>JAYESA010000004.1:27992175-28446741 GCA_036927795.1 Iris macrosiphon | reverse complement strand
CATGGGTTTCTCTCGTGAGAACTCATTTACATATTAATTAGTTGGACATGATTAAGATAGGAAAATGACACTCTTGACATTTGCGCCAATTATTTGCCACATTTAAATGAAAACTCAAAGCAATGTATGTTAGTGTCAAGAAGTGAACATCATATACGGTTATTTTCAGAGCTGCCGGTTGAGAGAGCAATTTCCTCCGAAATCAAAGGGGGCTAGATTTTTTTTTTTTTCGAGCCAAACGAATTTGATTATTTTTGGACCATTTAAAAATAGTTTTTGGGTCCAATAAATTTCAAAAAAATTATAGTATGTCTAATATTTTATTTTACATCCAAAAATATTATTTTTATATTATTTTAATATTTAATAAAATCATAAAATTAATTTAATACCAGAAATCATTTATTTTAATTAGGTAAAAATCACAGAAAATTCTCGAAAATTTATTTTAAAATTTTGAAAAAATCTGGAGGTTTTACACAAGGTTTGGTAAGTTGTCTCGAATGAAAACATAGTGCTTTGGTAGCACCGGGTATAAACAAGACATTCATTGGGGATCAAAACCTCATGAATGGCGCTTTATACTCCCTTCGAAGTCCTATAAGGCATGTCCCTCGTGGTGTGAATCATATCACCAATGACCCTCATATAGTTAGGTTGCTTGCTGACGAGAACATTGTGCAGACTTAACATATCGAAGTAAAAATGATTCATATTGCTTATTGTATTGCTAATCCTTGTTTTACAGGAATATGACAACTGGGCTGTTGGTGAGAATGACTATTAAGTGGTATGCTCTAATTTTACATATTCATTGTATGCTGTTGCTTACATAATATGCTTCCATTATGCTGATGGATATTCTGAACAATGAAATGAACCTAGTCCCTAATAGAAAGATGACTAAATTAATGTGCTTTCTTCTCACATGATTATTTAGTGTTGGTTTAGGTGAGTGGGCTAGTTTCTGCTCACCAGTACGCGATACTTACTGACCCACGTTTGTGGGCATCCCCAGGTACTCAGCTTTGGGGAGTGATCGAAACTGTGCCAAGACATCAAAGCATTGTTGGGATGCGCATAAGATCTTCTTCCAAAGAATGTGTCTTCTGTTATAAAGGGCATGATGTATGAAACATTGTAATTTAGTTGTATCAGTGAGATTATAAGCCAAGACGACAAGTATCAATGTAAACCAATTGGCAAAATATCAGTTATATTTGAGAAGCTTTGTAATTTGTTGTAAGCCATGTACTCAAAGATCATTATCAATAAAAAGATGCTTTCATTCTATTCTATTGTGACTTCAATTTGTCTACTTATTTTCGATGCTATATCGATATTTCTAAGAAATACCATGACTTGTCTATCTTCTTGCCTGGTACAAGTACAATCTAGACTTGTACGGCACCATGTTCGTGGCTACCTTCGATTCTTCGGAATCGTGACGTGATAATTAGCTCCAAAATTCAACCACCAATCATCAGAATGGTAAGAAATATTAACTAACGGTTGTAAAGTCACAGACTTGAAGGAACTAGAAGACTCATTCAAAATCATATTAGCTTCTGGTTTGGCTGGGTCTTTCCCCTTATAAGGAGTCTTGACAGCTTTCTTCTTTCTGTGGAAACAGTTGGAGGATAGATGGTTTGTTCTCCCACACACCAAACAAAATTTTTGTTGATCTTGAGTTTGACTGAAGTTTCTAGATTTATGATTTTGCTGGTGTTGGTGGTTCTGATGGTGAGGCCGAAAGAGACCTTCTGTCAAACGGGTGTAAATAGCCTTAAGCGACACGGTATTTAAGTGCCGACGGACCACCGCTAGTTGGAAATCGACTCCTACAGCTAATCCAAGTTGATCAAAACTTAATATACTAAAAAAAAATTGAACAATCAATACCCAAAAAATGACCCAGATATTAATTATATACTTATGACAAAATGATGCATGACAAGAATTTGACAGAAACATGTACAACGAAAAACAGTTTAACATCTTGTGTAAGGTCTTCTTCCTTTAAGATGTCATTATATGGTTATATGGTTTAATTATATACTTATGACAAAATGATGTATGACAAGAATTCGAATGAAGATTGACAAAATTTAAGATGTCATTATATGGTTTACTGTTTTTTAGGGAAAAACAGTTTAACATCTTTTGTAAGGTCTTCTTCCTTCCCTTATGGGTTTCTCTCGTGAGAACTCGTTTACATATTAATTAGTTGGACATGATGAAGATAGAAAAATGACACTCTTGACATCCTTCGTCCAGATTACGTGGTCATTGTATTATTACCATTTGCGCCAATTATTTGCCACATTTAAAATGAAAACATCTTCTCAAAGCAATGTATGTTAGTGTCAAGAAGTGAACATCATATAAGGTTATTTTCAGAGCTGCCTGTAGGGAGAGCAATTTCTTCCGAATTCAAAGGGGGGATAGGTATTTTTTTTCTCGACCGGAACGAATTTGATTATTTAAAACAGGGACGAAAGCAGAGCGGAAATGGAAATTAAAAAAAAATTTGATTGAATTTGGAGACGGATATAGATATAGTACTTTCTACTCTGATAAATCTTCGATTTAGATTACTTATATCCATATATTTTTGTTTTGTGTAAATGTAGACCTCTATTTGGAGTATGTTTTTTGGGATTAATATTCGCAATTTATTATTTTGTATTATAGATTTTTATTTAGTACTTGTATTTTTTTTTAATTAATATTTTCTTTTTGTTGTATTGTATTATTTTCTCTATGGATAATGCTAGGAGTACAACCAAATGTTTACAACCGCCACGCGACTGGCCTCCATTGGAAGGAGAGGTGGGGCCGAGCGGGATCCATGTAGCGGGGGGGAGAGAGGTGGTAAAAAGATTGTAAGCATTTGGTTGTAGACTTGGCATTATTCTTTTCTTTCTCTATTAGTATATTTGTTTTAAGTATATTTTTTTTGAATGAAAACAGTTTTTTAAGTTTGTAATGTACAAAAAAAAATTGTTAACAAGGCAAGGGATGGAAAAAGAAAAATTCGATTTCAAAAGTGTTAACGGAATAGAAACGAAGATAAAAAGTGCATTGTTTAACGAGAACGGAGATAAAAATTTAAACCCGAACAAAAATTTAAATCCGAAAATGTGAGATTTGGTTCCCGTCCCAAATCCGCCATGTTGCCATCCTAGCTGCCGGTAAAAAAAAAAAAGATTCCTTGCACGTCCCATTTAGCAGCTAAGAAAATGACCCAAATACAAAAAGGTTGCAGCAGAGAAGGACCAGATAGTTAAATGTGCTGAATCCATATTTGTTTGGTCATTCATATATTATTAAGAAAACGTTTCTATTTATACTCAGTTATCCCTTGCCCTCTCCTTCACAACAAACTAACAAGGAAGGTGAATAAAGGGGGAGAGAGAAATGTCTAGTATGGGAACAATGATTGTGGTCGCGCTTCTCCTAGGTGGAGGATGGAGAGTGTTTATCACCGATGCCTCGACTGAACACTTGCGTTGCAGTGCAGATATTACGACTGATGGCGAATTCATTGCCAACAAGAACAAGATGTTAGAGGCCATGCATGTTTCGACAGCAGGAGTTCTCGGCCATCGATTCGGTCCAATCGTGCGGCCGGACAATCATTATGGTCCGGTCGACCAGCAGTTAGGCGTTCGTCAAAAGGCTATCTCACGGTTACATTTCCGTTTTAGTGGGATCCAGCAGTTAGGCCCATACGGAAGATCTTGGTGCAATCCGAGCTACACTGACAAAGAATGCTTGGACTGTGTTGGCATTGCAGCGGATGCAATCAAGGAACGATGTGGTAATGCTCTTCGAGTGGAGTATAATGGGACTTACTGTGGTGTTCGCTACGCAGATTATCCTTTCTGAACCAGTACTGTTGATGCAGAGGTAAAGTTTGGTCTCTGCAATATAAGTAATATAAGTAATATCGTGAAACTCACAAGCTTATGTACTTGTCCTTGTTTCGTAAATAAAATGTATGGATGAACCAGTCCAAAGATGTGATTGTATTTCTAAATCCCATTTCAAACGACTATTTTGCGTTTCTACTGAGAATTTCGCTTTGCTGCCTTATGTTGGTTCCACAACTCCAGAACATGATATTTCAGTCTGCATGTCTCATATTCCAATTTCAGCATGCTAACTCTATATATGACTGATTATATGATTAATCATATATTAACATGAAATGTAGTCTCACACTCATCCTTATAAAAGGGCTAAAGAACATAATATAATTTGGACAGCAATGGCAAAGAAAAATCATGGTGACGAGAGGAATATAACACCGTGGAATATGAATGCGCAACACGTTGATAATTTGAAAATCGGCAGTATGCAAGAAACAAACACTTTTCAGAATAGGAAATTTTCAGAAACAAAAAATGATACATGTAATCAAAGGGCATTCCTAATATGGAGAAGCATTGTATGTTAGTTAACAAAATCACCAGTATTTGCCAAGGTTGGCAAGTATCGATATCGGAATCAGATCCTTTCTATAAGTAACGGGATCGACAGTATCAGCAATTTCAAGATCGAATAACAGAATCAGATCCTTCCATTATGCTGATGGATATTCTGAACAATGAAATGAACCTAATTCCTAATAGAAAGTGTTGGCTTTGCTTTAGCAAAAGCTCAAGCTCCTTCTTTTCTTTAGTCCCACATCGGATGGGCCAACCCCTTCTTGTGTACATATATTAGTTCATCTTCTTTGTTCTCTTAAAGTTGTTGTGTGGGGAACCCCTTGGGCAACACGCGTGCGCTGCCGCCGCCTGGTTCGGTTCGGCGGGCGTAACGGGTGCGGGTACGCGCCCACATCTGCGGACGCCGAATGGCGAATCGATTTCCTCTTCGGGTTCGGACTGGGACCCTAAAATTCTTTTTGCTTCATTTTTTTTCATTTTATTTTCTGAACGTTGGAAAATTAATTTTGTCTGTTAGTAATTGTTTTTGAACCGTTAATATATTTTGTGTCCAGGTTCAATCTCTCCTTCTCCTGTGTAACGGCTGAATTTAATAGAAAAATTAATTCAGACCGTTACATATTGGATGAGTATTATATATTTGACTGGTTTTCTTTGTAAACACAATCAGAAATTTCATCTCTAAACTGTTGCTGCCAACATTCTATTCTGTCCAATCTTCGTCGTTTCGCTCGTCTCCAAGCTCTGGGTATAGCTAAGTCCTGGTCGTTCTCTCCGAGTCGTGTGCGGCGACGAGATACCGGTAGTGCGAGAGTTTTACCACTATGAGCTTCGGGAACGTCTGCACACAAATCCCGAATCAACTCTTAGGGCAGTGCTTCGTGCACGACTTCCTCAGAGGCCGGTAACATCAGTCTAATTTTATTTTATTTTTATTCACAAATTTTTCAATAAGAAAACGACAATTTTTCTAACAGAAAGATCACTAAATTAATGTGTTTTCTTCTCACATGATTATTGAGTGTTGGTTTTGATGAGTGGGCTAGTTTCTGCTCCTCAGTACGCGATACTTACTGACCCACGTTTATGGACATCCCCAGGTACTCAGCTTTGGGGAGTGACTGGAACTGTCCCAAGACATCAAAGCATTGTTGGGGCATGCATAAGCTCTTCTTCCAAAGGATGTGTCTTCTGTTATAAATGGCACGATATATATATGGAACATTGTATTCAGTTGTATCAATAAAATTGTATGCCAAGACGCCAAGTATCAATGTAAGCCAATTGGCCAAATATTAGTTGTATTTAAGAAGCTTTATAATCTGTTGTAAGTCATTTACTCAAAGATCATTATCAATAAAGAGATATTTTTCATTCTATTCTGTTGTTTCTTCAATTTGTCTGGTTATTTTCGCTGTTATATCGATGTTTCTGAGAAATACCATGACTTGTCTATCTTCGTGCCTTGTACAAGTGTAATCTAGGCTTGTACAGCATCATGTCCGTGGCTACTTTCAATTCTTCGGAATCGTGACGTTACAATTAGCTCCAGAATCCAACCACCAATCATCAGAATGGTAAGAAATATTAACTAAAGGTTGATAAGTCATAAACATGAAGGAACTAAAAGACTCATTCAGAATCATATTAGCTTCTGGTTTGGCTGGGTATTTCCCCTTATAAGGAGTCTTGACAGCTTTCTTCTTTCTGTGGAACCAGTTGAAGGACCAAACAAAATTTTTGTTGATCTTGAATCTGACTGAAGTTTCAAGGTTTATGATTTTGCTGCTGTTAGTGGTTCTGGTGGTGAGGTCGAAAGTGTCCTTCTGTCAAACGGGTGTAAATAGTCCTAAGCGATATAGTATTTAAGTGTCGACGGATCACCGCTAGCTGAAAATCGGTTCCCACAGCTAATCCAAATTGATCAAAAACTTGATAGACTAAAAAAAAAAATCTTGAACAATTAATATCCAAAACATGACCCGGATATTAATTATATACTTATGCAAAATGATGTATGACAAGAATTTGACATAAACATGTACAACGAAAAGAATGAAGATTGACAAAATTTAAGATGTCATTATATGGTTTACTGTTTTTTAGGGAAAAACTGTTTAACATCTTTTGTAAGGTCTTCTTCCCATTCATCATGGTTTTCTCTCGTGAGAACTCATTTACATATTTAATTAGTTGGACATGATTAAGATAGGAAAATGACACTCTTGACATTGTTCGTCCAGATTACGTGGTCATTGTATTATTACCATTTGCGCCAATTATTTGCCACATTTAAAATGAAAACATCTTCGCAGAGCAATGTATGTTAGTGTCAAGAAGTTAACATCATATAAGGTTATTTTCAGAGCTTCTGGTAGAGAGAGCAATTTCCTCCGAATTCAACGGGAATCGATTTTTTT
Organism: Iris macrosiphon; assembly: GCA_036927795.1. Lineage (NCBI taxonomy): Eukaryota > Viridiplantae > Streptophyta > Magnoliopsida > Asparagales > Iridaceae > Iris > Iris macrosiphon. The sequence goes on along the minus strand of JAYESA010000004.1, from coordinate 28,439,867 downwards.
TCCTCGACAGGAACGGATTTAGTTATTTAAAATAGTGACGAAAGCGGGAGCGAAAATGGAAATTAAAAAAAAAAAAAAACCGATTGGGTTCGAAAACGGATATAGATATAGTACTTTTTACTCCGATAAATATTCGATTCTGATTACTTATATCCATATATTTTTATTTTATGTAAATGTAGATATCTAATTGAAATATATTTTGTATCGCTATATATTATTTTGTATTAGGATAATGCTAGGAGTATAACCAAATGCTTACAACTTTGCTTACAGCCACCACGTGGCCGGCCTCCATTGGGGAGAGAGGTGGGACCGGACGGAATCCATATAGCAGGGGAGAGAGGGATTCTGAAAATGTTAACATGACGAAAACAGAAGAAAAAAAATGCATTATTTAACGAAAACGGAGATAAAAATTTGAATCTTTACGAAAATGAGATAGGAATTCAAATATTATTCGAAAACTGAAATGGAAGATATGGACCCGTCCCAAATCTGCCACGTTGCCATCCTAGCTGCCGGTAAAAAAAAGATTCCTTGCACGTCCCATTTAGCAGCTAAGAAAATGACCTAAATACAAAAAAGTTACAGCAGAGAAGGACCAGATATACAGTCAGATGTGCTGAATCCATATTTGTTTGGTCATTCATATATTATTAGGAAAACGTTCCTATTTATACTCAGTTATCCCTTGCCTCTCCTTCACAACAAATTAACAAGTGAATAAAGGGGGAGAGGGAAATGTCTAGTATGGGAACAATGATTGTGGTCGCGCTTCTCCTAGGTGGAGGATGGAGAATGTTTATCACCGATGCCTCGACTGAACACTTGCGTTGCAGTACAGATACAACGACTGATGGCAAATTCATTGCCAACAAGAACAAGATGTTGGAGGCCATGCATGTTTCGACAGCAGGAGTTCTCGGCCATCGTCTTCGTCCGATCAGCTACGGTCCGGTCCAGCAATACTTAGGCAATCGTTATGGAGTGATAACTGCTATCACACTGCCAGGCCACCGTGTTAGACCGAGCCAGCCGTTAGGTCTATACGGAAGATCTTGGTGCAATCCGAACTACACTGACAAAGAATGCCTCAACTGTGTTGGCATTGCTGTGGATGCAATCAAGGAAGGATGTGGTAATGCTCTTCGAGTGGAGTATAATGGGACTTACTGTGGTGTTCGCTATGCAGATTATCCTTTCTGAACCAGTACTGTTGATGCAGAGGTAAAGCTTGGTCTCTGCAATATATGTAATATCGTGTAACTCACGAGTTTATGTCCTTGTCCTTGTTTCATAAATAAATATTTTTGCTCGCTATTTTATGTCGTTCCACAACTCCAGAATATACATATTTCGGTCCGTCTCACAATTCTTTCAATTTCAGCAATTAAATCAGATCAATGATGTACACAATAATTGATTTTGTTGTTCTGGTTCGCTAGTGGGATCAACTTCCCATGTTGTAAGCGTGGTTCCTTGAATCATCTTTCTTTTAAGTACCTCTGACAAATTCATGATGCTAATGGAACAGAAAATATCTCTGTTCCATTTACAGTTGGTTCCAAAGGGAACTTCCACTTGTTCTTTTTTTGATACGTACTTTTCTCCGGATAGAAATTTCTTAAGAAAAAATTCAAACCATATCTATATCTAAGGAAACTTCCACTTATGAAGAGTACTCCGAGTCTATCTAACAAAATTTTATTTAAAAATTCTTCTTGTCAAGTAAATTATGATTCTCATGTAGAAAATATTTTGAAGTTGGTTATGTAGTTCTAGAAATGTACTTGATAATGTCTTCACCTTCATATCATTAATTATGAATAAAAAATAAATAAATAAATAAAAAAGAGAATTTGTCTTGGAAGTTAGAAAATAAATAAATATCTCAATAATTTTGCTTTAGAGAAAAACTGTGAATATAGTCTTGTGACTAGGAAAGACATTGTCTTATGACTCATGTCATATGAATCACAATACATTACAAGACAATAGGGTTGGAGACAGTATTGTCAAAACCGGACCGGACCGGCGGTTGAACCGGATCGGACCGGATCTGACCAAAAATTCGGTCCGGTCTGACTTGAATCGTTTTTTTTTTAAATCGACGATTTTTTTCCTGAACCAGATTTTAACCGGTGAACCGGTTCACGATTGAATCGGCCAATTCTAGTTTAAAAAAAACACTCAAAATGTTTATCGCGTGATATTTGGACCATTTAGTACTTGGTTTGGTTTTGAGAGACCTTATAGTTGTAAAACCAAACCAAACTATACATACTCAAAACCAAACCAAACCAAATCAAGAAGAAAATGTAGGTATCTTACATGATTTGGTTCTCGTAAAGGGTCTATTTGAAGTCCGGTTGAACCTGCTTGAACCCTGATTGGTTGTATTGGTTTTTAAAACATTGGTTGGAGATGCTCTGAGCAGATAATATTAACAGAAATTTGGTATACTAACGGTAAGTTGTACGTACGTATATCTATTCACTCGTCTTTGTAGGAGAAGATTCCAATATTTATCCAACTGTCATCCCTCTCCAGAGTTTTATATATATATATATATATATATATATATATATATTATAGTGTTAGGTTATAATATAAGTATAATCTCTCTTGCAAGTTAAAATTCCATATTTCTAAGTTCTCATTATGTTTAACCAATCATTGAAACTAGTAAAATATTATGCTTTATTTATAATTATTACCAGCGATGGAACTAGTCTCTAAAATTAGAAAGCGCTGAACTTTAGATATAACTTATACAACAAGATGACACTAGCATCACACCGTCTAAAATATTAATTTTTTTGAGAATTTATTTATCACTTAATTATTGCATACTTCAGATCCAAACAAAATAATAAAACATAACTAAAAAAATCTTTAAAAAAAATCTTAAATTTATTTTCCAAAAATTTAAGCGGAACTACGATTCGGCAATGCTTTTTTTTTTTTTTTTTTTTTTTTTTTTTTTTTTGAGATGTCAGATATAACGTCCGAAATTTTGTGCACGTTGTGTTGTATGTCTTTTGGGTCCACTGTCTCGAACTTCCATCAAATAAATGGTAGAAATAATACGATCCCGTGGCTCGATCCATTGATCAATTCTGCCGTCCAATCAGAATCTTGTTCCTCTAGTTTGGTAAGCATGTCTATTGATAGCTCTGATTGCCGAATTTATCATTGATCTCAACACTACTCATGAGAGCCATATTTCTGGCTCATAGTCTTAGCTGTTATAACCCTAATGCTGCTTATCAAATTGCTCCGGGGTCACGGTAGGTAGATTAGAGGAGGGATTAACCCTATTTGTAGGCCTACCATTTCCTTTCCTTAAGTTAACCTTAATCGGAACTATAGTTAACCCTATTTGTAGGCCTACCATTTCCATTTCCTTTCCTTAAGTTAACCCTACTATTACTTTAGTTTAATATCAGTCAAAATAAATTGAGTATAAAAATGCCATTTCATACTATTATATGGTTGATATTATTAGTTCATTACAAAGTCAGGTTGTTCATATATTCATTATATATTATGATTATGAAGCCAGCAATATTATACATGTACCTGGTGTAGCATAGTGTACTCCTAATATTCCCTACTTCTTCTTAATTTAAACGGAACCTAATTTCATCAGACAACAAAACGCAACCCACCATCCACTAAACGCCACTAAGCTATTTCGCTCGCTTCTGTTACCAAACTTTGACTTCTTGATAGACGAACTTCTCATTCTTGGGCTCGAATTAGGCTAGGTTTAAGGGACTGTTTGAACAGTTATAATTTTTCGAAAGTGTGCAAATTATATTTTTAACATATTGTAATACAAGTGGTGTCATTTTTTCCAAAATTGTTTGGATAGATAAATTTTTGTCCGAATTTTATAGTAATTTTGTTTGGATGACAATATAAAAGTGGGAATAAGATTTTAAAGTTTGGAGTATCAATATTTGGATGGTAACGTGAAAGTGGAAGTAATAATTAAAATTAACAAAAAATTAACAAATATTAATTAACAAAAATTTACAAAATAAATAATTTAACAAAAATTAACTGTCAAAATTTAATTAATAAAAATATATTAGTTAATATTAATTATTGAGACATATTAATTCTTATTTAATTAACAAAAATCAACAAAAACTTAGTTAAGAAAAACTATGTAACAAAAAACTAATTAACAAAAAATAACAAAAAGTTAATTAACAAAATCTTAATTAACTAGAAATTAATTAACAAAAAACTAACGTAAATTTATTAACAAAAATTAACCAAAATGTAATTAGCAAAAAATTAATTAACAAACATTAATTAACAAAATGAAACAAATTCTTAATTAACGTAAACTTAACTAAATTTAAATTTAAATTAATAAAAAAATATTAATTATTGAAAAATATTAATCAACAAAAAAATTAATTAACAACATATTCTAAAAGTGTGTTCATATTTAGTTGAAGAAAATTTAGCAAAAAACTATTAATTAATAAATTAATTAATCCAATTGAACTAATAAAGAAAAATTAGCAATAAAACTCTCCACTTTCACGAGTTCTCCTCTCATTTTCTACTACAACTCAAAACTCTCCACTGGCAACAAAATTTTTAACTTTCAATGTACTTGCAATGAGTAGCCAATATTCGAAACTGTTGTTATGCATGTGCAGATGCATTGAAAGTACATAGAAAGCGGCACTGCACTTACAACTACCCAAATAACGGAACTGTTCTTATTTTCAATGCACTCGCAATAAAAAAAAACCACTTTCAATGTACTTACAAGCTATCAAACAGCCCATAAATCCTAGTGTTGAGTGAGCCAGTCAGGATCAATATGGACCAGATTTTGACCCGGCCTGGGTCATGTCGAATCGGACTTGGAGATTAGAACCCAAATCCAACACGACCTACTTGAAAAAAAAAAAAAATTTGGCTCAGGCTGAACTGGGTCGAGCCTGGGTTGGCCCGAATTTTTTTGAAATAAAAATTTTGGACTTTAGCTACGGTCTTGGGCTTATGTAAATAAAAAAGGCTTTGGCCTTTCGCTTTGCACTTATAAAAAAGATAATATAAAAATATTTAAATTTATTTACTTGAGAAATTTAGTATAATATTTTTAAAATTTTGTGAAAAGTTGAAAAAATGAAACTACATATTTTATCATCAATATGAATTTTCTCATGTTTGGCGACCTAATGATGTTGTTATTGATTGGAAAAAAAAAAATTGAAAATCTATAATATATCTTTTTAAGTAATTCCACCATAACTTTATTGATATTAATCAGTTTAGAATATACTGAATAACTATGGAGTTGCAAGTTTGGACATTTATCAGTGACAAATAGTTGTCTCTATCATGATTAAACATAGGTACAGTTGACCGCAATATAAATACATCGATCGTTCGTTCGTTCGTTCGTTCCCTCCAATAATTAATTATCGACGCGCTTTTGTTTCGATGGGCTGCAACACTTCGAAGATCGAAGGAGAAGAAGCCCTGAACCGGTGCCGGGAGCGGAGGCGGCTCATGAAGGAGTCTGTCTCCTCCCGCAACACCTTCGCCGCCGCCCACTCCGCCTACACCATCTCCCTCAAGAACGCCGGGCTGAGGTCCTCCACCCCTCCTCCTCCTCCTCCTCCTCCTATACTTCTCCTTCCGTTCCCGCCAATCCTTCGATGTTGCCATCGGATCCGCCACCCTCCGTCGCAGCCAGCACGATGGTTGTCTCCCCTTCTAACGTCTCGCTCCCGCCCCCTCCCCCTCCGATCCCCGACTTCGCCCCGCCGCTGCAGCGCGCCGCCAGCATGCCCGAAATACCCCTCCCCAAGAACCACAAGCAGCACCCCGTAGTCTCCGCCATCGAAGAAGGAGACGCCGACGACGAGAAGGATGTTGATGTTGATGACCAATATGTTCCCGCGCCGAGCTCGGAAGCTCACTCGGGCGCCGCCTCGGTGCGGCTCGGCGAGTACATCTTCGACAGTACCCACAGCATACCGTCCCCGTCCCTCGGCCAGTCCGCCGACGAGCCCCTGCAGCCCCCGCCACGGAACGTCACTCCGGAGCCGGTAGAGAAAGCTGCCATCGAGGAACGGCCTCCGGCTGCTGCTCCGCATGTCAAGCCGGCGATCAAGAAGCACAAGGCGATGGCGGCGGGGGCGCCCAGGGCGATCAGCCATGTGCAGGTGCTGAACGAGCTGGACGACCATTTCTTGAAGGCGTCCGAGAGCGCGCACGAGGTGTGGACGATGCTGGAGGCCCCGCGGATGCATTACCACTCCAATTTTGCTGACAATAGAGGTTTGCTTGCTTACTCTCGATCGTTAGCTTAACAGAGGATCCTAGTCTAATCTGTAGTATACAAAGTATTGTTGGTGTTTTTGCCTTTGGACTAGTGTAGAATAGTCCAATATTGACTACCCCATCAAGTGGGTATCTCAATATAATACTTTATATTTGTTGAGGTGTACACACGGGATGTGGTGGGCCACATGTGGGTGCCATGTGAGGGTGTTTTCCTAAGAGGAAAAAAGAATTACTCCTCAAAGAAACCATTTATATTTTTGTCACTCTCTTGGGACTCTAAACACATATCCAAATTTCTAAAAAAAATATTTATAATAAATTATAACTAAAATATATTCAAATCATATTTAAAATATTTTAACATAATTTAAATTTTTATCTAATTTTTAATGATATTATAGATTTTTTTTTGTGTAAAAACAACTTGTGTGTGTGTGTGTGCAGGCTAGGACTCGGTCTATGCAGGTTGTATGCGTGATTGCTGCGTATGCGCGATATGCACGGTTATCCGTTGTTATGCGCATATACGTGCATGCGCGACATATACGGCTATGCGCAGCTGCAAGTCTGCGAGTCTGCGCACTTGTGCTGCTGTGTGGTTGCACGCATGTTCGGACTACGTTGACTCCATTTATGGGGGATTTAGAATAGCAGTCCTTATATTGGGAGTTGATATTTTAGTCCCACATCGGTTAGGAGTGGAGATGGGCGATTTATAAGTAGTTGTAATCTGGTTTGTAGTTGTAATCAGAATATTATATCATAGTTCTTCATAAAAATCGAGAATAGTCATAGATGAAACTTTTTTGTGAACCTCTGATCTCGACCACGCGTTCTTCCATATTTTCATTAAGCCTCGGGAATAACAATCTCAAAGAAAGATTCCAGTAAGATGGAGACCTTTCGTTCAAGTCTTTTGGGCACAAGTTTGCTCAAACTTGAGAAGATTGATGGGCTATACTTCAATCATTTGGATGAGTAAGCAGTCATCTGTCAAATGTTGGACGTATGTAAACAGATATGGATCTCGGTGAGGCAACCCTCTTAGCTGAAGGAGGTGGAGAAGTAACTGACCTCACTGAAACTGCTCCAGAGCACTGGGATCTCGTCTTCGGCGGCATCCTGAAGACAGATTCAAACAAAGGGATCAATATTGCATAAGATGCGATAGCATCAAGGAAGGCCAGTAATATTTCAAATAAAACAATTATTCAGAATGGTAAAGATAATAAATTCAATCGATTGAAAATGTTCCTAGTTGTGATTGAATATCCTCTCATCATATATCCTATATTATATATCCTATATCCAATAGCGGCCTATAGTAATACTCTAAATCTAAGTACTACTACATGAACCTGCATGGACCACCATAAAAATATGTCACGACCCGCACCCGGTGTAAGGGTACGAGTATGTGGGTACGTCCATCCTACGCCGCAGCATCGGCGGTAGAACGCTGTCTAGGTCAACAATACTATCTAAATATTTTACATAATATATATGTACCTGTCAGGATATCTTAACTCCAAATGGAGGACAAAATAATACTCAATACTAAATCACAATAAACTAGAGGAAGATGTAACACGATATGGAATAGAAGAAAGAAATGAATCACAGTCATAAATACATCTTATATCCAATTCTAATAGACTAGCACAATAGTCTCAAATATAATACATGCCAAAAGTCTAAACTGAGACATAATCAATCCAATAGTCTAAACATCTGCAATTAGCATATCATCTTCCGGTACCGGCTGCTCCTGAGCCATCGTCTCTAACTCTACACCCACTACATCCCGAGGTCCATAGTGTGTAGGATACCAGTCACCTAAACCATCTGAAAAATATATCCAGTCAGAATTTGAGTGAAGCACACCTCTAACAACAGTTCCAAATAAACGATAAAGATTATGTAACAGTAAATAGAGAGAATATACAAGATAAATAGGGCATGAGCAGAAAATATACAGAATATAAAAATATTATAAATAGTACAAGAGAGATGAGCATCATATACAGGAGTCAAAAAATACAACTAACTAAGTGAGTGAGTACTAGTTTCGACATGTGATTGGCTTGAGAACTTGTACAGAAATCATAGCATGGCTAATCATACATGAGGTATATGATTAACACTAACAGGGTACTTATAAAAGAATACTAGTACATGGTTGGTATGATCACATATCTAACTAATACTCCACAAACCCCGACTGGTATAGTGGATCCAACCATGGCACGTTACAATACGGGATTCTCTGAGAAGGTAACTAGTCTCCCCAGGAATTAGTGTCCATACAAATATAAGAGCAAAAAGGGATATCCAGGATATGACAGGAACTACCAGGAATAACATCTCATGTCGGGATCCAAAAAATACCAATCTGTATAACAATGTGTCAAGAAGTCAAGGATATATACACTAAATACAAGAAGGATAGAAGATATAATAAAAAGAAAACTATCAAAAAATTTACTCGCCTCTGGTCCTAAGAAAATTATGTAACTCGGTGCCCAAGCTAGTATCAAACTTACCTATATATGAAATATCATGTCATTGGATGTAATGAATGATAATTAAGTGAATTAAATACACTAAGTATGATTTTCTATGTCATTCCTAGGTCATACTAGTCAAACTAAAGTCATACACAAGTTTCTAGGTCCATACTAAGGTAATTAGTCTATATTAGTCACTGACTAGCTAACACTAGTCAATATTAGCTATATTAGCTAATATCACTAATATATCTATAAACTAGATAATATGATACTCTAAGTATTCATATACAAATAACCTATATATATACTACTACATAATAACATCTTAGTATTAGTTACAAGCATGGCATCTAAATACCTTAACTATAACTCTAGTATCTTGACATATTGGCAATCCTAAGTCTAGTTTGCTTTACAAGAAGCACGGTAGAGTAGCACTACAAAGGAGAGTAAGGACTCCATGTTACAGTGGGTCACACCACCATGAGATTCCTCGATAGGATAATTCCTCGGCTTCTCGAGCCATGTCACAACGGCGTAGCACCCCACATATGCAGGTAGCCTAATGTTGTATAAAGAAGAGTGGTAGGCATCACTATAAAGAGGCCGTTGAGCTCATGTTACACTGACGTGATACCACCAAGAGGTAAAATATATAAATTCTCGGCTACGCAGGCCATGTCACAGCTGCGTAACAGTACAATGAACTGCAAGACTTCATGCTGGATAGTTTGCCACTACAAAGAGGCTGGGACCTCATGCTACAGTGGATGACATCACGATGAGGTGGAGCCTAGGCTTCGGGCAATGTCATAGCGGAGTAGCACCACAATAAAGCGCAAGTCTTTGTAGGACCATGTATGGCAACTCTAGAGGGAGGTGAATAGAGTGTATGTATGCAGCAGAATAAAATAACCTGTTAAAATATAATTATATAGCATACAATGGTAATCAACTACTAGCAGTTAGAATGTATCTCATGTGTAAGTGATACTACTAGCAGTGTTATGAACATATGCAATAGAGTGGGAGAAAGCAAACGCAAATACCAAGATGTATACTAGTTTCCCTCTGATAGGACTAGTCCAGCCCCGAGAACTCAAGCTAGGAGTTGTATCCACTATAATCACCAATAGTGAATTATAAGCTTTGATTCGAAGGCTTGCCACTTCTTTACACCACGAGGTTTGATCCGAAGTCTTGCAACTTCACAGCTTGATAGAGAGAGTAACTGATTGAACAAAGCTCTTTACAACTCAGAAGACTTCTAGACCGAGATCGCACTTGGCACTAGGAAGGCTAGGGAGTTGCGCTTTGAGATAGAAAAGTTAAAGCTTTAAGGGTTTGCTCACAATAGGATAGAAGACTTAAGAATGGTTTAGTTGTTGTTAGAATGAATAATTAAAATCATATTTATATGGTGTAGGAAAACAGAATTTGGCCAAAATTTGGATGGAGTTTAATTCAAATTTCCAACCGTTGGGCCAAGAAATCAGGTGCTATTAAACTGTTTGATTTTATACCAAAAGGGTAACCGAGTTCGGTCCGAGTTCGGCACGAGTTCGATCCGAGTTCGCACGAGTTCGGCCCGAGTTCGGTCTCTAAGTATGGTAAACTTTATAAATAAATGTGGCCTATTTTGGTGGATAGGTTCTTTGGTTCATTTGAGTGGACTAGGTATCTGGGTAAAGGTATTCAAAATTTTCCAGTGCGACTCAACTTACATTGGTCTTAGACTCAAATAAATAAAAGATTATATTAAATAGAAACCAATAGCTATTGTAGAGTCTGACTTTAGTACTGGCGGAGTTGATATGCTTTGCATTGAGTATCTGCTTCATCTGTATTTTAGATCTAATGTTTGACGATTATCAGAATCAAGTTGACTATAACCACTTTGTGTCAACAGGTTTCATGCCAAAGACTCTTTATATTAACTCACCTAGAATGTATGAAAAGAGATATAGGTCGTCTCTTGAGGGTAAGCTTGTAGATGTCAAATATATATACACCAAAACCAGGCATGCACAGGGCCTTTAATGTGCAACTGGAAGCACAACTGATATCATTGTGTAAGTGGAAAGAATTACAGCTATGGTACAGATTTCAAGGCTTAGTCCATTCTTGTATCATATTGTTATTTTATCCATACAGAAAGATTCAAGTCAAAGTGACATCTATCCTAATGCATGATGGGCACCCACTGTGGGGAATGCTCAACCCATATATTGAGATATGTGAAGGATTGTTGGTATTTTTGCCTTTGGACTAGTAAAGAATAGTCTTACATTGGCTACACCACCAAGTGGATATCTCAATATAATACTTTATATATGTTGATGTGTGCACATGGAGTGTGGTGAGGCATATGTGGGTGCCATATGGGAGTATTTTCCTATGAGAAAAAAGGAATAACTCCTCAAATAAAGCATTTACACTTATTGTCACTCTCTTGGGACTCGGGCTATGTAGGTTGCATGTGTGATTGCTGCGTATGCGCGATATGCGTTGTTATGCGCATATACATGCATGCACGGCATATGCGACTATGTGTTGTTGCATGTTTGCGAGTCTGCGCGCTTGTGCTGTTGTGTTGTTTCACGCATGCGCGTGGGCTGTGTTGACTCCGTTGATGGGGGATTTAGAATATCAATCCTTATTTTGGGAGTTGATATTTTAATTCCATATCGGCTAGGAGTGAAGATGGAGGATTTAGAATATTAATCCTTGTTTTTTGAGTTGGTATTTTAGTCCCATATCGGATAGGAGAGGAGATGGATTTCCATCGTTCTGTATAAATAGAGCCCTCGGGTCTCCTTTTGGAGACATATTGAAAAGTCTCAAAGAGGAGTCCAGAGAGTCCGTTCGAGTCTCACACAGAGGTGACTACGAGCGTTCCAAAAATTCTCTCGTGAACTTGTTCGCTCCTGGGAGCAGATCGTCGATAGAGGGTGAATCTTGCTTTGAACAACGGTGGTCTTCACCACCCCAGTAAGAATAATTTCTTACTCTATTTTCTCTCTCTTCTTCTAGTTGTAAATTTTTTGTCCCAATTGCATTTGCATCAAGGAAGAACGTGGTTTGGTTCTTGAGCTCTGTGATCTAGAAGGAGTTATAATCTGGTTTGTAGTTGTAATCAGAATATTATATTATAATTCTTTGTGAAAATTGAGAATAGTCAGAAAGGAAACTTTTATGTGAACCTCTAATCTTGACTACGCGTTCTTCCATCTTTTGATTAAGCCTCGGGACTAACAAGTATGGATACTTATACTCCAAAATTAGTTATATATTATATCTATATCTTATTGGAGTATGTGGGGTTCCCAACCTATGTGGAGAATATTCTGGAGTGCGGCGAGCGGCATCCGTGTGTCAAAAAAGCTCGCAAAGTGCATCGAGCGACGTATATTGGAACATTTATTGTAAGCAAATATTATATTCGATATCCATCGATGAGTTTAAATATATATTTATGATTGGATCTTTCATATATTAATTTTTCATATAATTGGATTTTTAATTTATGGTAAGCCAAATTATGATTTGATTTCCATTAAATATATGATTGAATGTATTTGGATTTTCATAAATATTTTTGGTTCCATATAAAGATTTTTAATACATAAAAACCCTAATTCATGCAAGATTTATAAAAAGGCTCATGCAATATAGAAAAAAAGAGGAGAAAATGTGACAAGAGTGTAATTGCAACTTTGGAGAGAAGAAAGAAGGATTAGAGGCCGTTTCGGAGAAGAAGATCAATTTGGCGTATTTTTTTATTGTCTTTTTTCTTCGTGGTTGTAATCTATTTTCCGTTCCAAAGAGTTGCAGTAATCCGTATTGGGTCAGTGAGAAGCTTGTAGAGGGTGTAATCTCTTTATTGCATTAGTGGAGGTTCTTTAGGGTTTGACTCCGATCGTCCCGTAGTTTTCACTTCTGAATTTTCTACGTAAAAATCTCTGTGTCTGCGATTTGTATTTAGAATTTTTTGGTTTGTGTGTTTTGCTCGGTTCTCTCGCAGGTACTCTCTAGTTTGGGGAACAGTTTTCACACTTTTGTTTCCAACAAAGTGGTATCAGAGCCAGGTTCTAAAATTTCAGAAGGGTGTCAGGGTTGACAAGCAAACCAGGAAGGAGAGATGGACGTGAAGGCGGTGCGCATGGTAAATCTGAACGGTACCAACTAACACTACTAGCGGAGTAAGATAAAAGATCTGTTATTTGTCAAGAAGCTGCATCTACCGGTATTTTCTTCCGAGAGGCCCAGTGACAAATCTGAAGAGGATTGGAAGTTCGAGCATATACATGGGTGTGGATATATCAGACAGTTCGTTGACAAGAACGTGTACAACCACGTTGCCAATATTGAGCATGCGAGGACACTGTGAGATAAGATAGAATCTTTGTATGCGAAGAATACCGGGGTAAATAAATTGTTCCTGATCCGGATGATGATGGGTCTGCGAGACAAAATCAGTAAAAGGCCCAAGGGTCGGTACGAGGACTCAGAGTGTTACCATTATGTCAAGAAGGGCCACATCAAGCAAAATTATTTTGCTTAAAAGAGAGAGAGGAAGGGCGACAAAGGAAAGCAGGGCGAGAACACTACAGCGGCTGCCTTGGTACATGGAGACAATATGATCATTGTAGGTGATGAGGTAGTCATGAACCTCGCATGCGATGCTAATTCTTTGATGGTGGACTCAGGGGCTTCAGCGCACATATTTCACAACAGGACACTATTTGCTACTTACACAACAAGCGACTGTGGAGTGTTGAAGATGGGCAACGAAGATGTGTCAAAAGCTGTTAATATTGGAGATGTGCATTTGAGGATGAAGACAGGTGCAGTTCTTGTTCTCAAAGATGTCTGTCATGTCCCTGATATATTTGTTTCAACCTGGTGTCGGTTGGAAGGTTGGAAGACGAGGGTTTCTTCAATCTCTTCTAGAACGATCAGTGGAAGCTTTTCAGAGGTTCGATGGTGATTTCCAAAGAAAGCAAGAAGTTTGGACTCTATTATATGGAAGGGAGCACACACGGGACACAGGTGGTGAACGCATCTACTGACGCATCTACCGAGTTATGTCACAAGCTACTCAGCCATATCAGCGAGAAGGGGATGAGCTACTTGGTAAACATGAAGGTGATTCGGCAGCTAAAGTCTACAAAATTGAAGAGATGTGCATACTGTTTGGCAGGAAAGCAAAATATGGTGCCTTTCCAAAGTCACCCAAGTTCAAGGAAGTCGGTGTTGCTCGAGTTGATTCACTCGGATGTCTGCAGTCCTATGAAGGTAAAATCCATTGGTGGTGCTTCTTATTTTGTGACGTTTATTGATAATTATTCCAGGAAGGTTGGGGTCTATGCCTTAAATACCAAGGATCAGGTGTTGTCCACTTTCAAAGAGTTTCAGGCCTATGTTGAAAGGGAGACGAGCAAGAAGCTTCTATGTGTTCGGTCTGACAACGACGGCGAGTACATCGGTCCCTTTGATGCTTATTGTAGAGGACAAGGGATACGATACCAGAAGACTCCGCCAAAGATACCTCAGCTTAATGGTATAGTGGAGAGAATGAACATGACGCTGATAGAGAGGGTACGGTATTTGCTGTCAGAAGCAAACTTGTCGGACAGCTATTGGGGTGGGGCTCTTTACATAGTTTCTTATATTATTAATTTATCTTCTAATGCTCCTTTACAGGTGATGTGTCTGACAAAGTACGGTATGACAAAGAGCCGTCATATAATCACCTGTCAGTATTTGGTTGCAAGGCCTTTGTGCATGTATCGAAGGACGAGAGATCCAAACTTCGGCCGAAGATGAGGCAGCGTATCTTTGTCGGCTACGGTCGGGATGAGTTTGGCTATAGACTCTACGACCCAGTGAAAAAAAATCTCTACATAAGCAGGGACGTAGTATTCGTCGAGGATCAGACCATGACCAACCCTCAGGATTCTGAGATGCCTTCTGAGGTTGAGAAATTGCCTAAGTTAGAGTCATTTTGCTTCGAGCAGTTTTCAGAGGATATATTAGAGGATCTAGTTATGGGGAAGCCAGTACATGGAGTTGCTCCCAACCTTGATCATCAGCTTGCTGATGGTGACCCTCAGGAGGATGAGCATGCCGAGGAGGTAGTTCCTGAAGGGGAGGAGGTTGTTGATATACAACCAACACCAGTGGTTCCGTTGAGGAGGAGCGATAGAAAGTGTCAACCATCTACGAGATACTCACCGGGTGAGTATGTGCTACTGACTGACGGAGGAGAGCCCAAAATTTTTGTAGAGGCTCTAGAAGACGAACACAAGCAGGAGTGGATGGAGCCTATGCAGGAGGAGATGAGTTTCTTACATGCCAACTCCACTTATGATCTGGTACGGTTGACAAAAGACACGATGGCTTTAAAAAAATTGATGGGTGTTCAGAGTGAAGCAGACAAATGATGCTACTCACCCTCGCTACAAAGAGAGGCTGCTAGTTAAAGACTATGGTCAGCGGAAGGACGTGGATTACGATGAGATCTTTTCGCCAGTCGTCAAGTAGTCATCTATTCGGGTGGTGCTAGCATTGGCAGCCAGTTTCGGCTATGTGATGATGTTTGCTGGTGGAGCTATATCGTGGCAGTCGCAGTTGCAGAAGTGTGTTGCCTTGTCGACGACAGAGGCATAATGCATTGCGACGACGGAGGCTTACAAGATTTTGTTGTGGATGAAGATGTTATTGCAGGAAGTGTGGCTAAAACAAGAGCAATCCACTTTGCTTTGTGATAGTCAGAGTGTAATTCACCTTGTGAAGAACCAGACATTTCATAGACGGTCCAACCACATTGATACTCGGTATCATTAGATACGGGATGTGGTTGAAAAGAAGAAAGCGACGCTTGAGAAGGTTTATACATATGACAACGGAGCCGATATGTTCACAAAGGTTCTACCAAAGAAAAAAGTTTGAGTACTACAGTCGGATCGTCGGGATGATGACCCCCTCCACATATAGCAAATATTATATTAGATTTTCATCTTTGACTTTAATTATATATTTATGATTAGATCTTTCATATATTAACTTTTCTATAATTGGATTTCCAATTTATGGCAAGCCAATTTATGATTTGATTTCCATTAAATATATGATTGAATGTAATTGGATTTCTATAAATATTTTTGACTTCCACATATAGATTTTCAATACATGGAACACTAATTCATGCAAGAGTTTATAAAAGGCTAATGCAATATAGAACAAAAAAAGAAGAGAGGAGAAAAGGTGGGAAGAGTGTCATTGCAACTTTGGAGATGAGAAAGAATGATTGGATGCTGTTTCAAAAAATGGTTTATAAAAAGGCTCATTCAATACATGAAACACTTTTTTCATGGTTGTAATCTATTTTCTGTTCCAAAGAGTTGCAGGAATCTGTGTTGGATCGGTGATGAGCTTGTACAGGGTGTAATCTCTTTATTCCATTAGTGGAGGTTCATCAGGGTTGGACTCTGATCGTCTCGTGGTTTTTTTCATCTAGATTTTTCTACGTAAAAGTCTCTGTATCTACGATTTTTGTTTGGTATTTTTTGTTTGTGCGTTTTGCTTGGTTCTCTCGCAGGTACTCTCTGGTTTGGGGAATGATTTTCGTACTTTCGTTTCCAACCTATCTCGTGTACGGGTCGGATACCCAAAATTCATTAGGATACACCAAAATCAATTGCTTGCATGGCATATTCGTATTGTATTCACATCAGTGCAACATAGACGACGTCGTATATAGCCATCGCTCACGTGAAAATCCTCATGTGAGCGGCGGTTGAGCGTCGTACGGCGACGTTTATGCGACGCATAGGCGACACATTAAGCCACGACCCAGCAGTCGTCAAGTCAGTATCAGATAGTAGTTTCATTATCAAAAACTTTGAACCGTTGCTAATTTGTCGCCAGCTAAACGCCAAATAATACGTCGATTGGTCGCTGATTAATTAGTCGATTAATACAGTGAGATATCAGTTGCAGTGCGTCTCCAATGTTACGCCAAAGTTATCCGTCGCTAATGTCACAAGAAAACGTCGCTAAAATGGGCATTGCCAATTAGTGGACCATTCGTCGAACCTTCGATTACTTCGTGACGACAGAACCTTGATAACGACGGATCGTTTATCGATGCGCCAGTTCCGTCCTATAGCCGTCGCTAGGTCACTGCCACTGCTATTTAGTGGGTACTTGGCGATGGATTGGGCTGCCACTATGCTGCTATACTTTTGTAATGGATTTGCATATATAGATTCGCAATAGCATTGTCATAGGATTGTATTGAATGCTCTTCTCGAAGGAACCAATTAGGTTATACTTTCATGTTTAATGCTGTATGTATATAACAACTTGAACTCATGGAAAATTGAGTCCCGTTAACTTTCACTATGTTATGTTATGTTACATCTTTCATGCCATCCTGCGTAGTAATTATTGACAAGATGCTCCTTTTTAGCATTACTGGTACTTCTTTTTAAGGAGTTAATTGCCGTTGCTCCCGTATTTTCAGGACACGTCGACCATTCAGCAAGAGTCATGCGGGTCATCACAAGGAATAAGTCCGTGAAAGGCTTACTTAAAGAAGATGAGAAGGAAGATTTCGACAACGAAGAGGAGAGCCATGCCACTATCTTAGACAAAATGTTGGCTTGGGAAAAGAAGCTATATGATGAAGTGAAGGTAACTTGTACTCTATGCTGTTTATAATATGTCCATATAATGATCACTTCTCATGATCTTAAGGTGATTTTGGGTTCCTTTTGGCCCAAGGACGTTGTTTTGTAGAATGTGTGAGCTTGTTGGTTTGAAATTCCAGCAAGTAGTATACTTCTGAAGAAGGCGACGTAGAGAAGGAAGTATACCATATATACTGGGAATGCCAGGGACCATTAGTTTTGGCATGACGAGCCAAGTTTCTGTTAGCTTTGCTTAAGCAAAAGCTCAATTTCTTTCTTTTCTTTAGTCCCAAATCGAATGGGCCAATTCCTCCTTGTGTGTATATATTATTTCCTCTTCATTGCTTTCTTAAAGATGTTGTGTGGGGAACCCCTTGGGCCACGCGCGCGCCGCCGCCGCCGCCCGGCTCGGTTCGGCGCGCGTAACTAATACGGATAACACACCTGCGGCCGCCGAATGCCGATCCAATTTATCCTGTCTGTGGCCAGATTCATTGAACCTTGCAACAACTTCAGCCTATTTATTTGGTCTCCTTCTCCTTCTTTTTTCACAGAAAACTCTCCAACGTGAAACGTCTATCTCTCTTCTCTCAAACCATTCTGTTCTCTGAATCCTTGCTCTGGGCAGAGGTAAGTTCGGTCTCTCTCTCCGAGTTGTGTGCAACGAAGAGAACCCGGTAGTCAGGAGGTTTTACCACTAGGAGCTTCCGAGAAACGTCTGCATATAGACCTCGGATCAACTCTTAGGGCAGTATTTCGTGCACGACTTCCCCGGAGGCCGGTAATAAATTTCGTTTTTTTGTTTATTTCTTCTCTTATAAATCTCTGAAAAATAATATTTATTTATATTATAAATATTTTTTTTAGTAACAGTTTCAATAGATATTAAACATAAATCAAGAATGAGTGCCAGTCTCCAAAGAGATTTCACAACGGAAGAATGGCAGAGACATAAAATTCTTGTAACGCTTAGATGTTTCGGATGATGAACACATGCAAGCATAATTACTAATTTCTTCACGTTACGCAGGCGGGCGAGCTGATGAAAATCGAATACAAGAGGAAACTTGCGTTATTGAGCAAGCAGAGGAAGCGTGGCGCCAATCCTGACGCATTGGCAAAGACTAAAGCAGCTGTAAGTCATATGCACACGAGACTCATAGTGGATATGCAGTCGATGGATTCCACAGCCTCAGAAATTAACCGTCTGCTGAACGAACAGTTGTGCCCCAAGTTGGTGGATCTTGTCCAAGGGTAGGTCATACAATATGCCTTAAAAGAATTAAAACTATATATCTGGCATCGACACGAATTTGGCACATATTTATGTTCTACTGCTTTTTTATTAAGTATCGGATAAATTAGGAAAAAAGAACAATCAATATGATTTCTGTCTCGTTGGTGCACACTACAAAAATGAGTACTGCTAATCAGCAACCCCTCAATCAGGCATTGTCATGCATCTTATTCGTTATATTGAATCCATGTTTAAACTCGGATATCTACACATAAGAGCTACATGACGAGGAAGGTTTATAGTGCAGTGGAGCTTAAAGTTCATGAATTAATGAATTAATGCACGTCCGTTGTAGTGCAGTGGATATTTACACATAAGAGCCACGTAAGAAGGAATTGATTGGAGGAACAAATTGACGGTACAAATAGTACATTATTCATGAATTAACACACGTCCGTGCATCTTCTGTAATTAATTTTGAGCTTAATTTGGCATTGTATTTAGGGGTCGACGTGAGGTCAACTAATCACATTAAAAAAAAGTCAATTTCTTTTTTAAGTCCTATGTGTGGCAAGAATGTAGCACATATTTGTGTAGCACAACACAACCATATACTAGTGTAGCACATCAACCTATGAACTGCTTACGTTGGTGGATGTCTATACTAGTGTAGCAACAATGTAGCACAACAGCCCATTCCCTATATACTAGTAGATGGATGCCTATGAAAGAGAGACAACAGTGTAGCACACCCGGCCCATTCCCTATACTAGGTAGATGATGTTATCAAAGAGAACTTCTCTTTAAGAGAGAATAATGTAGACAACAAAACAAGTTCCATGAACTGAAGCCTATCAAAGAGAATTCACATATCAAAGACAACTAGAGAAGAATTCAATAGAAAGCAAATCTGGAAAAAAATGTCAACAAAAAATATACTGTTATTTTAGTATCCCGCAAATATTTATAGTTTATAGCTAATATATGAGGATAAATAATGTTCTTGTTCTAATAGTATTATCATATTTAATTGGCAAAGACATTATAGAGTAAACTTAGGATGTCGGCGGAACCGTCTCAAGATATTTTGGAGGCCCACGCAAATCATTTAAATAGAACCCTTTATTTTAATAAAAAAAAAATTTAATGTGCTATTATTGACACTTCTAAAATATCAGCATGCGCTGGTCTTTAATTTTTTATCTTTCAAATTCTAAATATGTTCCTGCATTAAATCTGACATTAATTTGTGCATGCATTGAGGGAGGAGTGCAGGATGATATTTTAGGAGTGTCAATAATGGTTTTCTAGGATACCGTTATTAACACTCATAAAATGTCATCATGTACTCCTAATGTAGGGACATATTTGGAATTTGAATGATAGAAAATTAAAGAAGGGTACAGAATGACATTTTAGGAGTGTCAATAAAGGCACCAAATTTTTTTTTTTTTTTTTGTCTTTTGAGATGCAAACTTACTAATTACATTTTTGTATTCAATATTTGTAAAATATCACTTTCGACATATATAATTGCTAATCCGCTTAATCTTTCTTGTGACAAAGTAGATCTTTAGTAGGATTTTACTAATTTTAGTTTTGAATTTTTTTTTTTTTTTGTACTTATGAAGCTACTGTCACAAGTATAGTAAATAATATTATGTATGCTATAAAGACATTGGAAAAATAATCAATTTATTTCAAATATTATTTTGTATCTAACTTAGAAAAAAAAATCGATTAATTCCTCTTTATTGTATAAATATTCGATCTCCGTTTGTATTGTTTATAGTCTTAACTCGTTCACTTATAGAGTTTATCTATATGCTTGCATTCTTTATTTATTAGAGTTGTATACAAGTAGTATGTTTTGGTTCTCTTTCTCAATTGGAGAAATATAGAAGCCATTAAATTATTATGTACTAACATATGGGGCCCCGTTAATTATGGGGCCCTAGGCTTGTGCCTAAGCATAGAGTTTATCTATATGCTTGCATTCTTTATTTAGAGATATTTAGATTTCGGATCTCAGATAAGTTCTGAAATTTGTATTTGGATTTCCATAATATATATAATTAGTATTTGGATCTCAAAAGTGTCACTAATATCTCAAAAGTATTACCAAAAGTGTCATTAATTATTTTTTGTGACACTTTTGAGACTCAAACACTAATTATCTATATTATGGAAATACAAACACAAATTTTGAAACTTATCTGAAATCCAAAGTCTAAATATCTTCTTTATTTATTAGAGTTTTTGGTTCTCTCAATTGGAGAAATATAGAAGCCATTAAATAAATTATTATGTACTAACATATGGGGTCCCATTAATTATGGGGTCCTAGGCTTGTGCCTAAGTATATTCAATACTTAAGCCGAGATGCCGGTGACAATGTGAGGATAGATAATGTTCTTGTTGTAAATCAAGTTAAAGAAAAATACTACGGTGAGTAAGCTTGTACTTGAATGTGTTTTAGTTCATGTTATATTACTCCTTTCCTTTGAAATTGATTTTTTTGTTAGCACATGATTTCGCAAGTATAGCAGAAGAAAAAGAAAAATTAGAAGAAGCATACATCTAACTGATGTGATTTTATGTTTGGACTTTATTTACATCTAAGCTTGTCGACTGTGATATCGTACACCCTTTGATTGTATTAGTACATCATATCATGCAGATGTAACATATTATCTAAGAAAGAAATGTGATGGAATAGAACGAGACGTTGGATATAAAGTAGAGACAGATTACTCGAAAAAAGAAATTCTATTGATGGAGGGATCTCCACTATATAATAACAAGTTCTTGTTATATATTATAATATTGATGGTTGCGTACTTCCTCGAATATCTCTACGCTCACCAATTATTGGCCATTACTAGTATATATTTGTTGATCTCGGGATTGAAAAGATGTGGAAAACAATGCACGCGCATCACATCAGCCAGCGGGAGATTGCTGCGGACCTGAGAAACCTCGACATAGCGTCCGTTGCTCCCAAGGAAACAAGCGAGCAGCAGCACGACAGGAGCGTTCAGCTGTGGAAGGTTCTGAGAGACTGGCACTCCCACTTCCAGAAGCTCATGAAGCACCAGAAGGGGTACATCCAAGCCCTCAATGGCTGGCTCAAGTTGAACCCCGTGTCCTCGTCATCGCCATCTACGGCTTCTCGGAGGTGGCGCATACTATTATGGTGATCCAGGAGGAGGAGCTGAAGACGAGGGAGAAATGCGAGGAGGCCAGGAGAGATTATATGAAGAAGAGCGGGGCATTTGAGGATTGGAGCCGGAAGTATACGGAGAAGAAGGCAGCAAGAGCAGCCTCCGAGCCCGAGGAAGTGAATCATCCGGACCCGGTGGGGGAGAGAAAGGCCGCGGTGGGCGCTCTGAGGCTGAAGCTTGCAGACCAGGAAGAAGCCTACCAAAAGACCTGCAAGCAGGTGAGGGAGAAATCCGCTGGGAGCCTCAGAACGCACCTGCCGGAGCTCTTCAGAGCAATGTCGGAATTTTCCATGGCATGTTGTGAGATGTACAATAAGCTCTCGTCGGTCCTACCGAGACGACGTCCGAACACCATCTAGCCTGACATTTCTTTTGAAAGTAAAATGAGGGTGTTATTGTCCAAACGAAATATTCAAGCAACATTCCTAGAAAAGAAAAACTATTTCCAAGGGGGGCCATGGGAATTATTTTTCCACAATCATGAAAATATGAAGCCCCTCATATTCCCTCCTAATTCTCAATCCTACGCATACCAAACAAGAGTAAGGAATCTAAAACCCATTTTCAAGCCTCAAAAACTCGAACCAAACGTCACCTTAGTGCCTGGCTTAAATATCTTTGGATAGGCCTTCTGTTCAGACTTTACTCTGCCTTATAGATTATAGGCTAAATTATAACTTGATACCCTCAACTATTCCAAATGTTCAACAAAATACCCTCAACTTTGATAGGTACTAACTTAATACCCTCTCTAACTAAGATTTTTAACTTGGTACCCTCTGTCACCCTAACTGTTAGATTTAAGGTTCAAAAAAATTTAAAAAAAATTATTTCTAAACTACCCGCCCCCCACCCCCGCCACAACCCCCCATCCCCAGCCGAGTGTCACCCCCTCCCCCACCCCCACCCCCTAGCGCTCGCCTCCGTCATGCGCCACCCCCCAGTGCACACCTCCGCCGCGCCCCCCACCCCCACCGGCGTGTGTTACGCCTCAGTCCCAAAATACATGGGACTAGGCCACGTGACAATGACCAGCTACGTACCAAGGGGACTCCAGTCCGACTCCAATACGTATAAGATGTAAATGAGGGTCACTATCTAGATAACATGGTATACCTGTCTATGTCTCAATCCACAGGGATATGTAATAAAGAAGAGACAACATGTAACATGGTGTGCACCCCACACTACACTCGTCTGAATAGACTCGAAGAAAATAATATGAGTCTACAAATATTGGGCTATAGTAGCAGAAAATAAGCAAAGATTATAATAGCTGAACAATAAAATAGTGATACAAATATCGAGTAACAATACCTGCATATCGGTATAATACTCATCAGCAGCTCCAGCCTCCCGTCAGCAATCGACCCTACAATCTGGCAGGGAACCAGGTCCTCAGAGAGACGTAACAAGTTACAAAAACAGTATGCTATAGTAAAACAGAAAGGAAACATGTGATACGCCGGTATAATCTAGCATAACCACCTAAGTGAGACGCAACTTTGAAGATAATGTTCGACATCTGGGCTTTCCAAATATAAAACTGCAGCTCCGAGACACAGAGACACATGGTGCGTACCGTAGCTCCGAGCACAGAGTCACGCGGGTGATACTATGACTCTGGATACAAGATATCTCCATAAATAAGAATATATATATATATATATATATATATATATATATATATATATATATATATATATATGTCACGCCCCAGTCCCAAATACGTAGGACTAGGAACACGTAAGCATGCCAGCCGCATGGATATGGCAACTTCAATATATGGAAACCATAACCCATACGTACGCTGTAATATGAATATAAACTCACATGTGGTATATACAATGTCACAAGTCACAGATATGCTAATCTCATCCACACAACAAGTCATAGAAAAGAAATACTAACTAGAATAAGGAGTCTGAAATATCCAGAAAATAATAGTCGGGTGGAGACAAATCCACTACCAAAGACTATATCCAAAACTAAAATGAGAGAGGAGTATAAAATCTCCAATATAAAATAATATGAAGACAGAAGTGCATCAGCGAAAAGAATCCATCGCTAGATAATCAACGATGCTCAGAAGGTAAGACCTCCTCGACAGAAAAGAATGCGTCAGGTCCAGGCCCGTACTCCTGCAAATACTCAAGAGCAGATACACCTGGCAGAGGACCAGGTCCTCAGAGGGACGTAACAAGATACAGAAAATACGAGCCAACTTGAACACAGTAAACATGCATATAATTTGAAAATAGATAAGTACGCTGTACCAGACAATCTATATGAATACAAATGAGGACAACTTTTTGACGTATGGGCAAGGGTAGGCTACTCGATCTACCTCACAACTCACACACACGTCAATGGACATCAGAAATCGACATACCGCGGGGGTAGCGACCAGCGAGACTCCAGAAATCGACATACCGCGGGGGTAGCGACCAGCGCGACACACGTCCGTAGTGTGAGCTATATACTACGGTTTACCAGAGTGGTTAAAAGCCCATACGCCTAATGATTGTCATCTATGATACTAGGTGTCATGTGTGTGTCAACATATCTAATACATAGTAATGACTGGAGAAAAACTACACATGCAAGAACTATACAGAAATGAAATAAATGAACAGAAATATAAATAGCATGCAAAGTACTGTAAATAATTTGGCAAGGTATCTTGCCTGGTAAGAAAGCTGCAAGGTGTACTGTCCAGAAGTCAAACGCACAGGACCAAAAGCTATGGCCGCAGAACAATGTCTCCGGATGCTGAAATAAACATCACCAACGTTTCCGAAATGAGCAAAATAGTTAGAAAGCACTTCCCTTTCGTCCAATTTGGACACAGGGACCAAATGGTAATTTCGGGTAAAAGTGGGGTCCACATGTGGCCCACTTTGCACCGAAAACCGTGCCAAGGGTAACAGTCTCTAAATGGGACAAACTATAGGTCAAACAATTCTAAATGTCAATACGAACCCAACGGTAAGTCCAAATGTGGATTCCGATGAGCCGTACACAATCTTGTCCAAAAAGTCAACTGTGGGGCCCGCCAATTGGCGATCTGGTCAACCATCTCAGAAATGCGTAAAAATTGGGTCACAGGACCAGCGCGTTACCACGAGTCCAGCGGCGCAAGTTTTGTCACAATCTGATAAGCGTGCACAAAATACGTGCGAGTTCTACAAAAGTTGTGACACGGTGTGTGTCCGCGGATACGGTCTGATTTCGACGCGCACACGCGTTCGAATCAGTCTCCACGAATTTTCACGTGTCCGGTTACGCTGCGTGCACCATTCGGTACACTTGGTACACGGCGGGGCGGTCCCGTTTGGCGGGGCGCGCTCCGTTTTCCAACTTTTAGAAAACCGGAAAAAGTGGGTGCGCGCAGTTTTGTGACGAATATAATTATGTCCACAGCGACTAATAGCATAGGGTTATTTTACAGAAAATAAACTAGGTCAGGTATTCTACAGGTATCAAAAAGAATCACCGAATTCGGATCTCTGTGGTGGGAGATACGAACTCGGCAATATGGGTGGTCATTCTGGAATTCTGCGATTCCAGAATTGGGTCTGTCCGTCCACTTTGGACGCTGTTTTTCACCTAGGGGCACACATTTTTCGAGGTTGGCTATAAAACAAATATTGGAGAGGGTTAAGGGATGATCATACCTATGAAAACGGAACAGCGTTTGGTTGAGCGAGTCGACGGGAAATCACGCAGGAGCAAAAGTGCCTCGAGTGGGATTCTGCAGGATGCGAGGTCGGAGTCGACGGGATGGTTGGATGGCTTGGTGGGGTTTCTCTGGCTGCGGTGACGGCTCTAGATGGGAAGAGGAGGTCTGAAAATTTGGTTAGAGTTTTTGGGAGAGAAATATATATATATATATATATATATATATATATATATATATATATATATATAATAGGAAAGAGAGAGGGAGAATAGGAAATAGGTTCGGCCGCGAAGGGGGGGCGCTGAAGACTTGCTGCTGTGCTTTTGCAATTGGCTTGAAGGGGCGGGTCTGGGAGTAGCAAAAGTGGCTGCTTTGCTTTTAGTTTGCTGCTATTGCTAAGTAGTAGTAGTAGTATAGTATGGTTAGTATTATTATTATATTATTATTATTTTATTATTAGTTAATTACTTTCTTTTCTTTTCTTTTCTTTTCTTTTCTTTCTTTTTAAATATATATATATATATATATATATATATATATATATATATATATATATATATATATATATATTCACACATAAGAAAATTATAGATTAGGGTAATGCACATCGTTAGGCTAGCAACTGCTCAAGGGGTCTCCTACATGGAATAAATTCCGAAAAATTTCTAATGGTCCCATAAATTATCTAAGTGCCCGAACACCTAACATAAAAATTATTAAAAATCTATTTCTCCTATTTAGCCACTAAATACTATATTTAAATTATTAATTAAAAAAATACTTTTTTTTTAGAAATAGGAGTTTTACATTCTACCCAACTTACAAAAATTTTGTCCTCGAAATTGACACTAACCCATATTCATAATGATAACTATAACTATTATACTACATTGGTATCTAGTAGGACTCCTAAAACTCATGGTCTGTCATTCTAACACTTTCCCATCTATTGTCCATCCACTATTTTATCATCCTCTAACTCGTCTACACTACCCAACTTACAAGAATTCTACTAGTGGTCACCTTCTTTGAAGCTATTGTCTAGATGGTAAGGCAATTATATTTATTGGGTCGAGAATCTTGGGATACCTGTCTGGAATCTCATAACTATGACTTTTTCCCATAACCGTCAAGTATCATAGTCTAATACTGCCACGCCACCTGGCCAGTATGGCTGCAAGTAATTCGACCACTCTACTATAATCGTCAGGCGGCAACTGTCGCTACCTTGCCAGCGATTTGTCATAGTCATCAGTTCGTAACAAGTGCCTTCAACCTTTTCCTAGGCATAGTCTAAGTTTTAGGGAACACTTAAGGTCTTGACTAACTATTAGAGGTATGATCTAGCTCAAATGCTCTAACAATTTCTACTAGGCTACATGGTGCTACTTAAGGGTTAAACTACTAAAGAATACAGATATTGCTATAGTGCATATATATATTAAGAACTCATCCTTAGCTATCAAGCATTACTAACACCCTTATGTTTTACTAACAAAATAGGGGTGATACTGATATGAATCAAACAATTCATAATGGCACAAAAAATATGACTATGATAGGAAGAGTTACGCACGAGATAAGGAATGAATATAAAAGGAGGAGATGAGTCACCCAAGAGGACGAGATAAAAATAGGGGAGAATACTACTACTGCTACTCACGTCATCCATTAGCATCGCATGTATACCATCTGGGTAGAATAGAAATATATCCTTATAACTGCTAGACTAACATATATATAATTCTACATCTATTTGTGCATCTAAGATCTTGTGTCACAATGGGGTTATGAGTATGCAAAGACATTTATAACTAAAAGGTCGTACCTGTATCTACGGCTTCCTGTGTCTGTTCTCCCATACTTGTCATAATGAGTGCTTGGCCTTGTCCTTGGTTGTTCAACTGGGGTCTAGTCCCCTCCATTTGTGCAGACTGTAGAAGCAGTGGTGGGTCCCTTTGGTCTTCTATACTTGAGGGTGTATGCGGTGTTCCTGATTCTACTACCATAGACCTCTGGTTCTGCTGAGGGCATCTTCGGGTTTGATGGTGACTTGATCCACATATCATGCACAGCCCCAATCGACGATGACAGTCTCTATGAATATGACCTACCTTACCACAAAAGTGACAAGTACGGGGGTCCTTGGTTGGATATGGTGCAGCACTATCTGATTGCTGGCGTGTCAAAGGGTGTCGAATGGGTCCTCCTTGCTGTATCCTTACTGGTCCTTGGTGACTTCTCTGTTGAATTCTGTTTCCCTTGCTGATGGCCTCCTGGATCCTGGCCTCTGTCAATAGCTCGGCATAAGAGATCCGGGACTGGGAGCTAGTGTAGTGCTGGAGCTCCTGAGTCAGTCCGCGGTGAAACCTCTTAGCCTTCTCCAAGTCATTAGGTATTAGGACTGTGCCATACTTACTGAGACGGCTAAATTCTGCATCATACTCATCAACCGTCTTGTCCCCTTGCTCTAGATGGAGGAACTGATCATACAATGCGTCCCTTACAGTATCCGGGAAGTACTTCCTCTCAAAGCATTCCAAGAATTATTCCCAAGTCTGACGCGTACCCAACTGGCGCTCCATTGATTCCCACCAGTGATGCGCGTTGCCTTCTAACTGAGTCCTTACGCCTATCATCCATAGGTCAGTAGGTAGTTGTGATGCCTCTAACAACTTCTTGGTATTGGCAATCCAGTTCGTGGTCTCCTCTGGACTCTCATTGCTATTATATGGCTTAGGGCCCATCTGCACAAAGTCCTTGACTGAACCAACCCGAGCTTGTGGTACTGAAACTAGTGCCTGGGTTGGTGCAGGGGCTAGTGCAGCCATTCTCTCAAGCGCTGCCAGAAATTCTAGCCTTTGCTCTGCTGTTTGCTGCCTCTGCTCGGCTGCCTGATGCCTTTGTTCCTGTATTATCATCTGGAAGAATTGGAACAGGTGTGTCTGGCCATCCTGCGGTGCTAGTGGAGCTGAAAATGTCCCATTAGGTATCGTGGAAGGAGTTGATGGAATTTGATTGTTAGTCAGTCCATCCGGTCCGGGAAGAAGAGGTGTCGTTGAGGTCAATCCTAGTGGTTGGTCATCGTCTCCTGGAGACGTGTTGTCCCCGGTGGCGGCATGCCCGTTATGCAAATTCATCTCTCTGCAAGAGATAGACGAAGGATTAAGAAGAGTACATGAATCAAGCAGGATGCAAGAACTTAAGTAGGACATATTGGAAGGAAGGTAAGTTATTGTCAAGTGTGGATGAGATCTAAAAGTCTAATCCTAGGTGCAGGCCCGCTCGGCACAGTGACGTAATCGAAACGGCTAACTCGACCTGCATGGGCCACCACAAAAATATGTCACGCCCCAGTCCCAAATACGTAGGACTAGGAACACGTAAGCATGCCAGCCGCATGGATATGGCAACTTCAATATATGAAAACCATAACCCATACGTACGCTGTAATATGAATATAAACTCACATGTGGTATATACAATGTCATAAGTCACAGATATGCTAATCTCATCCACACAACAAGTCATAGAAAAGAAATACTAACTAGAATAAGGAGTCTGAAATATCCAGAAAATAATAGTCGGGTGGAGACAAATCCACTACCAAAGACTATATCCAAAACTAAAATGAGAGAGGAGTATAAAATCTCCAATATAAAATAATATGAAGACAGAAGTGCATCAGCGAAAAGAATCCATCGCTAGATAATCAACGATGCTCAGAAGGTAAGACCTCCTCGACAGAAAAGAATGCGTCAGGTCCAGGCCCGTACTCCTGCAAATACTCAAGAGCAGATACACCTAGCAGAGGACCAGGTCCTCAGAGGGACGTAACAAGATACTGAAAATACGAGCCAACTTGAACACAGTAAACATGCATATAATTTGAAAATAGATAAGTACGCTGTACCAGACAATCTATATGAATGCAAATGAGGACAACTTTTTGACGTATGGGCAAGGGTAGGCTACTCGATCTACCTCACAACTCACACACACGTCAATGGACATCAGAAATCGACATACCGCGGGGGTAGCGACCAGCGAGACTCCAGAAATCGACATACCGCGGGGGTAGCGACCAGCGCGACACACGCCCGTAGTGCGAGCTATATACTACGATTTACCAGAGTGGTTAAAAGCCCATACGCCTAATGATTGTCATCTATGATACTAGGTGCCATGTGTGTGTCAACATATCTAATACATAGTAATGACTGGAGAAAAACTACACATGCAAAAACTATACAGAAATGAAATAAATGAACAAAAATATAAATAGCATGCAAAGTACTGTAAACAATTTGGCAAGGTATCTTGCCTGGTAAGAAAGCTGCAAGGTGTACTGTCCAGAAGTCAAACGCACAGGACCAAAAGCTATGGCCGCAGAACAATGTCTCCGGATGCTGAAATAAATATCACCAACGTTTCCGAAATGAGCAAAATAGCTAGAAAGCACTTTCCTTTCGTCCAATTTGGACACAGGGGCAAAATGATAATTTTGGGTAAAAGTGGGGTCCACATGTGGCCCACTTTGCACCAAAAACCGTACCAAGGGTAATAGTCTCTAAATAGGACAAACTATAGGTCAAACAACTCTAAATGTCAATACGAACCCAACGGTATGTCCAAATGTGGATTCCGATGAGCCGTACATAATCTTGTCCAAAAAGTCAACTATGGGGCCCGCCAATTGGCGATCTGGTCAACCGTCTCAGAAATGGTAAAAATTGGGTCACAGGACCAGCGCGTTACCGTGAGTCCAGCGGCGCAAGTTTCGTCACAATCTGACAAGCGTGCACAAAATACGTGCGAGTTCTACAAAAGTTGCGACACGGTGTGTGTCCGCGGATACGGTCTGATTCCGGCGCGCACACGCGTCCGAATCAGTCCCCACGAATTTTCACGTGTCCGGTTACGCTGCATGCACCATTCGGTACACTTGGCACACGGCGGGGCGGTCCCGTTTGGGGGGGCGCGCTCCGTTTTCCAACTTTTGGAAAACTGGAAAAAGTGGGTGCGCGCAGTTTTGTGACGAATATAATTATGTCCACAGCGACTAATAGCATAGGGTTATTTTACAGAAAATAAACTAGGTCGGGTATTCTACAGGTATCAAAAAGAATCATCGAATTCGGATCTCTGTGGTGGGAGATACGAACTCGGCAATATGGGTGGTCATTCTGGAATTCTGCGATTCCAGAATTGGGTCTGTCCGTCCACTTTGGACGCTATTTTTCACCTAGGGGCACACGTTTTCCGAGGTTTGCTATAAAACAAATATCGGAGAGGGTTAAGGGATGATCATACCTATGAAAACGGAACAGCGTTTGGTTGAGCGAGTCGACGGAAAATCACGCCGGAGCAAAGGTGCCTCGAGTGGGATTCTGCAGGATGCGAGGTCGGAGTCGACGGGATGGTTGGATGGCTTGGTGGGGTTTCTCTGGCTGCAGTGACGGCTCTAGATGGGAAGAGGAGGTCTGAAAATTTGGTTAGGGATTTTGGGAGAGAAATATATATATATATATATATATATATATATATATATATATATATATATATATATATATATATATATATATATATAATAGGAAAGAGAAAGGGAGAATAGGAAATAGGTTCGGCCGCGAAGGGGGGGCGCTGAAGATTTGCTGCTGTGCTTTTGCAATTGGCTTGAAGGGGCGGGTCTGGGAGTAGCAAAAGTGGCTGCTTTGCTTTTAGTTTGCTGCTATTGCTAAGTAGTAGTAGTAGTATAGTATGGTTAGTATTATTATTATATTATTATTATTTTATTATTAGTTAATTACTTTCTTTTCTTTTCTTTTCTTTTCTTTTCTTTCTTTTTAAATATATATATATACATATATATATATATATATATATATATATATATATATATATATATATATATATATATATATATATATATATTCACACATAAGAAAATTATATATTAGGGTAATGCACATCGTTAGGCTAGCAACTGCTCAAGGGGTCTCCTACATGGAATAAATTCCGAAAAATTCCTAATGGTCCCATAAATTATCTAAGTGCCCGAACACCTAACATAAAAATTATTAAAAATCTATTTCTCCTATTTAGCCACTAAATACTATATTTAAATTATTAATTAAAAAAATACTTCTTTTTTTTAGAAATAGGGGTTTTACAATATATATATATATATATATATATATAGCGCATGCAAAGTAGCCCAAGCGTCTAGTAACTATCTTTTCCTCCCAATGCGGGCAACGAGACGCATCTGCTGCTCGCTGAGCCTGAACCTCTATCTAACAGTCTCGTCATACTGAAGTATCTAGTACCAATCACGATCCTACAGTTATCACAGATTCTGGGCATGTTAACACTATCAGGATACAGAAAGTCTGGCACGATGACAGTGTCTGAATGTGTCCTAGGGTTCCGATGTAACCAAGTAGGTACATCAAGGTATCGAGAAATATCTAACAATCAATACTAGACGTTACCGACGAACGTCTGCACCCGAATATAACCCGGACGCTAAGTATCGATTTCAATATAAAGCGCACACAATGTATAGATAAAATGAACAGTAAATCTAGAACTGAGATACAGAATAACAAGATACACTTGCTTGCATCCGGATGCTAAAGGCGTGGCTCCGGTACAACGTCCAAGTCTGAGGATCCCAAAGTACTTAGAGATGATATATAAAATTAATTAATAATCTAGCTCAAAACTATCTAAAATAAGATATGGCATCACGACTAGCATAGGCTTTTGTCTCAGTTACATAACTCACGTCTAAGGTACTTACTAGAGGGTTGACCCAAGTTGACTAGGGTAACGTTACATCAAATACGAATCATCAAATAGCATAACGTTCCCAGACAATATCTTCAAACCCTAATATTCATCACAGTAATTTCAGTCATCTATGTTTAATGTTCATCCTCGACCATACCATCCATGTAATCATAGACATAATTGCATACACCCAATTTAGTTGACGCACCTAAATACGCATAATATTCACGTATAATATCCTCATTCATATCATCAAACTAACGCACCAAAATTTATTGGAACAACATCCCCATCATATGTATTTTCCCATATATATATATATATCCTCAAACAATTGCTATAAAATATGCATTTCACATATATATAATGCCATACAAAACCATTAAAATATGCATGGGTATTACTCAGGGAACCCTAAACCTAACTAGGGTTTCTTTAACACAAAGAATTAACTACACAATAATGACGAAGGAGGAGAAGTTACCCAGGTGGCTGCGGGTGGTGGCAGCGGCGGTGCTGCGACTTCGGTCAGTGACGTCATCGACTGCGGGGGTGGTGCTCGTGTCGACCGTGGTGGTGGTGGTGGTGTTCGGCGGTGTGAGGGTGGTGGTGCTCGGCTGCGGTTGTGTAGGTGGTGGTAGAAATGTTGGCTGCGGTGGTGTGTTGGTGGTGATATTGTCGTGGTGGTGGTAGTGACCAACGGTGGTTGTCGGTGGAGATGGCGATGAAGGTGGTTGCGGTGGAGGGTGATGTCGATGGTGTAGAAGGTGATGGTGGCAACGGGTTGTGGTATTGGCGGTGGTAGCAGCGATGGAGGTGGCAATGGCGGGTCGGTGGAGATGTTGTTGGTGTAGGAGCAGCGGCGGTGTTCTCCACTGGACTGAACCCACACTGATGTCGCACTGTCAAGAACGTGGATCACCTCGCCGGTGTCGGAGAAGACGAGCTTCCTGCCACAGTGTTCGTCGAACCCAAGTATTTAGCCGCAGTGGATGAACTGCAGCTTGTTGTAGCCGCTCGCGTACTAGGAACTACGACGGGGTAGTCGTTGAAAACGTCGACTGGATCTTCTCTCGACGGAGGTGGCGGTGGTGGAAATATTGGCTGCTCGGAGGTGGTAGTGTTGTAGGCGGTGGCGAAGGTGTTGGCTACTCGGAGGAGCTCCGACGGCTCGTGGTGAAGAAGGAGAAGAAGAATAATGAAGAAGAAGAAGAGAAGAAGAAAAGAAGAAGAAGTCGACTGAATATAGAGGGAGGGAAGGAGAGAGAGTATGGGAGAATTTTTAGGGTTTTTTAGGGATTAGGGCCGACCGCATATAGGGGGTTGTGTGTATATAGGGGGATGAGTGGTTGTGATGGAGGGATTTGAATCAATGGATATGATTTAACATGAAAGTAAAACAATGAAAATGAAAGTAAAATAATGCAAGGGGGAGAGAGAATATGAGGTGACCGGTCACATGAGAATGGGGGGTTTCTTTATTGGTTTGCACCAATAGGAGGGTGACACCTAGCACCCTTTTTTGCATTTAAGTCTGTAAACCCCCTGATTTTTCAGGAATTTTAAAATAGATTTTTATAATTTTTCTAGAATTTTCTAGAATTCTTTTGTAATTAAAAATACGGTATTTTATAATTAAATGATTTTTAAATGATGTTAATTAATATTAAAATATTATAAAAATAATATTTTCTGGTGTGAAATAAAAAATTAGACATAGGATAATTTTTCGGAAATTTATTGGACCCTGGAAGCATTTTTAAAGACCTAAAAACCAAGTTATAATAAACCAAAATAAACCCTGAATTGAACCCGGTTTATTTTAAAATAAACCAAACCAACCCGAACCGAACCATAGTGAACTGAACCGAACCCAACCCTGTGGGTCGGATCCGGGTCTAACCTGTCGACCCAAAACCCGCTTACCCGACCCGTACCCTTGCTTTAGTGGATCGGGCCGGATCCGCCGCCCGACCCGATCCGGCTCCGCCCGACCCGAAACCCTTTCTCCTTCCCCCGACCGTGGCGATTCGTCTCCGCCGCGTAACCGCCGCGCCTCCCCAGCTCCGACCGTTCTCTGCCAGCTGCTCAGCTCCCCCAGCCGCTCCGCCTCCCCTGCCGTAACGCCCCGAGCCGCTTCCCCTTCACCTCCCTCGAACCCCCGGCTATCCTCCTCCCTTTGAACCCTATATAAACCTATCCCCGCCTCCGGCTGCCCCGATTCCTGGCCACCCGACCACCACCTCCACTCCCAGTGCCTCCGTCTTCTCCGACGACCTCAGCCCGGAGCTGCCTCTGCCTCTCTCTCCCTGACCCGCAGTCGCTCGACCCGAGAGCCGACGACCCCCGCCCGCTCGAGATCCGTCGATCTCCCCGCAGCCGCCTCCCTCCTCCAGCAACAGCCCGAGTCAGCGCCGCCTCTCTCCAGCCGCCCCGCTGACCGACGACCCCGACTTCGGCGAAGCCCCCAACCCCAGCACCGGAACCCTAGCCCTAAACCCGGACACAGGACAATGTGTCGTGTCATGTCAAGACGACTCGCGGACACGAGAATTCGGTTTTCGCGAAGCCCTGTTTAGGTACTCTTTTCTCTCTCCTTGTTGCTCCATTTTTTATTCCGTCTATTGTGACATGAACCCTGCGTAACCCTCTCGATGCCCGTGCAACCCGCTCAGTGTGTCGCGTCCTGTGGTGATCGCAAACCGCGATCCAAAAACAGAAAAAATAATACCCCAATTTTTTCTCGGAACTGAGTGCGCCCCGCCAAACGGAACGACTTGGTCGGGTGCGATATTCACCAAAAGGTGCGTGCCGTTGATACGGACGTGCGAGATTTCGCAGAAGTTGATTTGGATGTGCGTGCACACCAGAATCAACGCGTATCTGCCGACAACGTCCCGTATCGGCCTGTTCTGGATCTCGCTGTAACTTGGTGTACACACGTCGGATCAAAACGAAACTTGCGCCATCAGACTCATAGCAATACGCTGGTCCTGTGACCCAAGTTTAGTTCGATTCTGAGAACGTTGACAAAATTGCGTATCGTGGGCCCCACGGCTTCACTTGACGGGCGATTTTGTGATCGGCTCATCCGAATCCAATTCTGAAAGTTTTGTTGTGTTCGTATCATTATTCTGGACTTGTTGACACTAAGTTTAACGAATTTGGAGACCTTTGTTGCTGACACATTTTTTGGTGCAAAGCGGCCCATATGTGAACCCCGCTTTGACCAGAAACTATTATTTTTGTCGCTGTGTCCAAATTGGACTCAAGGACAGACGTTTCTAGCTATTTGATATTTTTTGAATCTGATGGTGATGTCTATTTCAGCAACTGAAGAACTGCCTGCAAATTCTGCTTCTGCCAGAGCTACAGTTGGAGTCAGAACCCCAAGCAAGTGTACATTTCCAAATCTTGCAGTTCTTGTTACATATTTTCTTGATTTATTTATATGTTATACCTGCTTAACCTAGGACCATGTGACTTACTAAGTGTCCGATTAATAGTCGGATGCCAACACCGTACGCGGAGTTGTGTAACGTCACCTAGACATGGATACCGAGACCCTATACTTCTCGTGCTTGCATTATCAAGTACGTTATAACCCAGGACACCTGACACTATTCATGAGACAGAATCTTTCTGAGATATTCATGGTGATTCTGTATAGGATACAGGTTTATGACATCTACTTTATATATATGCTTAGATCTCATTATGACTTGCTGCATTAGATATGATCTTGCGTGTCATGGACATGAGATGTGTGATTACATTGGGTGGGAAGAGTATTACCGTATCAAAGGCTGATTATATTACATATATTGTTATCTGGAGGTGTCTTAGTCTCTGACACAGAGCTTTGACACATGTAATGGAGTTGTAAAACTAATACTGTTATAGGTTTCTCCGACACAGATCCTCTAGTAGTCTCAGCCCGAGTATGATTAGAACTCTCATTTGCATATCACTTAGCTAATTATATATTTACCCTATTGTTTTATTTATTGCTGCACTGTATTTATTTTGGCATGAGTTATTTTGTACCTTGTTATGTCCCTTGAGGACCTAGATCTGGATTATGTCCCCAGGATTAGCAGACGAGATCTATCCTGAGGTATACGGAACAGGAGCATTAGCAGAAGCAGAACCAGGAACCGAGGACGAGGTGATTGCAGAAGATTTCTCCTGAGTATATGTTTCTTCAATGCTCAGTCTTGATGCTATTAAAACTCTTTTATTTTTTGTTTAAGTGAACAATTGTAACAGACTTATTATCGGGTTGTTCCCCGATTTAGTTACTTGTGACTTGATGATGATGTTTATATTTCCTTTTGTTGTTATTGTTGTATTTATTATGTGGATGAGATTAGTATACCCTTAATATTGTATTACAACTTAAGTATGCCCCATTGGATCCATTAAATTGGGTTTGTCCATCGGTGTATGCTGCTGGCCATTGCCACGTGTCTAGTCCCTCGATATTTTGGGACTGGGACGTGACATAGTTTTTGTGGTGGCCCATGCAGGTAAACGACTAAATTGTTCGGTTTTAACTTAGGGACCGAGCAGGCCTGCAATAAAAATAGAATAAGTTTTTAGGATCTCATCCACTTGCTTGAAACATTCTTGACATCTATATCGGATTCGAATTTATTTCTTGACTTGCATCCTGCCTTGATTCCTATGCGCCTCTTATTGTTTATTTTGATACAGAGTAATGGATCCTCGAGCAAACGACGAGACTCCTGCAAGATCACCACGAGAAGTTGTGATAACCAACGAAGAGGAAGTAACACCGGTAGGAGAAGGTCAATCTCCTCAACAAAATCAAGCAAATCAGCATACCTCGGGAAACCAGCAAGATGACACTTCGTCGCAGTTCACTCCACCAATGCCCGTATTCCCACAAGGGCAAGCTATGCAACAGATGTTCCAAATGTACTACCCGATGATGCAAGTTTATCAGAAGGTTCAGCAAAGCCAAACGGAGGAGTTCATTTGCAGACTTAGCTCAGAGCTACGAAAGTTAATCAGCTCCGCTACAATGGACGTTGTTACTGCAGCACGGGCCATGGAGTGCATCACCAGGATAGAGTCCAGCCAGAAGCGGCCGCATGCACCAGACCAAGCACAGCAGGAAAGAGCTGCAAAGCGACCCCAGAAGAATCCACCGAGAGCAGCATCCAGAGCCTCATTCCTTCCTACTTGTTACTATTGTGGCAAGGTAGGCCATATTGAGAGGGAGTGCAGATGCAAGTTGGGACTGTGCTTGATTTGCGGATCCAGCAAACATTTTGCCAGAAGTTGCACAATGTACCGAGGAGAAGCATCAATGGTTAACCGACAAGCATTAAGAAAACCGAGGCCAGCCTGTCCAGCTTTGGGAGCACCGCAAACGGAAGTTGAAGGAGTCATACCACCACCTCCAGGAGAGAATCAACCGAGGCCACCTTTGATACCCCAGGCCATACTCTTCCAGCAGGTCCAGTAGCAGCAGAGGAATTCACTACAAGGACGCGGACAAGCTCTTGCCTTGGATATCGCGCAGACTCGTGGAGTAGCTAATACGCGTAAGTTTTCGTAGTTATCTCGTTTAGTATTGCTTTAGTTCGTGCCTATTGGTTCGTGACCTTAGCCTTGACCTGGTAACTTTGAACTTGCTAATAACTGATAACCTAGAATGTTTTATAATTGATAACCTAATATATTTTATAACTGATAACCTAGTTTTTCTAAAACTGTAGTCTTCTAGATTTCCTTCATCCGGGAAATTGCATAACTTTTAATGCTTAGGGAAATAATTTTTCCTATGTGTTCTTCTCAAAACCCTCAACCTTGAATCTTCTTGATCGTGATGTGCTTCGAACAATATTTGCAACCATGTCATCTCTGTTGACCGGTTATTCTTTGATTGTGAGGACTCAATCCTCTTAAAGGGGGTAGATTGTAAACCCCCTGATTTTTCAGGAATTTTTAAAATAGATTTTTACAATTTTTCTGGAATTTTTTGGAATTAAAACTACGATATTTTATAATTAAATAATTTTTAAATGATGTTAATTAATATTAAAATATTATAAAAATAATATTTTCTGGTGTGAAATGAAAAATTAGATATAGGGTAATTTTTCGAGAATTTATTGGACCCTGAAAGTATTTTTAAAGACCAAAAAACCAAGTTATAATAAACCAAAATAAACCCTGAATTAAACCCGGTTTATTTCAAAATAAACCAAACCAACCCGAACCGAACCATGGTGAACTGAACTGAACCCAACCCTGCGGGTCGGATTCGGGTCTAACCCGCCGACCCGAAACCCGCTTACCCGACCCGCACCCTTGCTTTAGTGGATCGGGCTGGATCCGCCGTCCGACCCGACCCGAAACCCTTTCTCCTTCCCCCGACCGTGGCGATTCGTCTCCGCCGCATAACCGCCGCGCCTCCCCCGCTCCGGCCGTTCTCTGCCGGCTGCTTAGCTCCCCCAGCCGCTCCGACTCCCCTGCCGTAATGCCCCGAGCCGCTTCCCCTTCACCTCCCTCGAACCCCCGGTTGTCCTCCTCCCTCTGAACCCTATATAAACCCATCCCCGCCTCCGGCTGCCCCAATTCCCGGCCACCCGACCACCACCTCCACTCCCAACGCCTCTGTCTTCTCCGACGACCTCAACCCGGAGCCGCCTCCGCCTCTCTCTCCCTGACCCGCAGCCGCTCGACCAGAGAGCCGACGACCCTCGCCCGCTCAAGATTCGTCGATCTCCCCGCAGCCGCCTCCCTCCTCCAGCAGCAACCCGAGTCAGCGCCGCCTCTCTCCGGCCACCCCGCTGACCGACGACCCCGACTCCGCCAAAGCCTCCAACCCCAGCACCGGAACCCTAGCCCTAAACCCGGATACAGGACACTGTGTCGTGTCAAGACGACTCGCGGACACGAGAATTCAGTTTTTGCGAAGCCCTGTTCAGGTACTCAATTCTCTCTCCTTGTTGCTCCATTTTTTGTTTCGTCTGTTATGATGCGAACCCTGTGTAACCCTCTTGATGCTCGTGCAACCCGCTCGGTGTGTCGCGTCCTGTGGTGATCGCAAACCGCGATCCAAAAACAGGAAAAATAATACCCCAATTTTTTTCCGGAACTAAGTGCGCCCCGCCAAACGGGACGACTTGGTCGCGTGCGGTCTTCACCGAAAGGTGAGCGCCGTTGATACGGACGTGCGGGATTTCGCAGAAGTTGATTTGGATGTGCGTGCACACCGGAATCAACGCATATCCGCCGACAACGCCCCTTATCGGCCTGTTCTGGATCTCGCTGTAACTTGGTGTACACATGTCAAATCAAAACAAAATCTTTGCCATCGGACTCGTAGCAATACGCTGGTCCTGTGGCCTAAGTTTGGTTCGATTCTGAGAATGTTGACAAAATTGCGTATCGTGGGCCCCACGGCTCCACTTGACGGGCGATTTTGTGATCGGCTCATCGAAATCCAATTCTGGAAGTTCAGTTGGGTTCGTATCATCGTTTTGGACTTGTTGACAATAAGTTTGATGAATTTGGAGACATTTATTGCTGACACATTTTTCGGTGCAAAGCGGCCCACATGTGGACCCCGCTTTGACCAGAAACTGTCATTTTTGTCCTTGTGTCCAAATTGGACTCAAGGATAGGCATTTCTAGCTATTTGATATTTTTTGAATCTGATGGTGATGTCTATTTCAGTAACCGAAGAACTGCCTGCAAATCCTGCTGCTGCCAGAGCTACAGTTGGAGTCAGAACCCCAGGCAAGTGTACCTTGCCAAATCTTGCAGTTCTTGTTACATATTTTCTTGATTTATTTATATGTTATACCTGCTTAACCTAGGACCATATGACTTACTAAGCGTTTGATTAATAGTCGGGTGCCAACACCGTACGCGGAGTTGTGTAACGTCACCTAGGCATGGATACCGAGACCCTATACTTTTCGTGCTTGCATTATCAAGTACGTTATAACCCAGGACACCTGACACTATTCATGAGACAGAATCTTCCTGAGATATTCATGGTGATTCTGTATAGGATACAGGTTTATGACATCTACTTTATATATATGCTTAGATCTCATTATGACTTGCTGTATTAGGTATGATCTTGCGTGTCATGGACATGAGACGTGTGATTACATTGGGTGGGGAGAGTATTACCATATCAAAGGCTGATTATATTACATATATTATTATCTGGAGATGTCTTAGTCTTTGACACAGAGCTTTGACACAAGTAATAGAGTTGTAAAACTAATACTGCTATAGGTTTCTCCGACACAGATCCTATAGTAGTCTCAGCCCGAGTATGATTAGAACTCTCATTTGCATATCACTTAGCTGGTTATATATTTACCCTATTGTTTCATTTATTGCTGCACTATATTTATTTTGGCATGAGTTATTTTGTACCTTGCTATGTCCCCTGAGGACCTGGATCTGGATTATGTCCCCAGGATTAGCAGACGAGATCTATCCCGAGGTATACGGAACAGGAGCATTAGCAGGAGCAGAACCAGGAACCGAGAACGAGGTGATTGCAGAAGATTTCTCCTGAGTATATGTTTCTTCTATGCTCAGTCTTGATGTTATTAAAACTCTTTTATTTCTTGTTTAAGTGAACAATTGTAACAGACTTATTATCGGGTTGTTCCCCGATTTAGTTACTTGTGACTTGATGATGATGTTTATATTTTCTTTTATTGATATTGTTGTATTCATTATGTGGATGAGATTAGTATACCCTTAATGTTGTATTACAGCTTAAGTACGCCCCGTTGGATCCATTAAATTGGGTTTGTCCATCGGTGTGTGCTGCTGGTCATTGCCACGTGTCTAGTCCCTCGATATTTTGGGACAGGGGCGTGACAAAGTCCCTTAATATTTGGGTGTTTACACATGAAGAAAAAAGGGTGAGGATTTGATGTGAAAAGTTATGTTTGGTATTTTGTAGGATGGGGGGGTGTTGAGTGTTTTGTATTAGCCTCATGAATGGGTGTTAGGATAAGTTAGGGTTAGGTTAAGTTGGTATCCCCAATTTAATTAAATAAAGTGTCATAAGTGCACTTAAATTAAATAGGAGTACATGAGGTCTCAATTGGGAGAGACACAAAGGTCATGGACGGTGTAGGCTTGGTGTTATTCTTGGGCCCTTTAATTGGTTAGGCAAAACGGGTTAAGTTTGTGTCCCCAAATCGATGGCAACGACATAGGTTGTCACGCCCCAGTCCCAAAATACCGTGGGACTAGACACGTGGCAACGGCCAGCAGTACGCACCGATGGACCAACTCAATATAATGGATCCATCAGGGCATACTTAAGCTGTAAAACAAGTCTACGACAATCATGGCACAACTAATCTCATCCACACAAGATATAAAATATGATCCACAGAATAAATAAGGAATGTAAATCATCAGCAAGTCTCACAAAGTACTTCGGGGAACAACCCGATAAACATCCAGTACAATGGTTCGACAGACCAGAATAGAAAAGACTGAAATAAATAATAAAAGCTGAGCATGAACATGGATGCTCAAGAGAAGTCTTCAGCTAAGACCTCATCCTCAGATGGCGGTACAGCTCCTGGATCAGCTCCTGCTCCGGTCCCGTAAACCTCGGGATAAACCTCGTCTGCAAAATCTGGGGACAAAATCCGGATCCAGGTCCTCAGGGGACATAGCAAGGTACAAGAAAGCTCATGCCAAAATAAATACAG
The DNA here is from genome assembly GCA_036927795.1 of Iris macrosiphon. Taxonomy (NCBI): domain Eukaryota; kingdom Viridiplantae; phylum Streptophyta; class Magnoliopsida; order Asparagales; family Iridaceae; genus Iris; species Iris macrosiphon. Next base: position 28,397,659 of record JAYESA010000004.1, on the reverse strand, counting down.
TGCAGCAATAATGAAATAAGCAGGGTAAGTATGTAAACATCTGTGTAAAATGCAAGAGAGAATATCAATAGTACTCAGGTTGAACAACTACAAGCTCTGTGTAGGGGAGCCGGTAGCAGTGATATCATGAGGTGGTCTAGCTCAGCGGGAGACTGAGTATCCGGCATAACATAAACAACCTGTAGCCTGTGAGTCTCTCCAGCAATAGATGGAACAATAAGGGAAATACTAAAATAACCAACTAAGTGATATGCAAGATGAGAGCAGCACGAAAACTCAGGCTGAGACCACTACAAGCTCTGTGTCTGGGAGCCGGTAGCAGCAATAACTATGTATTTTACTATGTGTTTACTATGATTTATGTATATATAATCAGCCTGTAGCCTGTGTGTCTCTCCCCACCCCATGTAACCACGCAAATCATGAACATAACGTCTCACGTCCATGTCAGCGGAGTCATATCTAATGTACAAGTCATAATATATATAGAATATAGAATCTAGGTCAAGTCCTGTATCCTATACAGAATCACCACGAATATCTCGGGAAGATCCTGTCTCATGATCAGTGTCCTGTGTCCTGGGTCAAAGTATACTTGGTAAGACAAGTACGAGAATATAAGGTGTCACGTATGTCCATATCTAAATGACATTACCCAACACCGCGTACGATGTGGGCACCCGACTGATAATCGGACGCTAAGTATGTCAAACGGTCCTAGGTTAAGCATGCACAGTAAATATATGAAGTAAGAAAAATAGGTAACAATACTGCAGAGATGGCAAGGTACACTTGCCTGATGTTTGAATATCAACTGTCGTCCTGGTATCGGTGGATCCGGTAGGTGCTACTCCAAAAGCTGTAATAAACATCACCAACAGTCTCAGAAGGTATCAAACTGTTAGGAACGCCTGTCCATACGTCCAATTTGGACACAGGGGCAAAAAGGTCATTTTCGGGCCAAAGCGAGTTCCACGTGTGGCCCACTTTGCACCGAAAAGCGTGCCGAGGGTAACAGTCTCTAAATGGGACAAAATATGGGTCAAACAATTCTAAATGTCAATACGATCCCAACGGTATGTCCAAATTTGGATTCCGATGAGCCGAACATAATTTGGTCCAAAAAGTCAACTGTGGGGCCCGCCAATTGGCGATCTGGTCAACCATCTCAGAAATGCGTGAAAATTGGGTCACAGGACCAGCGTGTTACCACGAGTCCAGTGGAACAAGTTTCGTCGTAATCTGACAAGCGTGCACAAAATACGGGCGAGTTCCACAAAAGTGACGACACGGAATGTGTTCGCGGATACGGCCTGATTCTGGCGCACACACGCGTCCAAATCAGTCCCCACGAATTTTCACGTGTCCGATTATGCAGCGTGCACCATTCGGTATACTTGGCACACGGTGGGGCGGTCCTGTTTGGCGGGGCGCGCTCCGATCTCCAACTTTTAGAAGACCAGAAAAAGTGGGTGCGCGCAGTTTTGTAACGAATACAATTTTGTCCACAGCAACTAATAGCACAAAGTTATTATACAGAAAATAAAATAGGTCATGTAATCTACAGGTATCAAAAAGAATCATCGAATTCGGATCTCTGTGGTGGGAGATACGAACTCGACAATATGGATGGTCATCGCAAGTTTCTGCGATTGCAGAATTCTATCTGTCCGTCCACTTTGGACGCTATTTTTCACCTAGGGGCACACGTTTTTTGAGGTTGGCTATAAAATGAATATTTGAGAGGTTTAAGGGAAGATCATACCTATGAAAACAGAACGGCGTTTGGTCGAGCGAGTCGACGGGAAATTACGCCGGAGCGAAGGTACCTCGAGTGGGAGACTGTAGTTCGCGATGTCGACGTCGACGGGATGGTTGGTTGGCTTGGGGAGGCTTCTCTGGCTGCGGTGACGGCTCTAGATGGGAAGAGGAAGTCTGAAAATTTAGGTTAGGATTTTTGGGATGAGAAACTATATATATATATATATATATATATATATATATATATATATATATATATATATATATATATATTATATATTAAGAGAGAGAGAGGGGGAAGGATGGGATGCTGCGGCCACACAAAAAAAAAAAAAAAAAAAAAAGGGGTCGGGTCCGGAATGATAGCCGCTGAAGGGAAGTCGGTGTTATTAGTTGTATGTTAAAGGCCGGTCACAAAAGTTTTGTTTTTTGCTAAGTAGCAATATGGCAGTTGCTATGGTTCTTAGTAGTTATTATTATTATTATTATTATTATTATTATTAACTTTCTTATTAAATTCTTATTCTTTCTTTCCTTTTCTTTTCTAATTAAAATATATATATACATATATATATATTTGTATATACAAATGTATATATATATACTCATAAGAAATTTAGATTAGGGTAATGCACATCGTTAGGCTAGCAACAGCTCAAGGGATCTTCTACATGGAATAAATTCCAAAAAATTCCTGATGGTCCCATAAGTCCTCTAAGTGCCCGAACACCTAATATAAAAATTATTAAAAATCTATTTCTCCTATTTGGACCTAATTATTATAATTTAATTAATAATTAAAAAAATAAAAAGGGTATTTACGATTTTCTAGGAAGAGAGTTTTACATTCTACCCAACTTGTAAAAATTTCGTCCTCGAAATTAAATTAGGGTAGGGCTCTCCTTGTCAAGTCTCACTTGATTACAGTCTAAGAATTTCTCTCAAGTGAGCATTACGGTCTCTACCCAACTTAGAATTTACCCATCTATTATCTAAGACTATTCATCTAATAAATCTATGCCCCGACTCATTTAATCATGTTATTGAATCCTCAAGTCTTTAACACCAACCTATCACCTATGATATTCCCTTAATCATATATAAAAAGGTAGCAATAATGTGACCGGTCTGTGGGGTATATCTAGTACTGTCTATATATCAACTTATACCAAGCACGAGGTTTCGTCTTTCCGAAATAAGGGAAAACGGAGATCAATAATAAAGAGTTCAAGGGTGAGGTAATAGATTAGAAGTATCAGGATCAAGGCGTTTAAAGAATTCAAATGGGAATGGTCAAGTTGTTGTGGATTGAAATCCTATTCTGGTAATCCTTTGTTCGCATGCTCGTATTAGTACAGTTGTGTAGCTGATACGATATGCTCAGACATATCTAGAGGGCAAGCATACTAGTCAACTATATATCTTAATCCACGTGAAGTAGTCGTGCAAAGAGCGAACCAAAATGCACTAAGGTTGATCAGACCATAATACACTGATTCTGAATAGACAATTGTATTAGTGTACATGTCCACTAACACATATGTCATGAACAAGCTCGATAAGAATAAGCTTGCAAAACTAGGCTATAGAATAGCAGCATAAGTCAAGTACAGCAATTATAAGTACGCTAGATGTTGATGAAAGGAGGTACAAATTAATTCAAGTTCACAAAACAACACAAAATAAGCACAATAACAAAAGACTCTATAATCTCTACAGTTATTAATTAAAAAATATTCTAGGTTATAAATTATTAGCAAGTTCAAATTAATTACTAGGTTAAGGCTAGGTCACGGATCAACATGCAAAAACTAAGCAAACCTAAAAGCAGAAAACTATAAAAACTTACGCGCATTAGCTACTCCATGAATCTGCGCATCCTCCAAAGTCATAGCAAAAGCTTGTCCGCGTCCTTGCGGTGGATTCCTCTGCTGTTGCTGTGGGGCTTGCTGGAAGAGTGCTGCCTGTGGAGCCAAGGGTGGCCTTGGTTGATACCCTCCTGGCGCTGGTAGAGCTTGTCTGTTTAATGTCAATGCTCTCTCTCGATGATGAGGACAATCCTTGGCTAAGTGTTGGTTGGTTCCGCAAATCAAGCATAATCCTAACTTGCGTCTGCAGTCCTTCTCAATATGGCCTGCCTTGCCACAGTACTGACGTGTAGGTAGTATCTGCGGAGAGGCTCTGGGTGGCTGGTATAGGTGAGGCCTCTTTGCAGCTTCTTCTTGCGATACTTTGGCTGATGTGGAAGACCGTTTCAGACTGGTCTCTCTCCTGGTGACGCGTTCCACGCGTCGGGCTGCTGCAAGGACGTCTGAGTAGGATGTAGGTGCAACGGATCCAATTAGTTTCTGTAGCTCCAAGTTTAGTCCGTCGAAGAACTTCTCTGCTTTTTCTTCCTCCGTCGAAATCAACATCGGGGCAAAGCGGCTCAGACGAATAAATTCCGCATTGTACTCTTCCACTGTCATGTTGCCTTGGATAAGGCGGTGGAACTTATCTCTGAGCTCTGCCCTCGCTACTGCGGGAATATACATCTCTCTGAAGAGTATAGAGAACTCTTCCCAGGTGACTCGGTCCTGCCCGAGCCTCATCTCCTCTGCTAACCACCAGTGATGTGCGTTCTCGGTTAACTGCATTCTGACTGCAGTCATCCACTTCTCTCTAGGAAGTTCAGCGGCTTCCAACTGATGCTGAATGTTTGTGAGCCATTCATGAACTTCTGTTGGTCCCTCTTTACCAGAAAATGTACGAGGCTTGAGCTGACGGAAGTCGGTGATAGATCCCGTCGTCGTTCGCCTCGCTGGTGGATTTGCCTGCTCCAATGCGGATACCAGGCTGGTTCTCAGATAATCGGCCTCCTGCCGATGGGCCTCTTGCTGAATCTGTTACTGTGCTTGCATCATAGCATACATCATCTGGAACATCTGTTGTCCGTCCATAGCTTGTCCTGGCGGGAAAGCTGGCATCTGTGGAGTGAACTGTGGTGGAGGTGGGATGTCATCTCTCCGGAACCTTGGATTAGGCTGTCGGTTTGATCGCTCTGTGATGCTTGTCCTCCACTCCCAGGAGTCACTCCGTCTCCATAAGTAACCACAGCGTCGTGTGGTGTCTCCAAAGGAGTCTCGTCTCCATTCCTGGGATCCATTGCTCTGAATTCAAAAGATCAACTATAAGAACGCTCAGAGGAATCAATACAGGATGCAAATCAATTACAGTTTCGAGTTCGATATAGAGTTCAATAATGGTTTAAATAATGGATGAGAACCTAGAACTTATCATACCCTTAGGGCAGGCTGGTTCAGTCCCTAAGTTAAAACTGAACAATTTAGTCGTAGACCTGCATTGGCCACCACAAAAACCATGTCACGCCCCAGTCCCAAAATACCGTGGGACTAGACACGTGGCAACGGCCAGCAGTACGCACCGATGGACCAACTCAATATAATGGATCCATCAGGGCATACTTAAGCTGTAAAACAAGTCTACGACAATCATGGCACAACTAATCTCATCCACACAAGATATAAAATATGATCCACAGAATAAATAAGGAATGTAAATCATCAGCAAGTCTCACAAAGTACTTCGGGGAACAACCCGATAAACATCCAGTACAATGGTTCGACAGACCAGAATAGAAAAGACTGAAATAAATAATAAAAGCTGAGCATGAACATGGATGCTCAAGAGAAGTCTTCAGCTAAGACCTCGTCCTCAGATGGCGGTACAGCTCCTGGATCAGCTCCTGCTCCGGTCCCGTAAACCTCGGGATAAACCTCGTCTGCAAAATCTGGGAACAAAATCCGGATCCAGGTCCTCAGGGGACATAGCAAGGTACAAGAAAGCTCATGCCAAAATAAATACAGTGCAGCAATAATGAAATAAGCAGGGTAAGTATGTAAACATCTGTGTAAAATGCAAGAGAGAATATTAATAGTACTCAGGTTGAACAACTACAAGCTCTGTGTACGGGAGCCGGTAGCAGTGATATCATGAGGTGGTCTAGCTCAGCGGGAGACTGAGTAGCCGGCATAACATAAACAACCTGTAGCCTGTGAGTCTCTCCAGCAATAGATGGAACAATAAGGGAAATACTAAAATAACCAGCTAAGTGATATGCAAGATGAGAGCAGCACGAAAACTCAGGCTGAGACCACTACAAGCTCTGTGTCTGGGAGCCGGTAGCAGCAATAACTATGTATTTTACTATGTGTTTACTATGATTTATGTATATATAATCAGCCTGTAGCCTGTGTGTCTCTCCCCACCCCATGTAACCACGCAAATCATGAACATAACGTCTCACGTCCATGTCAGCGGAGTCATATCTAATGCACTAGTCATAATGTATATAGAATATAGAATATAGAATCTAGGTCAAGTCCTGTATCCTATACAGAATCACCACGAATATCTCGAGAAGATCCTGTCTCATGATCAGTGTCCTGTGTCCTGTGTCCTGGGTCAAAGTGTACTTGGTAAGACAAGTACGAGAATATAAGGTGTCACGTATGTCCATATCTAAATGACATTACCCAACACCGCGTACGATGTGGGCACCCAACTGATAATCGGACGCTAAGTATGTCAAACGGTCCTAGGTTAAGCATGCACAGTAAATATATGAAGTAAGAAAAATAGGTAACAATACTGCAGAGATGGCAAGGTACACTTGCCTGATGTTTGAATATCAACTGTCGTCCTGGTATCGGTGGATCCGGTAGGTGCTACTCCAAAAGCTGTAATAAATATCACCAACAGTCTCAGAAGGTATCAAACTGCTAGGAACGCCTGTCCATACGTCCAATTTGGACACAGGAACAAAAAGGTCATTTTCGGGCCAAAGCGAGTTCCACGTGTGGCCCACTTTGCACCGAAAAGCGTGCCGAGGGTAACAGTCTCTAAATGGGACAAACTATGGGTCAAACAATTCTAAATGTCAATACGATCCCAACGGTATGTCCAAATTTGGATTCCGATGAGCCGAACATAATTTGGTCCAAAAAGTCAACTGTGGGGCCCGCCAATTGGCGATCTGGTCAACCGTCTCAGAAATGCATGAAAATTGGGTCACAGGACCAGCGTGTTACCACGAGTCCAGTGGCATAAGTTTTGTCACAATCTGACAAGCGTGCACAAAATACGGGCGAGTTCCACAAAAGTGGCGACACGGAATGTGTTCGCGGATACGGCCTGATTCCGGCGCGCACACGCGTCCAAATCGGTCCCCACGAATTTTCACGTGTCCGATTATGCAGCGTGCACCATTCGGTACACTTGGCACACGGCGGGGCAGTCCCGTTTGGTGGGGCGCGCTCCGATCTCCAACTTTTAGAAGACCGGAAAAAGTGGGTGCGCGCAGTTTTGTAACGAATACAATTTTGTCCACAGCAACTAATAGCACAAAGTTATTATACAGAAAATAAACTAGGTCATGTAATCTACAGGTATCAAAAAGAATCATTGAATTCGGATCTCTGTGGTTGGAGATACGAACTCGACAATATGGATGGTCATCGCAAGTTTCTGCGATTGCAGAATTCTGTCTGTCCGTCCACTTTGGACGCTATTTTTCACCTAGGGGCACACGTTTTTCGAGGTTGGCTATAAAATGAATATTGGAGAGGTTTAAGGGAAGATCATACCTATGAAAACAGAACGGTGTTTGGTCGAGCGAGTCGACGGAAAATCACGCCGGAGCGAAGGTGCCTCGAGTGGGAGACTGCAGTTCGCGATGTCGGCGTCGACGGGATGGTTGGTTGGCTTGGGGAGGCTTCTCTGGCTGCGGTGACGGCTCTAGATGGGAAGAAGAAGTTTGGAAATTTAGGTTAGGATTTTTGGGATGAGAAACTATATATATATATATATATATATATATATATATATATATATATATATATATATATATATATATATATATATATATATATTATATATTAAGAGAGAGAGGGGGAAGGATGGGATGCTGCGGCCACACAAAAAAAAAAAGAAAAAGAAAAAGGGGTCGGGTCCGGAATGATAGCCGCTGAAGGGAAGTTGGTGTTATTAGTTGTATGTTAAAGGCCGGTCACAAAAGTTTTGTTTTTTGCTAAGTAGCAATATGGCAGTTGCTATGGTTCTTAGTAGTTATTATTATTATTATTATTATTATTAATAACTTTCTTATTAAATTCTTATTCTTTCTTTCCTTTTCTTTTCTAATTAAAATATATATATACATATATATATATATTTGTATATACAAATGTATATATATATACTCATAAGAAATTTAGATTAGGGTAATGCACATCGTTAGGCTAGCAACAGCTCAAGGGATCTCCTACATGGAATAAATTTCAAAAAATTCCTGATGGTCCCATAAGTCCTCTAAGTGCCCGAACACCTAATATAAAAATTATTAAAAATCTATTTCTCCTATTTGGACCTAATTACTATAATTTAATTAATAATTAAAAAAATAAAAAGGGTATATACGATTTTCTAGGAAGGGGGTTTTACATAGGTACAAGAGATAGGATTAAAGAATTAGATTTTGTGTCTGGGAAGTTGTGCAATTAAAATAAAGCACAAGGGAGTGTGTGTGTGTGTGTGTGTGTGTGTGTGTGTGTGTGTGTGTGTGTGTGTGTGTGTGTGTGTGTGTGTGTGTGTGTGTGTGTGTGAGTGACAGAAATATCCAGTACCTAGGTTGGCTTGTCAGGTCAAGAGTGCAAAGATTTGTTGGAAGGTAAAGGCTATTATTGTGCTCCAATTATTGTAGCAACGGTAAGGTGCACCAAGGGTTTAAATTAAAGAACCAGTCTACACAACCATAATTTCTAATCCTTAGACAATCCTGAAACTAAACCAAAATTCTTACCATATCCAGTCTACCTAAAATATTGAGGGGGTTTACAGCGTGCGTGCCTCCGCCACGCGCCGGCCTCACGCGCTTGCGGCTGCTGCTGCGCATCCCCGCACACACGCCGCACACACACCGCTTTGCCGCGTACCGCCTCTGCGCATGCGCCTCTGTCGCACGCCGGCCCTTCGCGCTCACTGTTGCTACTGCTGCTACTGCTCACGGCTGTGACCCCCCCCCATCCGGCTACCGACGCCGGAGAAAAAGGGTGGATGCCAGAGAAAGAGGGAGGGTGGAAAGGGTATCTAGGTTATTCTCTAGTTTGGTTAACACCATTACGAGAGAGGGTATCAAGTTGATACTTATCAAAGTTGAGGGTATCAAGTTTAATATTTGAAATAGTTGAGGGTATCAAGTTATAATTTAGCCTAGATTATAACAACATCAAATGGTAGTTTAATTAAGAATATTTATCGGAACACTACAAAACGTATTCGGAAATAGCCCAAAACAGTTATTTTTATTTACAAGTTTGCCTCCATAAAAAATATGGATGTCCTTATCCCCTATCTACAACCACCTATATCTATTTTCTCTCTATACATATTATTAATGAGAAAAGACCTAGAGTATCGATTCGGCTACAAATCTTTCTCTCTATCTCTTATTTTCATATTAGAAATAACAGCTTATCAGAAAACTAATGTAAAGATAGTTCAAATTTGAGACAACTTTTGACAGTAACCTCTTATATGCTGCCAAAAGCTACTCTTGTTGTTAACTTTTGAAAAGTAATACCAAATCTAAACCAAACCTTATTAAATAAGTGCAAAAATAAATTATGGTATAGCGTTTGGTTGGCCATAACGGTGTCTGATGTAGTTCAAAATAGTTATAATTACTACGAAGTGGTTATCAATAAATTTAGATGGCCATAGAATTAAATAATTCCAGAAGTAAAAATTTAAGAGAAGGGTTATAAGGAATTGACCAGTCAATAAATTGGATCCCATATTTCAGAAAGTTAGAAAAATGTCATACAAAATTGCTCCTTATAAGTTTGTTTCAACCAAAACAGCCAAAGGAGAACTATTCTTCTTCGATAGGTTCACCAGAACTCAGGCGAGGAGATTTCATCTCCAAACTTCGTGATACCATTGTCGTCTTTGTCCCTTGGTAGGAAGTCAAAAGGGGAAAATGATCGGGAACTCCAAATTTTGGATATCAGAATTTTTCGTTTAAAGGGACAAATTTTGAGATAATTGCGGCTAAAGGAAGAACTTTTAAAAATTTGCACATAGGAGGATAACTCGCCAACTGAGTTGGCGGATTGGTGCTCAAAGGGGAGACTGCCAAATTAGTTGGCGACTTAGGGTGTGGCCCGCCAACTGAGATGGCATTTGGGGGAGAAAATTGCTTCCCCTCTAACTAAGTTGGCGGGTCACTGAGTTGGATAGTGACCCATTTTTCATAGCCCAACTGAAGTAGGCGTTGTGCCTCGCCAACTCAATTGGCGGCTAGTGACCCGTTGTGCAACTTTCCGCAATGGCTAGTCTCCCTTTATAAACACCTGTATGCGATAGTTTCCATTCATATCTCTCTCTCTGTCTCTAACAAAATTTTCCCTAGCCTCCAGCACTCTCTCACTCTCTTTGTCTCTCATTTCAATCTGCCTGTAGCCAAAGTTCATCTCAGCTTCTTCTAGCCAAAATTTTCAACCGTCATGGATCGTAGCATAGGAATAGTATGCTCCCAGGACGGTAAAGTAAATGGATTAAATTATGAAGGAGGAAAAATCCAATTTTTTTAACTTATCTGAATATTAGTTTTAAAAATATACGTAATTATATTATTGAACGTTGTTCAATTTATTACGATTTTATTCTAAAGTCTATTTTTTATTCTAATTATTTTTTGATAGATAGTGAAGATGCATAAAATTATATTTTTGAGATTAATTCACAATCACGGTATATAAAAATATATGTTATTAAAGTAGTAGCAACATTAGATAATAAAAATAGTGAATATTTTCCTGAATACCAGCATATTAGTTCGGGTGATAGTTCTTATTAACAAATTATTTTATTTATTCAAGAAGGTCATTCATCGGATGAATCTAACCATGATGTTGATAGTGACAAGGACGATGGGAACAGTGAAGATTTAATTGAAAATGTAGATTATGCGGTAGATGATGATGTTGTAAAAGCAATTACTGATGAATTATTTATAGGACAATCATTTCCTAGCCATTCTAAATTTAGAAGCTTTATAAGCAATTTAGCAATTAAATATAATTTTAGTTGTTCAGCTAGTGCTAAGAATAATGCTCGTGGAATTATATATAGTTGTGATCAACCGAATTGTAATTGGAGAGTATATGTCAAATCCACTAGAAATGACGATATAGTTAAAGTTAGTACATTAGAAAATTGTCATTCTTATTTAGGGAGACTTACAACAGGACATCATCTACTAGCTACCGTTGCATGGGTTAAGACCAAGATAATTGATATTATTAGAGATAATCAGTCATATAGTCCATAAGAAATTGTTAAAGATATATATAGGGAGTACCGTATACATGTTAGTTATTTCAAAGCCTGGAGAGCCCGAAAGACTGCATTAGATAAAATTAATGGTAGTTATGATGAGGCATACGCTAGTCTTGAGGAGTATTGTTATCTAATTATGGAGACGAATCCAAGTAGTACATGCTTTTTAAAACTGCGTAATATAATAGCTTACAAAGAATTTTTATTTGTTTTAAGGCATGTATTGATGGGTCTTTAAGGGGCTGTTTACCGGTTATTAGTACTGATGTTATATTTATTTCGTCTAAATATCAAGGTATCTTATTTATTGCTTGTGCTCATGATCCTAACTATCAATTATATCATATTGCTTATGTTGTTGCTAAATATGAGAATAGTGATTCTTGGTTTTGGTTTTTAAACTCTCTTAGAATATATTTTAAAAATTCTTTTAATGATTGGAGTACAATTTCATTTATATCTGATAAGCAAGGATTGATAAATTTTATGCGTGCTATTTTTCTGCATCTCCTTATTTTTTTGTATTCAACATTTTAAACAAAACATGAAAAAAGTTGCGAAAGAACCTGCATTTCAACAATTTTTAGACTCACTTGCGATATCATACAATAAAACGGATGCAGAGAGTTTGTTTAATATAATTCAAGCCAAGAACGTAATATTGTATGATTGGCTTAGCGGTGTAAATGATAAAAATTATCGATTTGAACATTAGATAACAGTGTATGCTTCTTGTCCTAGATTATATATTAACACTTCTAATCTTGCTGAATGTTTCAACTAGATTAAGAAATTACGAGATAAGCCAATACAACACTTCTCGATCGTATTAGAACCAAGATTATTATACTTCATGACAATCGTAGAAAGAATGTCGAAAATATAGACACAAATTATTGTCCGAAGATATTAAAGACTATGGCTTGAATTATCAAAAATAAGAATCACCTAGAAATATTAGCTTTTTATAGTTATAAGTTTGAAATAATATATTGTGCATCAAGTAGAACATATATTATAAATATAACCGACAGATCTTGTACATGTTTTAGATGATACCATACTTATATATCATGCATGCATGCATATTTTGTTTGTAAATATTATAATATTAGTATTGATAATTTTGATCCTATAGTATTTTCGACGGAGACCTTGAGAAGTGTATACGAACCAAAAATAGAACCAATTTTAGTTCCCTACAAGATCCAAGCTCCTTTGGTTAGAGAAAAAATTGGAGTAACAAATGTAAGACGCAAAGCCGGAAGACCAAAGAAGAACCGCATCAAACCCCGGGAATCATCGACGAGAGATCTTCGTTGCAGTAATTGTGGTGCGATGGGACACAACAGAAGAAGATGTACTACTCAACCGAGAGAGTAAAGTAGAATTGTTCAATAAAAACTTAAAAAATATTGTACTAGTGAGTTTGATAATGAAAGTTGGAGATAGGAATAGTTGACAAAGATTTTAATAATAAAGTTGACAAATATTGTAATCAAACATTGTTATAAATCATAGTTCTAAATAAGAATATTGTAATCAAATATTCATCTACTCATCCTCCTCCTCGTCATCCTCATCCTCCCTAGCCTCCTCCTCATCTTGCTGAGTCTGGGTAGGCAGCGGTGCTGATAGAGTCAAAAAAACTCTGTAAATACTTGATAGCTTTCATATCCAGCGTCCTGGTGACTAGTGCCCTCTCCAACATACTGGTTACTAGGGCCCACTCCAGCATAGTATTAGGGAATGTCTCCAGCGTACTGCTGACTAGGCCCGCTCCAGCATAGTATTGGTGAATGTCCCCAGCGTACTGCTGACTAGGCTCCGCTCAAGCATCGTATTTTGGAATGCCCTCTCTGGCGTACTGCCGACCAGCACCTGTAGTATGCGGGTACAGTTGTAACCACATTCTGTTGAAGGAGACCCCTGCGGCCACCAAACAGAGACAAATGCGTCACTTATAGCCCATCAGCATGATGGCTATAAATAGGAGAAACTTGGAAATTCCAAAGCACCAACCCCTCTTTCTCAGTGACCAGAGCCCCGGCTAGCTAGAGACGTACACACATGATCAAAAGAGAGAAAAAAGAAGAGAGCGTCCTCATTTCTTGGTTAGACTGTCAGCGGCATAAAGGAGTCATTGTAGTACTCAATCTCCATCGTCATATTTCCCAGATCAAAAATATTGTACTTAGATTTTCTGTCTAGGATTTCTTTCTATCTTTTGTTGGTTGTTAAGCAAAAGTTTCTGAAACTTATATTAATGGCGAACAAGGTGGCAACTCTGTTGGGGACATCCTTCTCCTCTGATGAGAAGGTCATGACGCAGTTCGACGCGTCAAAGCTGGGTTCGACCCAGAGGATGCTGGTTGTACGCTTCGACCAGCAAGCCTTTGAAAAAATGCTCTCTGACATTACCAGAAAAGTCAAATTAGCGACGTCTAAAAACGTCGCTAAATAACCAAAAATTGTCGCTAATTTGGTTTAGCGACGTAATTACCAACATTTTAAAGTTGTCGAAAAAAACCAAGTCGCAAAAAAAAACGTCGCTATGCCGACGTTTTTTAGCGACTTTAATGTGTCGCAAAATTTAGCGACGTTTAGCGACACCGAGTCACTAAATAGCAATGTTTATTAAAGTCGCTAAACGTCGCTGATTAGCGACTTATGTAGCGACGTTACACCAACGTCTTTAATGACCTGCCTATACTGCCATGTCAGCAATTTACGACGTATAGCGACGTTTTTAGCGACGTCATTAGCGACGTATTTAGCGACTGGTTACAGCATCGCTAATTAGCGACGTATTTAGTGACTTAAGTGAACGTCGCTAAACGTCGCTAAACGTCGCTAAATACGTCGCTAATTTTCAAAAAAAATAAAAAAAATTGCATTTCTGGGTTTACCAGCCCCATTGGGTTCATTATCAGGTATATGATGGTAGTAGAAATAATTGAATAAAGAACACAGTAGCAGCACCAAGGGAAAAATTCTAGTACACTGGGTAAATACAGGCCAAGTATCAGTCATCAGTTGTAAACCAAAATATGAATAATATAATAAAATTTGAAGAAAAGAAATCATCCAGCAAATCTCATCGTAAACGTAAAAAATATGGCAAATTTATATCCATACAATCGCATCCTAAATAATAAAAAAAATATAAATATCCAGTAACTAACTATACTACTGCGGATCTGCAGGAGACTGACCACCGGCGTGCTTGAAGGATAAGAACTCCTCATACTCGTCCCGTGGAATCGACACCGATGTCGATGGAGAAGGTAGTGACGTCGGTGGAGTCTGTGTTGATGTAGGCGGACCAGGAGGCAGTGCCCGCTCCAAGTCTGCGAGTCGCTGGTTGTAAGAATCCAGGGTAGATAACAGCCTCGTACTGCTATGAACCATTGAATCCTGCATCATTGTCAGCTTCTCGCCCATCGATAGCTGTGACGCCTGCAGCTCCATGATGTTGCGGTCATTGGAGGCTCTAATATCATTTGTCAAATCCCGTAGCTCCATCATGCTGCGGTCGAGCATATCCAATCGTGCGATGAGCATCGGATCGTCCGCCTGCGGCTGGGACCGGGGCTGCTCCTCCATACTTCACAGCAACTCGTCACAGAGAGACGCAATATGACGGTCAACGACCTCCTGGACGGCCTCCTGGACTCTGGCCGACGACTGTGAGGGCTGCGACTGCGAGGGCTGTGTGGAATGCGCAGCTGCCGGGGAGGCCCTAGATGACTGCGTCGCAACCAGGGCGCCATAGGAGCCCGTACCATAGTACGTACCCCTCTGGAGACCACCAGCTGCGGTCACCCACAGGTCGTCCGCCAACGGAGATGGAGCGGGCTGCGACGAAGTACCAGCCTCTCCAGGTGTAGGTGCACTAGCAGTCGCCCGCTCACGCAGCCTAAGATACTCGGCCTAGAAAGGTTTGAAAACTTGATAATTGCCTAAGTTATATTAAAATTAACACAAAGTAAAGTAATACTTACATAGGTCTGTGAGGCCCTCTCATCAATGAGATTTTCGTCCTTGCGATGGGTGGCCAAGAAGACGGTCACCATGTTTGCATCCTCACCCCTCCGTACCTGTTAAAAATATATTATTTATTACTAAACTTAAATATTTTTTCCAAGTACCATTTTATGGTACTTATATTAAAATAATATATTTTAAAAGAAAAACATACCAAACGATAAAAATGTTCCGTCATCGGAATCGAGCCACCACACCACTTGGCAGCATTCTGCCTAGCCGCATTGGCCTTCTTAGACCTTTTCTTGTAGCTCGGATCGTCGAATCTAGCCCTCATCGCAGTCCACTGCTCAGGCGTGATCCAACCTTGGATCGGTTTTCCAGCACGATCACGAGCCTTCTGATCATCCAGAGCATCTCGGATAAGCTTGGCGGCAACGGTAGGAAAGAGCCGCTCGATTAACTCGGCCCGGTGCGGAGGATAAAAATACGTTTGCTACAATAAATAATTTTGTAAGTTAGCATCACGAATAAGTTATATAATATGCATAAATTAGAGGATTTATTTAATATACTTTTACCTAGAAGTGCGCACATCAGAACGCCTTCCTCTCCTCCGGAGCCTCAGAGTAGTTGATCTAAGAGCCACCGTAGTTGTTCCTCAGAAATTGGCCCAGGCGTCTCTGAACCGATGATGGACGATATCTATACAGAGATAATAATTAAGATTATTGAAAAAGTCAATATACGATGAATAAAGAGAAACACAAATATATACTAAACCATCTACCGTCGGCCCAAATCTCTGTCCTCGTCTCCTCCGGAGGTGCGCATGGAGGATCTTGCTGATACTGGGACAACGTAGGCACGACCTCCTCGATATGATCATCTGTCCCTATGGTTCCGTCAGCAGGAGAAACGCTGGACGAGGGTGTACTATCACGCCAGGAACTACTCGTCCTAACAGTCAGAGATGTGAGTGATCGATATACTGGAGTACTGGGCGACGATGATCCGGAACCAATAGTAGGCAGTACCGGAGTGGCACTCTGTCTACCTCGGGACCTGCCGAATCCTCCGCGTCGTCCTGTTATATCTGATAACAACATATGATGAATATAGAGAAACACAAATATATAGTACATTCTACAGTCGAAATGTGATGCATATCTCAAAGCATTCTACAGTCAAAATATAATACATATATTCGTTAATGGGTACATCTACTTCGTTAATTTTTCAACCTTGATCTACATTCTACAGTCAAAATATAGTTACATTCTACATGCAATATATTTTATTTTTAATCATCTTCAGAAAATTCATCTTGTTCGCCTTCCTCGTCCTCCTCTTCCTCTTCCTCGTCTTCACTTTTATCTACTTTGTCATCCTCTTCGGATAATTCTACATCTTCTACATTATTACTCGTGTAATGAGTAACTTCCGTTGAGTCCACATCTACAATATTTGTTACAAGAGGTATATCGTCCTCCTGATAAGCTATTTCGTCAATGTCAAAGGTATTTTTAGCTTTAGTCTTGCATACTGCCCACCAATCCGACCTCGCTGTCCCCCGTCTAGGATAAATTATGAAGTACACGAGCTGAGCCTGACTTGATAGGACAAATGGTTCGTAGCCTTGATATCTACGCTTGTAGTTTATATCCACAAGGCCATGCTTGTCAATTTTCCAACCTTGATCTTGAATCGGATCGAACCATTCACACCTGAATAGCACGATATTAGCAGGTTCTGTGCCATAATTATATGTCAACTCCACAATCTCTCGTAAGATGCCAAAAAAATTATTGCCCGGATTGACGTCTTTGTAGTTTGAAGATTTGATACACAAACAACTATTTTTCGTGGAATCAAGATCCAGAAAGCTGTCTCTGATAGGAGCATTTGTTGACTTGAACCTGAACCCATTCACACAGAAACTTGGCCATATTTTTACGGCATTAATTGGTCCCTTGGCTAGAGTTATAATATATTCAGTCTCGGGTGATATTAAACGATCGACCTAAATACCAAAGTAGCGATAGTAAGTTATTTGTTTTGTAAGTGCAGAAATAAAAAGTAATTACCAAGCATCTTACATATGCGCTCAACCAAGAAGGAAAATGGCATCTCATATCTTGTTCTACTTCTTCGTCTGTTATGTAGGGTCTAACCGACCTCAACTCATCATTATATGTGCTGAAAAATAATGAAACAACTGCTGATTAGTAGTATAATAGTATCTTATACTATTACATTGAGATAATGTAAACGTGAACGTATTAATTACTTACCCCTCTAGCTTCTCTACTTTATCCTCGTCGCAATTGAGTAATATATACAATTGAGCAGCCCTTAGCTCATCGTCATTCAAATATCTCTTCTTCATTTTTCCCGAAGACTTTTCGGATGCATTGAATACTTTGAGTATTGCATCATTAGATTCCTGATATGCGTCGTCGTTTCTCGGAGCTTTCGTCCTATTAGTAGCAACATGCTGTTTAAAATACGTCGAGCAAAAGTTTGTAATCTCCTCGAGAACATAAGCTTCACAAATAGAGCCTTCAACCCGTGCCTTGTTTTTCACCTTTCTCTTTAGGTGATTCAGATGCCGCTCGAAGGGGTACATCCACCGATAATCGACAGGACCACCAACACGTGCCTCATAGGAAAGATGAATTGGCAAATGCTCCATAGAGTCAAAGAATCCAGGAGGAAACACCTTCTCGAGCTTACATAGTGTTACCGTAATGTCCCTCTCTTGCTTTTCTAGACGATCGACGAGCAACTTAGTATAACAAATATCTCTGAAGAATATGCTCAGCTCTGTCAATGGGTCCCAAACGACCTGCGGTAAGAATTCCCGAAATACAATCGGAATTAACCTCTCCATGAATATGTGACAATCGTGGCTCTTCATACCCACCAGTTTGTTCTCCTTGAGGTCAACGCATCTTCTCAAGTTCGACAGTACCCGTCTGGAAACTTTAGACCCTGAATCAAACTACAAAGTCTACCTTTATCCTCTTTATCCAGTGAGAAAACTGACTTAGGTTGCTTTAACTTTCTATTCTCCTCCTCTATCAAATGCAATGCAGGACATCTACATATTTCTTCTAAGTCCAACCTGGCCTTCGGATTATTTTTCATCTTCCCCTTTACCTCCATTACAGTATTAATTATGTTATCAAACACATTCTTCTCGATATGCATGACATCAAGGTTATGTCTGACCAGATTGGTGCTCCAATATGGTAGATCCCAGAATATACTCCTCTTCGTCCAGTTATGGGTGCGACCAAATTCGTCACACTTGTACCCCTTAGCAGGCTCTTCGATAGCACTTGGTAAATCTTTTACCTCTTCCCATATCGTGCATCCGGGCCACCTTGGCGGTGGATTGGCCTTCTCCACAACTCCCATAAGAAAAGCATTCCGGTTCCTCCGGTACGGATGATCCTTCGGCAAAAATTATCGATGACAATCGAAGAAGCACGGTTTGCCTCCGTATTTCAAACGGAAAGCCTGAGTACTGTCCATGCAATACGGACATGAGAGACGACCATGGGTGCTCCATCCCGATAATATTATATAGGCCGGAAAGTCGTTGATGGTCCACATAAGTGCTGCCCTCATCTGAAAATTCTGCTTTCTAGAAACATCGTACGTGTTGGCACCTACTTCCCACAGCTGATTCAACTCATCTATCAAAGGCTGTAAATATACATCGATGTTCCTCTTCGGATTGTTCGGACCCGGAATAATAATGGTTAGGAACATATACGGAGTCTTTATGTACATCCAAGGCGGTAGATTGTACGGAGTGACGATCACAGGCCAATACGAATACTGGGAGCCCGAAAGTCCGAATGGGGTAAAACCGTCAGAGGAGAGCCCCAATCTGACATTACGCGCTTCTTCGGCAAAATGTGGATACTCTCGATCAAAGTGCTTCCATGCTTCTCCATCGGATGGATGATCCAATACTCCTTCGATCTGTTTTCGCCTGTGCCAACTCATGTTTTCTGCAGTCTCCTTAACCATAAACAACCGCTGCAACCGCGACGTCAAAGGCAAGTAGTGCATCGAATCGGTAGGCTTCCTTGCACCGACAGACTTTCCTCTAACAGTGGCCTTGTAGCGATCAGCACCACAGAATCTGTACTCATCTTCATCCTTGTCGTCTTTGTAGTACAACATGCACCCGTTGCGACATGCATCGATTTTTTCGTATCCCATCCAAAGCGATCTCACCATCCTCTTAGATCGATAGAAGTCTTTAGGCAACTTTGCACCCTCGGGCAAGATCTCTATAATCAAATCGAGCAGTCGATTATAGCATTCTTGCGACATGTTAAAATCGAACTTGATGCTCAATAATCTTGTAACCACCTCCAATGGTGAATGATCCTCACAACCAGGATATAGTGGAGTCCTTGTATTCTCCAGCAACTTCATAAACTTTGCAGCATCGGCATTCGGTGCCTCCTCAGCTGTATCATAATTGTCCGGATTGAAACTAGGTCTCGCCGCATCATAATTGTCCGGATTGAAACTAGGCCCCGCCGCATCATAAACCATGTTCACCAACCCGTCGTCGTAAGCATCGTGGTCGTGGACATCCATATACGGCTCCACATAGGGCTCCGACTCTGATGCTAGAGATACAAGTTCTCCGTGCGTGGTCCACTGATAGTAATTCGGCGTGAAGCCCTTCGAGTATAAATGATATGTAACTTCCACTTCTGTATGATATTTCCTGTTGCGACATCTCACATACGGACACTTAATTTTGGTACCGTCCATGTACTGAGGGAAAGCCTTGGCGAACTGCAGGAACTACTGTACACCCTCAATGAATTCATTCCGCACACCGCACATGTCATCAGGATGACGGTTGTACATCCACGAACGATGACGCAGATAGTAATTCATATCCATTTCTAGATACTTCTACAAAAATGACAGTATATATCATATAAATTATTATATACAGTGGTTTATCACCTAACTTCATAACTTAACCGTACTATAAAAATCATAACTGATATAATACATACTTTCATTTATCAAAGTCTAAAATAAGCAATATTCAAAACAACTGACCATTTATCAAACTCTAAAATAAGGAATACTTTCATTTCATAACTGATATAATACATACTTTCATTTATCAAAGTCCAAGAGACCTTGAAATGATAAACAGGGTTAACTAGTTCATGGTGATGTTTCTAAGCCACTTGTAGATCCATACTAGTTTATACTAGTCAATACTAGGTTAATACCTTGCTACACTATGTCTTCTAGGTCGTACTAGGATATTCGGCTTTGAAATTAAGTACTCTACTATCCACACTGAGAGCCTCTTACCCTTGGCCTGGCACCTTGCACTTCATCCTTATACTTGCTCACTGGACTACAACCCAGTTAAGGTATAACCCTCACAGTGCCAACCCGACACCAATGCAACACATTGCCAACTTGCCTAATGCACTAGGCCAAACTGAATTGAGTTCTGTTCCTGAAGCCTCATAGTTTAGTAGTGACACCCACACACAACTGGACTCTTCTACCCTCTCCCACATCAAGCACAGCTAGAAGACACTATGAACACCAACACAGATAACAGTAGCTATATACCTATATATATATATATATATATATATATATATATATATATATATATATATATATATATATATATATATATATATATCGAGATACACCTATATATGCATACACTCTCTCATATGCAAATAGATAATACACCAATTTATATATACATATCATATGATACTCTAAGGCATAAATAGACACACACACACAACCACTAGTCCAATTCACAAACATTTGGTGTGCAACACTAAGATACTCTAGGATACATCCTACATACACCACACCACCATGATACCAACCCTCAATTCACATGGACACATCCAATAGATCAAATATTGTGTGTGTGTCAGTGTGTGTGTGTGTGTGTCGTGCCTGTGGCAGTATTAGTAACTGTGTGTGTGTGTCTGCGTCTGTGTGTGTGTGTGTCGTGTGTGTCTGTCAGTGTCTGTGTGCGTGTGTCGTGTCTGTCATCAAGTGTATCTTGTGTCAGTGTCACATAAGAGAGGGAGAGAGAGGGAGAGAGAGAGGGAGAGAGAGAGATAGAGAGAGAGATTACCTAGAGCTCGAGGAGGAGGGGGATGCCGGAGTAGCCGCAGCCGTGGAGAGCCGGTCGCCGGAGAGGGGGGGCGGGGGAAATCGAAAAGTTTTAAAATTTTCGACAGATGGGGGAAAAGAAAACTGAGCCCTAATTAACCAAAATTTAGCGACGTTTAGCGACGTCAAATAAAAATGTCGCTAAAATAAAATTTTGCGACGTCAGAGACGTCGCTAAATACGTTGCTAAATATTTTTTATAGATACGTCGCTAATTACGACGCTAAACGTCGCTAAATCAGATATTTTAGCGACGTTTAGCGACCTTAATTGAACTTATAGCGACTAATCTTTTAAAATCTTAATAAAAGTCGCTAAACGTCGCTAAATGTCGCCATTTAGTAACGTCTAGCGACAATTTTTACGGAGTCGCTAATTTAGCGACATTTTTAATTGGAGTCGCTAAAATACGTCGTTAATCCCGCTTTTTCTAGTAGTGTGAGGGCAGCGCTTCACCAAGGCTAACAAAGCTTAAAAAGATTCGCAGGACATAGATTGCAAAGGAAGTTGTGCCTCACCCAACTATGGAGCATGCGCTCCATGTCTCTCTCCCTACCGCAGGAAACGCATATCATGCGACCACACGAGCTGACCCCACTCATGCGGTAGCCTCTTCTGACAAGGAAAGTGCTCAGCACTTGAGCTCTGGCAAAAAAATACAACGATGCCAGGAGTTCAAGTGCTAAAGGCACTTTCTATGCGGCCACGTCAAAGGCTACATAAGAGGGACTATGCGACACCAGGCTCCAACCGCAGGCCGAAGGCTATATGCGACCTAGATGGCAACCGAAGCTCGGTCTACGACCGAATCTCACGCAGCGCTGACTCCATGCGCCATGCTGAGAAAGGAAAAGATGTAAAATTGGACTCTTCATACTACACATCGGAGTGTGCTAGGGCAAAGAAGTCTAGGGAAATATGAGCTCACCAAACTCAAGCAATTGCTCATTCAACCGACCGTCCGCAAGCACCGCTAAATGTAATATGTGCCCCTGGTGAAATATTGTACAAGAGTGACCCATGTGTCCAACCCGTAGTGGAAATTGGACATGGCTAGTCTAAAGAGTCTTCCATTAGCAACCTGGAGAAAGTTCTTATACGAACCCCAGGTCAGGAAACGAAGACAACACCTACGCACCCATGTGCCCGGTCTACCCGGGCTCATAAGAAGGGTGAAAAGGAGAATCAGCCCTCGCTTGACTTATGCAACGTGATCAACCACAAGCGCAAAGAGAAAAAAATAACTACGACATATAAAGTATCCTCCCCAGGGCATCATTGTGCCAGCATTATCATCAACTGCTGCTGTAACAAAGTAGCAGTACCCACAAACATGCAGTCGGTATTCCAGCGACTAAAACCAAAGGCACACAGCCGGCTGCAACCCGGAGAACAGGTGCAAGCACCAGAGGAAGAGGAGCTTTCCTTTGCCTCATGTTCTTCTGCTTGAAAGGCTCCCTCCATGAGGGGAGGTCGGAAGTCCAGCACCTCCAGTCTGTCGCTCTCGGCCAGCGGGTCAAAAAGACGAGTCCAAGAAGGATAGGTAGCGGAACCTGCGGAAGGTGTTTTCTTGGGCACCCGCTCAAAGAAGAAGCTGTCAGCCACTAGGGGTAGTTCTTCCTCAGGACCCCAGGTAGCTACGCAAGCTGGGAGTTATAATCCCCCGGACCCTTATGACAATCCGGCGTTCCGAGAAGAAGGCAATTCCCAAGAAACAGATGGTAAGACCCCTGGGAGTGGCTGCCCATCCAAGAATACGTAGCTTCCTACACTGGGGTAGTGTTCCCTCTGAGTCCAAAGAGGATGCAATACTACCAACTTTCCTAGATGACTATGTTTGTGGTATTAAACGAAAGAATGAAAAATGTATTCAGGATGGGGTTTATACGAAACTCGCCTTCTTTGGTTTACAAACAAACTTATACAATTTGATCCTATACGAGGATATGGGAGTACAATTTATTTAATCTGGATAAATATTGCTATAGGTGTCTGATCTGCAGTCGATCACTTTAGCCCTTGGACTACACGATGTTGAAGAAGTGCCGTAGAAGACAGGAAGCAGCTTCGAAGGTTGCAAAAGAGGGTGGGTGCACGATGCCAAAGTCGTCGATCCCTACTCTCTGCCTGAGCTCCGGATTCTCTCTCTCTCTCTCTCTCTCTCTCTCTCTCTTGACCTCTGGTTCGATCTTTCAATCTTTCGATCCTGGATCTGATATTAGTTTCTTGACCAATTTTTTGACCCGGGATCTGATATTGGTTTCTTGACCAATTTTTCCCGACCTTTTTCCTCATTGATAGAGGTCTCTATTTATAGAGTTTTAGTGACAGTGACCACTCCGTCGGTGTAGAAACCGAGGAGTGGAAAGTACAGCACCCTTTTACACAACGGTTAAAGTAACCAATGCCTGCGTATAGATGATCCTTTGAATGAGCGTGTGACGCGGGTCCAACTAAGGGACAAAACGCGTATAATCGCTATGAAGATCACAGCGTAGAAGTCACGTAGGTAGGTATCCATTGTATAGAAGAGGTTGGCATAGAAGCCAAATGTCTGTCACCATGGCATAGAAGCCAAATAGTTATCAAACCGGCATAGAAGTCGAATAGGCGTAGAAGCCGAATAGGCGTAGAAGCCGAGTGGTCATAGAGGTCGAGCAGGCATAGAAGCCGAGTGGGCATTGAAGTCGAGCAGGCGTAGAAGCCGAGTAGGCGTAGAAGCCGAGTGGTCATAGAGGCCGAGCAGGCGTAGGAGCTGGATGGGCGTAGAAGCCGCTGCGTACCGTGCCAGAGTGCTGATGGGGACATCTTAGCCGAAATTACGGCCTTTGAAGATATAATCAAATCTCTTGCATTAAATGCCGAGATTTGCCACCATCCTGTGCATTAAATGTGGAGGCGTGTCTTTGAAGGTCTGTAACCCCTTCTGCGCATCAGTCGCAGAGACGTGCCTTGAGAAACTGTCACCGCTCTGTGCATTAGACGTAGAGACGTGCCTCGACCCCGTACGGAGTGCAGCTTTTGATGTGGCAAGCGGTTTGTCTACTGCAGAACGTAAACAGCTCATGTTTGCCTGTGTAAAACAAGGCAGCGTATCCCTTCGTGCTTGTAAAAGCAGTTTACGCAAAGGGGGTGGCGGTATTTGACAGCCTGGGTCGTAGTGTTGTGCCATCATTATAGCCGTCGTCTGGGTAGTCGAGCCGTATCCCTTTGTCAGAAGTCCAGACTTCAGGTTCATTACAGGATCTTCATTGCAGGGTCTGACAGGTTCACTTCGAAGAATACGAAGCGTCTCTTGTATACCTCAATGCTGCATCTGAAAGAGGATGAGTTTTACGTCCTAGAGGCGATGGCGCACCATGTTTACGCTGAAGCGGCTTGGACTTACTGCCTTACGCGGATGGTCCTTTGAGCTTTCATATTTCATGCTGCGTTTTAGCGGAAAGAGCTCTGTTACACGCTTGATGGCTCTGAAGGCCTCTGCTTACGCTGCTCTGCACCAATATGCCGCGTATAGTCATCCGACGTATTTTTCATGCTTCTACAAGACCCCCTTCAAAGCTTTCAAATTCCTCAGAATTTGGAACGCTTTGAATGAAGCATGAACCGCTCCTCGTGACTCGAAACATTTCTGAATGGAGCGTTGAAACAGTCGATGCTGACTTTTATGGCGGATTTATTGGGGATCGGTGTGACCTCTTTCGCCTATAAAAAGGCTAGGGGAGTTAACCTGTTCTTCCCACATTTCCATCACCACGCAGAGATGATAGCCGGAGTTCATCGGATCGATCTGAGGAAGAAGGAGATCATGTTCTTCCAGCGTGTAAGGAGCCAAAAAAGACGGCGTCTTCGAGCAAGTGTCCACTGCAACGATGGATCATGAAAGGATATCTTAGCCTCCCTTGCTCGGGATAATCAGCAACTTTGTATGGTGGTTCTTCGGGAGAGGGGAAGGTCGTATTTGACCACACAGCTTGCAAGCTGTATATTCTCCCCTGAGACCTCCGCGGACAAGAGCAGACAAACTGTAACTGCTGTCCTCGATTGAGTTGGGTCTTAAATAAGCCTCAACTGGATCGGTCATGGCATACGGAACATGGGATCTGCATCATTTATGCAGGCCCAGTTCTGTATCCTCCCGCCATCGATCTTCTTATTCACGACTGTGGTGGTCGATGAACTGTCATGGAAGAAGAGGAAGACCTGTACCGATGCGAGAACCCGGTAGAACAGATTCTGTGGCGGCCTTCCAATGAAGACGAGAAAATCCTTTGTAGACGGAGTTTCCCTTATATGTAACCATGAAAAATAGAGAAAAACCCCTTGTAGACAGGATTTCCCTCATATGTAATCATGACTTTAATCTTTAATAAAATCGTCTTGCTTCCGTGTATATGATCGTTTTGTCATACGTTGCTGTGAAGTCTGAATATGTGTAGCTTCGACACGTCTGATTCTTTACGCCGACTCTGTAGAAAGAGTGCTAGGTCCTGTCCTTTTGCGCATAGCGAATAGTCCATAGAACGTTGTTGAGCATTTTGAATATTTAGAACTGTCCTGTTACTAGGACTGAGGAACCGCGTAGAGCTCTGAACTGTTGCTTTTACTTCTGATGAACAGAATTTTTGTTCAGACTTCGTCTTCAAGAATGATTTCTCAAAAATCCCTTGGAACAGGGTCGAGGAATGGCTGTCAAACTGAGTTGCCATCTTGATAGACGAGATATTCAGACTGGAGTCTGGATGATCCTCTAATTTGACCCGAGAAGAGTTATTTCTCAATGCTTGAACTCTGTATGCTTCGGGTACTCGGGATATGTTGAGGTCAAGAAGGAGTATCTTTTGTGTGAACTCCTATAATCGACCGCCTTGCTGTTCGGATATGCGGAAAGTCAGAGATCCGTAGTGTAGATGAGCTGAGAATCCTGAGTTCGTAGTCTATTGAGCGTAGAAAGCCACCGAGTGTGAGATCGTAGATTCGGAGCTGCTGAGCGTGAAGCCGTAGGTTTGTACCCTCTCGAGCGTAAAAGCTACCGAGCACAAAGGCATCCGGACATAAAACCATAGACTGATAGCTTGCGAGCATAAAATCGTAGATCTGTTGCTGTCGAGCATAGAAAGCTCCTTAGGGTAGAACTGTAGATTTGTAGCCTGTGAAAAAGAAGTCTTCCGAGCGTAAGGTCGTAGATCCGTTGTCTCCGAGCATAAACTAAATGCCATCAAGCGTGAGATCATCGATTTGGTATCTGCTGAGCGTAAAGTCGTAGGTTTGTAGCCTCTCGAGCATAAAAACTACCGAGCACAAAGGCATCCGGGCATAAAACCGTAGACTTGTAGCTTGCGAGCGTAAAACCGTAGATCTGTTGCTGTCGAGCATAGAAAGCTCTTTAGCATAGAAACCGCTGACCTGCATTTACACGAAAAACTCTTCGAATTTGCTGACTGTCCATCTTTCGAGAGTAGTGGGCTGACGTAGTACCCAATCATAACCAAATATTTAACTTGTGAGATTTGGTTGGGGTTTCGAGGAGCCCGTCTGAGGATTCGAGGAGTCGACTCGAACTCTATATATATCCCAAGCTTTTAAGAGAAAAACTTTTTATCCGTCTTCTGCTAAAGAGAGCCTTCGATTGTTTGAGTTTTTCCCCTCGTTCTTTCTCCGAGCACTCTGAGTTTTCAGAAATGGCGCCGAAACAAACCCCCTCCACCAAGGGAAAGAGTATAGGCTCTTCTTCTCGTTCTTCTGCCCCAGCGAGAGAGTCTTCGGTCGGGCAAGGTGAACTTTCTTCTGAGCGAAGCATCCTGCCGACGAGTAGCGCACCCGGCCTTAGAGGTATAGCCTTTGGGATGATAAAGAACGACGAAAAATTCTTCTCACACGTTGAACGTGACCGCACTAGGTCATCTTCTGTGCTGATAGCCTCTTTGAGGAAGATGACGCACGGAGACGTTTTCATCTTTTACGTCCACATTTCTAATGTGTCAGCATAAAAACTCCATATTTTCGCAGTTTTGAGCGTAAAAGCTCTGACTGCCGAAAACTTGGTGTATACTATAAAATTTTAGTTTTATGCTTCGGATGGGACCTCTGGCGTAATAACTAGAATTTTGGCAATCTGGCGTAAAGCATGGACTGTATACCACCAATTACGCTTCAGGATGTGACTTTCGGCGTAAAATGACCAAATTTTGTACAGTCTTGGCGTAAAGCACAGACTGTCGTTTCTTGGTCTTTGCAAGATTTGTAATGACGTATTTTCCTTGCAATTTTGCAGTTAACTAGCATGAGTCTCCACTGGCCGAGGTGATGGGTTCCGCTGCCGGGATGCTGCACTCGAACTACCTGGAGGATCTGTCGCACGTGACATTTCCTATCTCCGGACCCCAGTATCCTGAAGGAAGGGGGATCTTGATATCGGCTCAGGGAGAGCGGACATTACTGAATATGATTAACGGAGAGCCCCTGACGTACATAGACGGGGACCAGTACATCAAGCCGGCCTTTCTCTTTGGGGACATGATAGACAAACAGTCCCAGACGAAGCCCAAGAGAGAACCCTGGGTTTTCCCGCCGAGAGTGTGGTCTTGTATCTGCCCACGATGCCGAGAGATTATCCCATCTCGGCTTTCTTCCATGCCACACATTCCAGGAGGATGTCGTGGACGCTGACTCCCGATCTTCACGGCAAGCCGGGAAAGATCTTTCATCTGAAAGGAGCTGACCAGGGGTTGTTTGTCAGCCGCCCTTCTGGCGTCGTGACGTTGTTCAGGGGACTGTACCCGGGCAGCGTCTCGAGTGAAGATAGTTCAGTGATCCAGCCGGTCCAATTGTCAACTTTCTGCAACGACTTCATGGTGCGAGGGGGGGTATACCCCAAGGAGAATCCTCGGTGCAATGGGTGGATCACCCCAGCAAACCTCCAATGGACTTGCCTAGTTAACTGGGCTTTGAAGCATTTTCGGAGAGAGCTGGAGGTCATAGGACTGTATGCTGCCGTGAGCGCGATGAGTGTTGGGTTGCCTCCCAACCCTAACCTGTTTCTGGCACTGATGGAGCGATACATTTCGCTCACCGGGACCTTCGCAACCCCACTGGGGGAGTTGGGGTTGGCCCTCCACGAAATGGCAGTGATCTCGAGACTGCCGATGGGGAATACCCCGTATGAAGAGTATGTTCCCACCAACCGGGAGTTGGAGGACTCGGACCCTCGGGTTGTGGCGGTGTATCAGGAGCTGATGTGCCACTATTTCGCGTGCACTGCTTTTTATAATGAGCCTTCTCATTTGGCTCACACCACTAAGTGGATGTCCTACCTCTTCTTCTACCGGGCCAGGGCCGTCAAGTTGGAGAAAGTTTCGGGGGGCAAGAATGAGCCCGTGAACTGTTTGGCGTGCTCAGTGCCCAGGTCATCGAGGATCTTATGGAGGAGGCTAAAGCTCCAGATCAGTTTCTCAATGATGGGGTAGGAAAGTATCCTGAAGGCACTAAGGCCTATAGTTACTTGAGGCGCTGTCGCAGGCCTTTGTCTGAGGAAGCCAGGCTGGCTGGCTTTCTCTCCCTATGGCTGCATCGAGTAGTGGTGCCCGGTATCGCATCCGCGGACCGCATCCACCGGAACATCCTGTGGCCTGCCGTGCGTCTGGTGTTCGGGGCAAGACTGGGCTTACTCCCTGCC
Organism: Iris macrosiphon; assembly: GCA_036927795.1. NCBI lineage: Eukaryota > Viridiplantae > Streptophyta > Magnoliopsida > Asparagales > Iridaceae > Iris > Iris macrosiphon. The sequence goes on along the minus strand of JAYESA010000004.1, from coordinate 28,368,627 downwards.
ATGGTGTGCCGTATACAGGCTGGCCTGAGAGCCATGACTGACGGACTGCTCATCGATGAAGCTCGACGTGATAGCTTTCCCCGGGTAGAGTTACCATACCTGTACTTGATGGGATAGTTAATTCTCCACAACCCCCGGGTGATGTCTCCCGGCCCTGGTAGTAGCGCGGGGGGTAGTTTCTTGCTGAACTACAAGGACTCCCTCTGGAACGTGAACACAGTCTTAGACTGTCGGCTGGTGCTGAGCCTCGGTCATTGCTGGAAGCTCCTCTGCACTGTCCCCTCTGTACATCACAATCAGTCAGGGATTAAGCTTAAGGATTTAGGTGGAGAGAAGACCAATCTTTCTTCGGAAGCTTTTAATTGGTTGGTCTGCATCAGACCCTCCCATTTGCTGTACAGAAGCGAAGATCATTGCTTCTTCGAGCCTTACTTGCCCAGTCGGTTCGTCAGGCAGTTTGGGTACGATCAGCTGCACGTGGGCAATGCCATCACCAGCTTCAGGTCCAGGGGAGGACTCATTGATGGAGCCAGAGGATGGCGGTATTTTATCATGGGTTGCACGGGATCAATCTTTATCATGTCGGTCGTCACCCTCTCCATGGAGCTGCGGATCCTCCATTCGTACGCTCAGTTTTACGTGGCGATCAACACCTTCCATCGCGATTTTGACATGCGTGGAAGCTTTAGGGTGCCTTCTCCCAAGCCTGGGGGAAGAATCGAAGTCCCCTCGGTTTCATCTGACGAGGGTGAGGAGTCCGTCACTCCGGATGAGCCTCCGGTGTCGGTGCCGAGGTGTGAAGTGCCTCCGCCTGTGGGGGCTTTGACAGTCTCTGGGAAGCGAAGGGCTCATGCTTCGAAGCAGACTTCCCCTCGCAAGAGGAAGAAGAAGACGGTTAATCGCCCTCTCCGAATTCCTGGCATTGAGGCTCCTAGAGAGGAACCTGATGTCTCTCCTGTTGGGGATGTCTCTTTGATTGGAGGTTTCCCGCCTCTCGGAGAGGGACCCTCAGTTTTGGTTGGCGGTATCGGAGAACTCCTGCTTAAGGCTGCCGTTGTTGCCACTGCCTCCGGTAGTGGAATGAAATCGCCTGCGTGGCCGAGGCAAATGGGAGAATCTTTCCCTAGACCGACAATGGATGAAACTCCTGCCGCGTCCGTGAGCATGACCAGCGAGGTTCCAGCTGACGAACCTCGACTGCGTCTTGGTGAAGGCTTGGTAGAGCTCCTGGCGATATCGGTTGGCCCACCTCCTTCTCCAGGTATGACAGTTCGTATTGCGTCATTAAGGCGTGATATAGCTACATCGGCTGCAGATGCGGCATATATGCCGTTGGCTACGGGTAAAGGTCATCTTTATGTCTCCTCTTAGAAAGATTACTATCATATTGATATCAACTTTCTTGTCCTCTTCTCAGGAGATGGCGTCCACGGGAAGTATAGCGCTGAAGCGCCTTCTGGCTCTGCTCGGGCTCCTGACGATGATACGGAGGCGTTCGACTTCGAGGAGGAAATACCTTCGGGGGCAAGCTCGCCCGGAGTAGTTTCGTCACCTCCAGAGGAGGATGAACCCGTTATCGTGACCTCGCCTCTTCCGAGTATGCCGATGACTTCGACCGTCGTTGTCGCACCTTCTTCGGTCGTACCACCCGTCGAGGCGGCGGCTGTGGTCATCTCGTCTGCAATCATTCCTGGAGGGGAACTCGCCAATATCGCGGCCACTCCCGGCGTTCAACCAGATCTGGTTGCGCTGACCGAGCTGTATACCAGCCTCTTTTATACAAGTTTGAAAATGCTGATATCCATGGTGTTGGCGAAGAATCTGGATTTTGAGCGTCTGAAGAAGGCTTCCCAGTTTTCGATTGGGCGGTCAGGGAGTTTGGCGATTCTGGGATAGCTGACGCCCTGGAGGCGATGGTTAATGGGTTGGAGCAACCTATTAACGAATACTTGCAGCTGACTCGGGGCAGTTTTGAAGCTGAGGTCCAGGCCAGATACGACTTCATGACTGCACGGCTTACCAAACAGCTGGAGAGCCTAGATAACTCCATCAAAGCACATAAGCTGGAGATGGATAAAAGAAAAGCTGTCGTGGAGGAGGCTCTTGCTCTTCAGACGAAGTGCCAATCCGAGCATGAAGGGAATGTAGCGAGGGTTCGCAAGTTAAAGGAAAAACTCGCTCTGGCCGAGGAGTGGGCTTCTCAGTCGTTGGCAGGTCTAGACGTAGCAACTGGTCGACTGAGCACAGCGCAACGGGACCTGGAGCGTGCAGAAGCTGCCCGAGCTGGCTCTCTTCGGGCAAGGGCCGAACTATCCTTTACGAACAATCTCGAGGCACGGCTGGAACAAGCCCGCGCTGATGCCTTGGTTTCCAGGGAAGAGAGGGTGACTGCACTGGCGAAGCTGATTCGCGATCTGACCGCTCCCCCACAATGATGTGCCCTTTTTTCTTTTTGCTTCCCCAATGTAATTCTGCTCTTTTCGGGAATAAATAAAGCAAATCTTTTCTGACTTTGTGGACCCATCATTTCGGAATGTAAATGATAGGTTTGGGCGAGAGTGATATCAGAGGTAGTATGGACGTGATAGACTCTCGATAAACTTTTAGCAGGACATATCTATTCAGAGGTCATACGGACATGATAGAATATGACCTAACTAGTTTCGTTCTGGAAGTAGTTTGGTCAGACTTTGAGATTCTCGCTATATTCCACTTGAGCAGAGGCGGTTAAGCATATTACCTCTTCAGGAATTTACCGTTGATAGGAGCCATTAACAGGTCTCCATTAGGCTGGGCTAACCTGTAAGTGCCGTTCGAGAACGTTGTCTCGATCACATAAGGGCCTTCCCACTTGGGCTGGAATTTGCCTTTACTCCTGTGAGTAAGAATCATCGGCCTTCTTACGGCTAAAACTAGCTCGCCGACTTTGAACACTCTTTCCCGTACTTTATGATTAAAAGCTCTGAAAATGCGTGCTTGGTAGAGCGCGATGCGCTGTTGAGCTTGGAGGCATTTCTCGTCTAATCCTTCTAGCTCTTGAAGCCTTAACAGGTCATTATTTTCTTGGGTCAGCTCATTAGTCACGGCTATCCTGAGCGACGGGATCTGGATTTCAATGGGAAAAACTACTTCGCTCCCGTAGACCAGTAAAAATGGGGTACAACCTGTCGGTGTCCGTACCGTTGTGCGGTATGCCTAGAGACATTCACCCAGGTTCTCATTCCAGTCTCTTTTGTTTGAAGAGACGAACTTCTTCAAGAGTTTGATAATGGTTTTGTTGAAAGCTTCTGCCAAACCATTAGCAGTTGGATAATATACCGTAGAGGCAATATTATGTATTCAATTTTTATCGCAAAATCGATGAAACGCTTGGCTGATGAACTGAGGCCCATTGTCATGGATTATCCTTCGGGGAATCCCAAAGCGATAAATGACGTGATGCTTGATGAAGCTGATTACGTCAGACACCTTTACCTCAGCAAGAGGGATCGCCTCTGCCCATTTGGAGAAGTAATCTGTGATGGCCAGTATGAACCGGTGACCTCTGGAAGAAGACGGGTGAATAGGACCAATGATATCCATACCCCATGCTTCGAAAGACCAGGATGCAACTGTAGGATGTAGATATTCAGACGGTTGATGTATGAAGTCTGTATGAACCTGACAAGCTCTGCATTGTCTTGCATAGTTGATCGCGTCTGTGATCATAGTGGGCCAGTAATAGCCCATTCTCCTGATACGATCCTGTAGCTTAGGACCGGGCTGATGCGCTCCGCATACGCCGTCGTGAGCTTCCCGGATAATTTGCTGTGCTTCATCGTCAGAGAGACATCTTAATAGCAGTCCATCGTAGGTCCGGCGATATAGGCATTGTGAAGATGCATCGAAGTATGTAAACCCCCTGATTTTTTAAGAATTTTTAAACTTGGATTTTTCATAATTTTTTTGGATTTTTCTGTAATTAAATGCAGGGTTTTAATTATTAATTTTTAATTGATAATAAAGTATATTAAAATATTATAAAAATAATATTTTTGTGTGTAAAATGAAAAACTGGACTTAGGGTAATTTTTCTGGAATTTATCGGGCCCCGGACCTATTTTAAATCACCTAAAAACTAATAATTATTTATTTATTTATTTATTTGGTTATTTATTTATTTATTCATTTATTTATTTTTAAGCCGGCCCAAACCTAACCCAGCCCGGCCCAATTCGGCCTACGGCCCAGCCGGCCCAACCTCACCCGGCCCATTCGGCCTACCGGGTCGGGTCGGGTCGGGTCCGCCCGACCCGCTCACCCGCTCACCCTCTCCCCCACGAGCCCGATTCCTCCGCCGCTGCCAGCGTTTTTCGGCACGCTCTGCCTCGCTCGGCCACGCAACCACCCCGCCCGCGTCGCCCGACGCACGGCGTCACCCCCTCCGCCTCTTCCGGCCACGACCCTCCCTTCCTCCGCCCTATAAGAACCCCCATCGCCACCGCCTTCACCTCGACAAACCCTGCCCTAGCCGCCGGCCCAGCCACCCCGGCCCAGCCACCTCCCTCCAGCCTCGTCGCCTCCCACCAGCCCGCCGTCGATGCCCCGACCACCGTCCCCCCGAGTCCCCAGCCGCCTCCGCCTCCTCCAGCAAGCAGCAGCGTCTCCCCCCTGGTCCGCCTCCTGCCGCCCGAGCCTGCGCCGGCCGCCTCTGCTCCCCGGCCGCCTCCGGCGAAGCTCCCGACCGCCCCCAGCCTCTCTCCGACGATCCTCCGGTCGCCGCAGCATTCCCAAACCCTAACCCTAACCCTAGGCGACTCTAGACGCGGACACGTGTCGGACACGTGTCGGACACGACGAAAATCCGGTTTTTGAACCCTGATCAGGTACGCGTATCTTTCTGCTCGTAATCCTGTTTTTAATTCCGTCTTTTGCATCGCGAAGCCTGCGTGACCCTCTCGGTGCCCGTACAACCCGCTCGGGGCATCGCGTCCTGTGGCGATCCAAAAACAGGAAAAACAACGCCCCAATTCACCCCGGAACTGGGTGTGCCCCGCCAAACGGGACGACTTGGTTGCGCACGATCTTCACAGATACGTGTGCGTCGTCGATACGGACGTGTGGGATTTCGCAGAAGCTGATTCTGATGTGCGTGCACACCGGGATCAACGCGTATCCGCGGACAACGCCCCGTATCCAACTTTTCTGAATCGTGCCCTAACTTTGTGTATACACGTCGGATTGAAACAAAACTTGTGCCATCGGACTCGTAGCGATACACTGGTCCTGTGACCCAAGTTTGGTTCGATTCTGAGAACGTTGACGAAATCGCGTGTCGTGGGCCCCATAGGCCCCGCTCGACGGGCAATTTTGTGATCGGCTCATCGGAATCCAATTCTGGAAGTTCCGTTGGGTTCGTATCATCGTTCCTGACCAGTTGACACTAAGTTTGGCAGATTTGGAGACCTTTGACCCTGACACGTTTTTCGGTGCAAAGTGGGCCCACACGTGGACCCCATTTTGACCCGAAATTGCTATTTTTGCCCTTGTCTCCAAATTGGACTCAAGGACAGGCGTTTCTAGCTGATTGATATTTTTTGGATCTGATGGTGATGTTTGTTTCAGCAACCGGAGTACCGCCTGTAATTCCAGCTGAAGTCAGAGCCACAATTGGAGCTGGAACCACAGGCAAGTGTACCTTGCCAAATCCTGCAGCTTGCTACTTATTTCCTTGACTTAGTTATACATCAGTGGGCAAGTGTACCTTGCCAACTTTACAGTTCTTGTTGCATATTTTCTTACTTTATTTGTATTGCTGTGCATGCTTAACCTAGGACCGTGTGACTTGTTTAGCGTCCGATTATAGTCGGGTGCCAACCCCGTACGCGGAGTTGTGTAACGGCACATAGACATGGATATCGAGACCCTATGTATTCTCGTACTTGTCTTATCAAGTACATCAGGACCCAGGACACTTGACACTATTCATGCAGACAGAATCTTCCTGAGATATTCATGGTGATTCTGTATAGGATACAGGTTTTATGACATAGACATTATATTCATAGACATCATATGACTTGCTGCATTAGTATTGATCTTGCGTGTCATGGACATGAGACGTGTGATTACATTGGGTGGGGAGAGACACACAGGCTACAAACTGATATATATATATATATTTATTGTGAGGCCTCAGACTCTATATCAGAGCTAGGCACTCTATTAGTGTTATATTTATTGTGAGGCCTCAGACTCTGTATCAGAGCTAGGCACTCTATTAGTGATATTACTGCTACCGGCTCCCCGACACAGAGCTTGTAGTGGCTCAGCCTGAGTTCTAGTGATGCTCTCAACTTGCATTTATCACTTAGCTGGTTACATAGTTTACCCTATTGTTTCATTTATTTTCTGTACTGCATGATTATGGCTTGAGCTATCTTGTACCTTGCTATGTCCCCTGAGGACCTGGATTCAGATTATGTCCCCAGGTATAGCCGAAGAGATCCATCCAGAGATACACCGTACAGGAGCACTTCCAGGAGCTGTACCAGGACCTGAGGACGAGATCGCACAAGAAGACTTCTCCTGAGCATTGGCTGTATATAGTCAGTTATTTCTGTTTCTATTTCCAGTTTCTTTATTTTCTGTCTATTTGCTTGATGTATCAGACTTGTTCTCGGATTGTTCCCCGAGACACTTATTTGAGATTTGCTTATTTATTCTATTGCATTATTTCTGGCATTTAATCTGTGATTATCTGTTGTGGATGAGATTAGAATAACCTGGGACTTGTAATAATTGTTCTATTTCCTGTTAGACTACAGCTTAAGCATGCCCTGATGGATCCATTAAATTGGGTTGTCCATCGGTGCGTGCTGCTGGCCATTGCCACGTGTCCAGTCCCTCGATATTTTGGAACTGGGGCATGACAAAGTAGAAGCGTAATGATCATCTTTTGACGGATACTGCTTCTTTGGGGTCCTCCGGCAAGATTCTATATGCGACGAAATCCATGAAGGGACTTCTCCAGTCTCTTCTAGGGGGATCCGTGTTCACAGCGTAGCTGCGTTCTATGTGAAAGTTGTTCTTCACGCAGAATAAATCTCTGTTAAGAAGGATTACCGAATCCTGCCTTCTTATAGGAGTGGCTAAATCCGCAGCTAGACTGGCTAGGGCATCAGCTTCCAGATTCTGAGATCGAGGTACATGCTCTAGGAAGAACCCTTTGAATGTCATGGCTATCTCGATCGTTGCTTGGTGATAGGGGATGAGATCTGGATTCCGGACTTCATATATTCCCCTGACTTGATTGACGATAAGCAGAGAATCATCGAAAGCTTCCAGGGACTCGACCCCCAGCTCTTTAGCGACTTGGAGCCCGATTAACAGAGCGTTATATTCCGCCACATTATGGAACATGGTTCGTTAAGAGAATATGCTCGGTAGATGACGAGTTTATCAGGAGTGACCAGGATGATTCCTACCCTTGAAACCACGTTTCCCTAGGGACCAGTCCTGGAGGCGCCGTCGAAGAACAGTTACCATAGGTCACTTTCTATTGCGGAATTACATTCTGCAACTTCGTCGGGAATGTCTTCGTATAATTTGGAGGCCTCCGGGATCGGATGAGCAGCTAGAAAGTCGGCCAGCGCTTAGCCTTTGATGGACTTCTGCAGGACGTATACCATGTCATATGGTGTTAACAGCATCGCCCATTTTTCTTCATGACTGGGACAACGTTGGCGACCCAGTCGGGATATTGTTCTTCCCGGATGAAACCGCAGGCTATCAATTTCTTGACTTCAGCTTCGATGGCGTCCATCATATCCGGGCGGAACCGGCGTTGGTGCTGCTTCATAGGCTTCGAGTCGGTCAATATATTAAGTTTATGAGTAGCCACCTTCGGTCAAGGCCCGGCATATCCTCATAATTCCACGCAAAGACGTTGATATATTCTTTTATCAGCTGGATAACTTCTTCCCGTTCAGCTGGGAAAAGATTGTTACTGATGAATATCAGTTTTGGCAAAAGTTCACCCCCAACATCAACCAGGATAACTTCGTCTTTGGTGGGGGATTCTCTTTGCTCGAAGCGGAATTCCCACTGCGTATCCATTTGTTGGGCCCAAGAGTCATTCTCAAACGGCTCAGGATCCTGTTCATCTGCTTCAAAGGGATCTGCCACTACCATATTCACTGATAGTGTTTGTTCGAGAGCATCAGGTGAGTCGGAGGGCGACGAGCCGTTCTGGGAGGAAGAAAAGATATCCTCGTCTGACTTAGAAGTCGTAAGGGAGGTGGCATACCCTAACCCGAAACGGGTTTGCTGATAGCGGGGGTTGCCGCGCAACGGCGTTCGTCTGCCTCTTCCGTAGTTGAGGCCTGGCTTCCGCTCCAAGTCATAGCCCATGTTTTGCATGATCCTCAACGCTTGCGGGCTGTATCGGTGAACCTGTATTTTTCCAGTATCATCATCGAAAGGATCTTCCTGGATAGCCGATTGATTGCGCATGCGGCCGAAGACTATTGAACGCTGGCTGCTGCAGGTAGGCGGGACAATGAAGATAGAATCCTCCTGTGGTCCATATGTCGTGACAACATTGGATAATGACGCTACTTCCCAGACATACGGACGGTAGGAGTTCATAGCTTCCAAGAATTTTCGTGCTATGGGTTCTATCTCGTCACGGGGAGTGGATTCCTGATTTGGAATTTGAGCGTTAACGTACTGGAAAAGAGGATGTTTATTATCATCTGGAACTCTGTTCTTGGTCGTATTTATATCAGTCGGTTGCCCGTTGCGCCGAAGGTTGATGACCAAAGGTGGAGGCTTCTGGTTCAGAGTGACCACTAGAGGATTACTCCCTCTTCCTAACCTGGATTTGTTCAGGTGAATAGCCATAGGCTCCAAGGCTTTTGGATGAGTGGTTCGCCCTTTCACTCTGATTGACAGCGGTAGTGCGGCAGAGGGTTCTCCTGGCTCTCGATGGGATTCCTTCTCCGTCTCGCCCGACACTTCTTTCGTGTGGTCTTGAGAGTACAACACGGCATCGGAATAGTAGGATTCTACTCCTTTAAACGGGTTTAGGTCGGCAACCTCCGTTTGTACCGTTCCTTGGGGGTCTACATATTTAAGACATTGATGTAGAGTTGAAGGAACGATGTTGTGGTCGTGGATCCACGGTCTTCCCAGCAAAATGTTATAGGAAACCTCTGAATCGATGACGTAACACGTGGCCACCGATCTGAGGTTGCCAATCTGGATCCTCAGGCAAATTTTCCCTAACGTCTTACTTCTTCCGGCGTTGAAACCCACGATTATAGTGGAGGTGTAAGCCAATTCGCTGGTAGGAATCCTCAATGGTCTGAGCAGACTGTGAGGGATGATGCTGATCGACGATTCCGGATCTATGTGAATCCGATCGACCTCCATGGAACCGACGTACCCGGTGTAATAGAGGGGCCTGTTATACTTGTTATGCTTTAACAGCATGTCGTCTTGGGTGAAAGTGATATTTGGGACCACCTCCATCATACTGTGGCATTGAGGACACGCCACTAGTTCTTCGCCGGGGGACTTGAGCTGGGTCAAGCATGCCTCCGCCTACATCAGTGCTTCACTCAGGGCTAGACGAGTGTCTTGGGAGAGCCTGAGTAGCTCAAAGATGGAGAGCCTGGCTGGTGTATTAGCCAGTTGGGCCAGGATGTCAAAGTTGTAGGGCTTCTCAAAACCTTTGTTTGGAATATTTTTTACAGGTCTATCAAAGCGCACTTCTCTTTGCTTTCCCTTGTCCGCCGAAGTCGGTTTTGAAGGGCTGGCATCTGGTACGACGGGGCCTGGTCCTGAAGGTTTGGCAGCCGAGGCGTCCGCCGGTGCATCTTCCTGACTTGCTCCGTAGTCGTTGAGGTGGGCTTTCCCTGAACGGGTTGCAATAAATACCTTGTCTTCGTCTGATGGCGAAAAAGTTGCGACCATATGGCATAGTTTGCATTTGGAGCTCTTTCTATATGTAGCCTTGGTAGCTTTAGTCTCCTCCTCGAGCTCTAACACCAAATCCGGGTGAACCCACATAATCTCGCCCTACCGGGTGGTTAGGGGTACCAGGTCATGATTTTGACCCCTAGCTGGAGGGAGATTGATGATGTTCATCGTGGTCCGGGAAATGGGTGTGACGCCGTCCGAGACCTTTTGGGAAGGCAGATCGCCAAACCGCAGAAAGATCATGTTTGCCGTGACCGTCTTCTCAGTGTTGTGCAGAGTGATGGCCTTAGCATCGATTAACCCCTGGATCTTCCTTTTCAGTATATAACACGCCTTCGTTGGGTGGTGTACGTATCTGTGGAAGATGCAGTATTTGGGGTCGTCAGTACTGCCGACTTCTTGGGGCCGCCTTATCTCCGGAAAGGTGATCTTGCCACTCTTGACTAGACATTCGAATATACTTGGGATATCGTCGTCGTCAAAAGAGTAGACTTCGACGGGCCTGGAAGTCCCGGGTCTCGTCTGCGTGGTCGCCGCAGTCTTTTGTCTGGAAGAAGAGGACGGCTTGTTCCTTCTGTTCCCATTAGTGGGCATGCGGAGATTGGGCACCATGGATTTCCCTACGCCACCTATGTATAACAGGTTGGCCATCTGGGTGACGGATAATCCCCGGGGAGGGTGTCTTCCCACAACCTGAGCTTGCTTTACGTCGTGGGACTTCGCCTGGCATAATTTGGAGATTTTCTCAGACTGGCGTAAAGCTGAAGAGGTCCTCAGTCGGCCGTCGGCTTCCCGCGTAATCCAGAGGGTAGGCAGATTGCTTCTTTGCTGGCGTAACGGCCGAGAAGTTGAGTACTCTGCATCTTGCTTCCCCTTGCGGAAATCACAACGCTCATCTGGTTCCCCGTAGAGGTCAGATGTTGTCTTGCGCATGGAGAGTGATTTGTACTTCCGATTTGGCGTTGAGGCATCATCAGAAGTTTGGTCTGTACCGCGCGTAGCGGAAGACTGGTTTCTACGCGTATAGCGCAGTGGATACTTCTGGGTTAGCGTTGAGGCTTTGCCCGAAGTTTCATCTGTACCGCGCGTAGCGGGAGACTGGTTCCTACGTGTAGAGCGCAGTGGATACTTCTGGGTTAGCGCTGAGACTTTGCCCAAAGTTTCGTCTGTACCGCACGTAGTGGGAGACTGAATTTTACGTGCAGGGCACACAGGGAGCAATGCTATAACCTCATTGGTCGGAGAGGTCGGAGAGATTGGAGAGTCCACAGGAATGGTAGAGGATGTCTTGGGCATCCAGACCTTGCGCAGCTTCCTGTTGTCTTGGACGGAGAGAGGGTGAGAGCTACCCCCGGTTCGAAGCATGTCTTCATAGGCAGACTGGTCGAATTGGACGACCAGTGTCTTTTTCACGGTTCCTATAGATACCGCATCGTGTTGAGCAATTGCTTTCTCATCAGAAGAGAAAGATTTTCCCAGCAGAGTCGCCATCTTGTTTATGGTATTAAACGAAAGAATAAAAAATGTATTCAGGATGGGGTTTATACGAAACCCGCCTTCTTTGGTTTACAAACAAACTTGTACAATTTGATCCTATACGAGGATATGAGAGTATAATTTATTTAATCTGGGTAAATATTACTATAGGTGTCTGATCTGCAGTCGATCACTTTAGCCCTTGGACCACACGATGTTGAAGAAATACCGTAGAAGACAGGAAGCAGCTTCGAAGGTTGCAAAAGAGGGTGGGTGCACGATGCCAAAGTCGTCGATCCCTACTCTCTGCCTGAGCTCCGGATTCTCTCTCTCTCTCTCTCTCTCTCTCTCTCTCTCTCTCTCTCTTGACCTCTGGTTCGATCTTTCAATCTTTTGACCCTGGATCTGATATTGGTTTCTTGACCAATTTTTTGATCCGGGATCTGATATTGGTTTCTTGACCAATTTTTCCCGACCTTTTTCCTCATTGATAGAGGTCTCTATTTATAGAGTTTTAGTGACAGTGACCACTCCGTCGGTGTAGAAATCGAGGAGTAGAAAGTACAGCACCCTTTTACACAACGGTTAAAGTAACCAATGCCTGCGTATAGATGATCCTTTGAATGAGCGTGTGACGCGGGTCCAACTAAGGGACAAAATGCGTATAATCGCTACAAAGATCACGGCGTAGAAGCCACGTAGGTAGGTATCCATTGTGTAGAAAAGGTTGGCATAGAAGCCAAATGTCTGTCACCATGGCATAGAAGCCAAATAGTTATCAAACCGGCATAGAAGCCGAATAGGCGTAGAAGCCGAATAGGCGTAGAAGCCGAATGGTCATAGAGGCCGAGCAGGCGTAGAAGTCGAGTGGGCGTTGAAGCCGAGCAGGCGTAGAAGCCGAGTAGGCGTAGAAGCCGAGTGGTCATAGAGGCCGAGCAGGCGTAGAAGCTGGATGGGCGTAGAAGCTGCTGCGTACCGTGCCAGAGTGTTGATGGGGACGTCTTAGCCGGAATTACGGCTTTTGAAGATATAATCAAATCTCTTGCATTAAATGCCGAGATTTGCCACCATCATGTGCATTAAATGTGGAGGCGTGTCTTTGAAGGTCTGCAACCCCTTCTGCGCATCAGTCGCAGAGACGTGCCTTGAGAAACTGTCACCGCTCTGTGCATTAGACGTAGAGACGTGCCTCGACCCCGTACGGAGTGCAGCTTTTGATGTGGCAGGCGGTTTGTCTACTGTAGAACGTAAACAGCTCGTGTCTACCTGTGTAAAATAAGACAGCGTATCCCTTCGTGCTTGTAAAAGCAGTTTACGCAAAGGGGATGGCGGTATTTGACAGCCTGGGTCGCAGTGTTGTGCCATCATTATAGTCGTCGTCTGGGTAGTCGAGCCGTATCCCTTTGTCAGAAGTCCAGACGTCAGGTTTATTGCAGTGTCTGACAGGTTCACTTCGGAGAATACGAAGCGTCTCTTGTACACCTCAATGCTGCGTCTGAAAGAGGATGAGTTTTACGCCCTGGAGGCGATGGCGTACCCTGTTTACGCTGAAGCGACTTGGACTTACTGTCTTACGCGGATGGTCCTTTGAGCTTTCATATTTCATGTTGCGTTTTAGCAGAAAGAGCTCTGTTGCACGCTTGATGGCTCTGAAGGCCTCTGCTTACGCTGTTCTGCACCAATATACCGCGTATATTCATCCGGCATATTTTTTATGCTTCTACAGACTATTCATAGCAAGATTCTGAGGCAAAAAGTGCGACATCCACCGTCCCATCCATTTCTCCACATGTGAAAGCAGCATACATGGAAGAAAACGATCACGAGGGCCCCAACGATTGACAGCGCCTTGAAACCCTCGAAGCATGATGCAAAACATGAGCGCGTTAATGCAGGCCTTGACCCAAATAATATTGAAGATTAAGGAAAATATAGCCTCACAACCAACAAGGGCCTCTGGTCAAGCAAGCCTGAACCCCGGGACCAACGGTGATTTAAATACAACCGCTCCACCCGCTGGCGGTAATTATCCCCTTCCCCGATCGTCTGTTCCTTCTGTAGTCGATGAAGCCCGAAAAGCAATGCGGGAGGTATGAGAACTCCAGGCCCGCCAAGACTCAAAGGGCAATCGGGACTCACTACGTGAGCTCGGGATCCAACAACCGTATCCCCTAGAGTGGAGAGATGTAGGTATCTGCCCAAGTACAAGCCCTTTAACTTGACTTTATTTGATGGGAAGACATCTCTCCGTCAATTCATGAGTTACTTCGAGATGAGAACAGGGCATTTGCCTCGCAACGATGCCCTCCTAACCAAGCTCTTTTCTGGGGCAATGTCTGGAGTAGCCTTCGATTGGTTCTGCAGCCACCAGGATAACTGTATTTCGTTGTTTGACGATCTCAAATGTCTTTTCCTTGCTCTTTTCTACGATGGAGAAATGACATGACAATGTCCTCTCTAATAGACATCATAAAAAAAAGAGTCTGTATAGGAGTACATTGAGCGATACAGGCAAGCGGCGATAAAGTTATCCCCCAGTAATTCTGAGTCCACGTTGATGGACACCTACCGGAGAAATCTTCTTCCCACGGTCAGACTCTGGATGGGCGACTCTCAGTTTAAATAATGGACAACGTTCATCATAAATGTTGTCGGTGCTGAGAAGAAAGTAAAGGATGCCCTCCTCTTAGGTATATGTAAAACCCCCTTCCTAGAAAATCGTATATACCCTTTATTTATTAATTATTAATTAAATTATAGTAATTAGAGCTAAATAGGAGAAATAAATTTTTAATAATTTTTATGTTAGGTGTTCGGGCACTTAGATGACTTGTGGGACCATCAGGAATTTTTCAGAATTTATTCCATGTAGGAGACCCCTTGAGCAGTTGCTAGCCTAACGATGTGCAATACCCTAATCTATAAATTTTCTTATGAGTATAAATATATATATATATATGTATATACAAATATATATATGTATATATATATTTTATTTAAAGAAAGGAAAAGAAAAGAAAAGAAAAGAAAAGAAAATAAGAATATTATATTAACTAATAATAATAATAATCATAATAGCTACTAATCCCATCTACTAGCATTTGCTAGCAAGTGCAGCAACTTGCTTGAAACAAATCGTGGCAAAATTGCAATCGCCACTAGCGGCCAAAAGGAAGCCCTTGCTTCAGCGCCTGGGAAACCCGCCGACCCTTTACTTGACCATCCATATCTCTTTCTCTCTCTCTTAATTTATAACATATATATATATATAGTTAGCCCTCCCAAAACCCTAACCTAAACTCCAGACTTCCCCTTCCCATCTAGAGCCGTCACCGCAGCCAGAGAAGCCTCCCCAAGCCATCCAATCATCCCGTCGACGCCGACATCGCGAACTGCAGTCTCCCACTCGAGGCACCTTCGCTCCGGTGTGATTTTTCGTTGACTCGCTCATCCAAACGCAGATCCGTTTTCATAGGTATGATCTTCCCTCAACCCTCTCCAATACTTATTTTATAGTCAACCTCAGATTTCGTGTGCCCCTAGGTGAAAAATAGCGCCCAAGTCAGCACGAGCAGACAGAATTCTGCAATCGCAGAAACTTGCGATGACCACCCATATTGTCGAGTTCGTATCTCCCACCACAGAGATCCGAATTCGACGATTCTTTTTGATACCTGTAGATTACATGACCTAGTTTATTTTCTGTATAATAACTTTGTGCTATTAATTATTGTGAACAAAATTGTAATCGTCACAAAACTGCGCGCACCCACTTTTTACGGTTTTACAAAAGTTGGAGATCGGAGCGCGCCCCGCCAAACGGGACCGCCCTGCCGTGTGCCAAGTGTACCGAATGGTGCACGCAGCATAACGGGACACGTGAAAATTTGTAGGGACTGATTTGGACGCGTGTGCGCGCCGGAATCAGGCCGTATCCGCGAACACATTCCGTGTCGCCACTTTTGTGGAACTCGCGAGTATTTTGTGCACGCTTGTCAGATTGCAACGAAACTTGCGCCACTGGACTCGTGGTAACACGCTGGTCCTGTGACCCAATTTTCATGCACTTCTGAGACGGTTGACCAGATCGCCAATTGGCGGGCCCCACAGTTGACTTTTGGACCAAATTATGTTCGGCTCATCGGAATCCAAATTTGGACATACCGTTGGGATCGTATTGACATTTAGAGTTGTTTGACCCATAGTTTGTCCCATTTAGAGACTGTTACCCTCGGCACGCTTTTCGGTGCGAAGTGGCCCACATGTGGACCCGTTTTGGCCCAAAAATGACCTTTTTGCCCCTGTGTCCAAATTGGACGTAAGGACAGGCATTTCTAGCAGTTTGACATCTTCTGAGACTGTTGGTGATATTTATTACAGCTTTCGGAGTAGTACCTACCGGATCCACCGATACCAGGACGACAGTTGATATTCAAACATCAGGCAAGTGTACCTTGCCAAACTCTGCAGCTTAGTTATTTATTTTCCTTGTTATATATATATATATTACTGTGCATGCTCAACCTAGGGCCGTGTTACGTACTTAGCGTCCGATTATCAGTCGGGTGCCGACACTGTACGCAGTGTTGGGTACGGTCATCTAGAGATGGACATCCGTGACACTTTATATTCTCGTACTTGTCTTATCAAGTACCATATGACCCAGGACACTTGACACTATTCATGAGACAGGATTTTCCCGAGATATTCGTGGTGATTCTGTATAGGATACAGGACTTGACATAGATTTTATATTCTATATACATTATGACTTGTTGCATTTAGCTATGATCGCGCTTGACATGGACATGAGACGTTATGGACATGATATGCGTGGTTACATTGGGTGGGGAGAGACACACAGGCTACAGGCTGATTATATATATATAAAACATAGTAAACACATAGTAAACACATAGTTATTGCTGCTACCGGCTCCCAGACACAGAGCTTGTAGTGGTCTCAGCCTGAGTATTCGTGCTGCTCTCACTTGCATTTCACTTAGATGGTTACATATTTACCCCATTGTTTCATTTAGTTATTTATTTGCTGCACCGTTTATTTATTTATTGGCATGAGCTTTCTTGTACCTTGCTATGTCCTCTGAGGACCTGGATCCGGATTTTGTCCCCAGATTTTGCAGACGAGGTTTATCCCGAGGTTTACGGGACCGGAGCAGGAGCTGATCCAGGAGCTGTACCACCATTCGAGGACGAGGTCTTAGCTGAAGACTTCTCTTGAGCATCCATGTTTATGCTCAGCTTTTATCATTTATTTCAGTCTTTTATATTCTGGTCTATTGAACCATTGTATCAGATATTTATCGGGTTGTTCCCCGAAGTACTTTGTGAGACTAGATGATGATTTACATTCCTTATTTATTCTGTGGATCATATTTTATATCTTGTGTGGATGAGATTAGTTGTGCCATGATTGTCGTAGACTTGTTTTACAGCTTAAGTATGCCCTGATGGATCCATTATGTTGAGTTGGTCCATCGGTGCGTACTGCTGGCCATTGCCACGCGTCCGGTCCCACGGTATTTTGGGACTGGGGCGTGACATGGTTTTTGTGGTGGCCCATGCAGGTCTACGACTAAATTATTCGGTTTCAACTTAGGGCCCGGACCAGCCTGCCCTAAGGATAGTATAAACTATAGGATCTCATCCATCATTTAACCATTTGTTGAACTCTATATCGAACTCGAAATTGGTTACTTGAACTGCATCCTGTATTGATTCCTCTGAGCGTTCTCATAGTTTATCTTTGATTTCAGAGCAATGGATTCCGGGAACAGAGATGATATCCCTTTGGATACACCACACGACGCAGTGGTTACTTATGGAGACGAAGTGACACCAGGGGATGGTGGACAAGCATCGCAGAGTGATCAAACCGGACAGCCTAATCCAAGGTTCCGGAGAGATGACGTTCCACCACCACCTCAGTTCACTCCCCAGATGCCAGTATTCCCGCCAGGACAAGCCATGGACGGGCAACAAATATTCCAGATGATGTATGCTATGATGCAAGCACAGCAACAGATTCAGCAAGAGGCCCATCGGCAGAAGGCCGAGTATCTGAGGACCAGCCTGGTATCCGCATTGGAGCAGGCTAATCCAGCAGCGAGGCGAACATTGACGGGATCTATCACCGACTTCCGTCATCTCAAGCCTCGCACATTTTCTGGTAAAGAAGGGCCAACGGAAGTTCATGAGTGGCTCACAAACCTTCAGCATCAGCTGGAAGCCGCTGAACTTCCAAGAGAGAAGTGGATGACTGCAGTCAGAATGCAGTTAACTGATAATGCGCACCACTGGTGGTTAGCAGAAGAAAGGAGACTTGGACAGGACAGAGTCACATGGGAAGAGTTCTCCAGACTCTTCCAAGAGATGTACATCCCGGCAGTTGCACGGTCAGAGCTCAGGGACAAGTTCAACCGCCTCATCCAGGGCAGCATGGCAGTGGAAGAATACAATGCAGAATTCATTCGTCTAAGTCGCTTCGCCCCAACCTTGATCCCGACAGAAGAAGAAAAGGCTGAGAAGTTCTTCGACGGACTAAACTTGGAGCTTCAGAAACTAATTGGATCCGTTGCACCTACATCCTACTCAGACGTCCTTGCAGCAGCCCGACGCATGGAACGCGTCACTAGGAGAGAGACCAGTCTGAAACGGTCTTCCACATCAGCCAAAGTACCACAAGAAGAAGCTGCAAAGAGACCTCACCTACACCAGCCACCCAGAGCCTCTCCGCAGATACTACCTACATGTCAGTACTGTGGCAAGGCAGGCCATATTGAGAAGGACTGCAGACGCAAGTTAGGATTATGCTTGATCTGCGGAACCAACCAACACTTAGCCAAGGATTGTCCTCATCATCGAGAGAGAGCACCAATATTAAACAGACAAGCTCTCCCAGCGCCAGGAGGGTATCAACAAAGGCCACCCTTGGCTCCACAGACAGCACTCTTCCAGCAAGCCCACCAGCAACAGCAGAGGAATCCACCGCAAGGACGCGGACAAGCTTTTGCTATAACTTTGGAGGACGTGCAGATTAATGGAGTGGCTAATGCGCGTAAGTTTTTATAGTCTTCTGCTTTTAGATTTGCTTAGTTTTTGCATGTTGATTCGTGACCTAGCCTTAACCTGGTAATTAATTTGAACTTGCTAATAATTTATAACCTAGAATATTTTTATAATTAATAACTGTAGAAATTGTAGAGTCTGTTATTATTATGGTTGCTTGTTTATTTTGTTTTGTGAACTTGAATAATTGGTACCTCCTTTCATCATCATCTAGCGTACTTAAATTTGCTGTACTTGACTTATGCTGCTATTCTATAGCCTAGTTTTGCAAGCTCATTCTTTATCGAGCTTGTTCATGACATATGTATTAGTGGACATGTACACTAATACGTTTCAGAATCAGTGTATTAAGGTCTAGCTAACCTTGGTGCGCTTGGTTCGCTCTTCGCATGATTACTTGACGTGGATTGAGCTATATAGTTGACTAGTATACTTGACCTCTAGATATGTCTGCGCATATCGTATCAGTTATATAACTGTACTAATACGAGCATGCGAACAAAGGATTACCAATAGGATTTCAATCCACAACAACTGGACAATTTTCATTCGAATTCGTCAAACGCCTTGATCCTGATACTTCTAATCTATTACCTCACCCTTGAACTCTTTATTATTGATCTCCGTCTTTCCTTATTTCGGAAATACGAAACCTCGTGCTTGGTATAAGTTTGGTTTATAGACAGTACTAGATATACCCCACAGGCCGGTCACATTATTGCTACCCTTTTTTTTTATATGATTAAGGACATATCATAGATGATATGTTGGTGTTAAGAACCTTGAGGATTCAACAACATAATTTGGGGCATAGCTTTCTTGGATGTATAGCCTTAGATGATAGATGGGTAAAATCTAAGTTGGGTAGAGACTGCAATGTTCACTTGAGAGGAACCCTTTAGACTGTAATCAAATGAGATTGATAGAGAGACCCTAGCCCATTTTTAATTTCGAGGACGAAATTTTTATAAGTTGGGTAGAATGTAAAACCTCCTTCCTAGAAAATCGTATATACCCTTTATTTATTAATTATTAATTAAATTATAGTAATTAGAGCTAAATAGGAGAAATAGATTTTTAATAATTTTTATGTTAGGTGTTCGGGCACTTAGATGACTTGTGGGACCATCAAAAATTTTTCGGAATTTATTCCATGTAGGAGACCCCTTGAGCAGTTGCTAGCCTAACGATGTGCAATACCCTAATCTATAAATTTTCTTATGAGTATAAATATATATATATATGTATATACAAATATATATATGTATATATATATTTTATTTAAAGAAAGGAAAAGAAAAGAAAAGAAAAGAAAAGAAAAGAAAATAAGAATATTATATTAACTAATAATAATAATAATCATAATAGCTACTAATCCCATCTACTAGCATTTGCTAGCAAGTGCAGCAACTTGCTTGAAACAAATCGTGGCAAAATTGCAATCGCCACTAGCGGCCAAAAGGAAGCCCTTGCTTCAGCGCCTGGGAAACCCGCCGACCCTTTACTTGACCATCCATATCTCTTTCTCTCTCTCTTAATTTATAACATATATATATATATAGTTAGCCCTCCCAAAACCCTAACCTAAACTCCAGACTTCCCCTTCCCATCTAGAGCCGTCACCGCAGCCAGAGAAGCCTCCCCAAGCCATCCAATCATCCCGTCGACGCCGACATCGCGAACTGTAGTCTCCCACTCGAGGCACCTTCGCTCCGGTGTGATTTTCCGTTGACTCGCTCATCCAAACGCAGATCCGTTTTCATAGGTATGATCTTCCCTCAACCCTCTCCAATACTTGTTTTATAGTCAACCTCAGATTCCGTGTGCCCCTAGGTGAAAAATAGCGCCCAAGTCAGCGCGAGCAGACAGAATTCTGCAATCGCAGAAACTTGCGATGACCACCCATATTGTCGAGTTCGTATCTCCCACCACAGAGATCCGAATTCGACGATTCTTTTTGATACCTATAGATTACATGACCTAGTTTATTTTCTGTATAATAACTTTGTGCTATTAATTGTTGTGGACAAAATTGTAATCGTCACAAAACTGCGCGCACCCACTTTTTACGGTTTTACAAAAGTTGGAGATCGGAGCGCGCCCCGCCAAACGGGACCGCCCCGCCGTGTGCCAAGTGTACCGAATGGTGCACGCAGCATAACGGGACACGTAAAAATTTGTGGAGACTGATTTGGACGCTTGTGCGCGCCGGAATCAGGCCGTATCCGCGAACACATTCCGTGTCGCCACTTTTGTGGAACTCGCGAGTATTTTGTGCATGCTTGTCAGATTGCGACAAAACTTACGCCACTGGACTCGTGGTAACACGCTGGTCCTGTGACCCAATTTTCATGTACTTCTGAGACGGTTGACCAGATCGCCAATTGGCGGGCCCCACAGTTGACTTTTGGACCAAATTATGTTCGGCTCATCGGAATCCAAATTTGGACATACCGTTGGGATCGTATTGACATTTAGAGTTGTTTGACCCATAGTTTGTCCCATTTAGAGACTGTTACCCTCGGCACGCTTTTCGGTGCGAAGTGGCCCACATGTGGACCCGCTTTGGCCCGAAAATGACCTTTTTGCCCCTGTGTCCAAATTGGACGTAAGGACAGACATTTCTAGCAGTTTGACATCTTCTGAGACTGTTGGTGATATTTATTACAGCTTTCGGAGTAGTACCTACCGGATCCACCGATACCAGGACGACAGTTGATATTCAAACATCAGGCAAGTGTACCTTGCCAAACTCTGCAGCTTAGTTATTTATTTTCCTTGTTATATATATATTATTTTGCATGCTCAACCTAGGGCCGTGTGACGTACTTAGCGTCCGATTATCAGTCGGGTGCCGACACTGTACGCAGTGTTGGGTACGGTCATCTAGAGATGGACATCCGTGACACTTTATATTCTCGTACTTGTCTTATCAAGTACCATATGACCCAGGACACTTGACACTATTCATGAGACAGGATTTTCCCGAGATATTCATGGTGATTCTGTATAGGATACAGGACTTGACATAGATTTTATATTCTATATACATTATGACTTATTGTATTTAGCTATGATCGCGCTTGACATGGACATGAGACGTTATGGACATGATATACGTGGTTACATTGGGTGGGGAGAGACACACAGGCTACAGGCTGATTATATATATATATAACATAGTAAACACATAGTTATTGCTGCTACCGGCTCCCAGACACAGAGCTTGTAGTGGTCTCAGCCTGAGTATTAGTGCTGCTCTCACTTGCATTTCACTTAGATGGTTACATATTTACCCCATTGTTTCATTTAGTTATTTATTTGCTGCACCGTTTATTTATTTATTGGCATGAGCTTTCTTGTACCTTGCTATGTCCCCTGAGGACCTGGATCCGGATTTTGTCCCCAGATTTTGCAGACGAGGTTTATCCCGAGGTTTACGGGACCGGAGCAGGAGCTGATCCAGGAGCTGTACCACCATCCGAGGACGAGATCTTAGCTGAAGACTTCTCTTGAGCATCCATGTTTATGCTCAGCTTTTATCATTTATTTCAGTCTTTTATATTCTGGTCTATTGAACCATTGTATCAGATATTTATCGGGTTGTTCCCCGAAGTACTTTGTGAGACTAGATGATGATTTACATTCCTTATTTATTCTGTGGATCATATTTTATATCTTGTGTGGATGAGATTAGTTGTGCCATGATTGTCGTAGACTTGTTTTACAGCTTAAGTATGCCCTGATGGATCCATTATGTTGAGTTGGTCCATCGGTGCGTACTGCTGGCCATTGCCACGCGTCCGGTCCCACGGTATTTTGGGACTGGGGCATGACAGTATACAGATCTCCATTACTGATGATAGGGAAAACGTCCTTATAACAACAACAACAACAACAACAACAACAAAAACAACAACGGCAATAGCACCCGGGATGGTAAAGAAAAGTAGGCCATTATCGCCAATATAACCAGGAAGCCAGAGCAAAAGCCTACATAGGCTCCAAAATTGAAGGAAACTTATTCTTTCGAAGATGATGACATCATGGCAATTTTTGACGTGCTAATAAAGGAAAATAAGCTTCGGCTCCCCGACGCCAAGCGTCTTGATGAGGCAGTCGATGTGAATAATCCGAAGTACTGCCACTACCACTGATACGTCTACCATACGATGCAGGATTGCTATACACTGAAGCGGTACATCCAGCGCCTACTAGACACCAAGGCTCTCACCTTGGACTTCGATGAAAAAATAGTTGCCGCTAACATGGTATCTCTCCAGTTCAGTAACTTTCCGATAACGAGAGCCCGAGACTGAGTAATCCCGATCCCCAAGGCAACAATGGAGTTGTCAATCTCCCGCCAGCTCGTGCCAAACATCTGGGCTGATACCTCTCACCATATCACGGAAGAAGGTCAAATGGGTTCATCCAGATCTTGCTCCAGACTTGATGCAGCAGGCAGCACCTTCCGCCACCAAGTCCAAGGGCAAGAAGTCCAAGTCCTGCTACACGGTTTCTCTTTCGTCCGAAGAAGCTATAGCAGGAACAACGAGGTAAGACATGGTATACCAATGATAATACAACATCATTGACGATGGTACGCTCCCAATCGCCGCACCTACAATATCCGATCCGAGTCCATCCCAGCCTCCGGCAACGGACAAGTCCAAGCAGAAAGAAACTCGCTTTGACAAACCGCTGCACAAAGATACAGCTCAGGGTCTGGAGAAGCCCTACAACTTTGACATCTTGGCACAACTGGCCAATACTCCTGCGAAGTTATCACTATTCGATCTTCTCTGACTCTCCAAAGACACTCGAGTTGCTCTGAGTGAGGCATTGCATAATGCCGACACCTACCTAGCGCAGGTCAAGCCGCCAGCTGAGAATCCTTCCATAATCTCCAAAGGCTCGGATGAAGACGATGAGTTACACTCTCACTCTTCATAATCTTTTGCTTGGGACTCCGATATCAGTATCGGGAAGATGCTCAAACAAACATTGCCTGCCAATATGACGTCAGCTGACCCTGAGGAAGACGACAAGGAACCACCTAAACTCTTTGAAGCAGAACCGTAGGCCCAATGCCTAGACTTACAATGGAAGATGCGTATTCGACCAACGGGAACCTTCCACTGAGGATGAAGTCAAATAAATCAATCTAGGTGATGAATCCTCCCCTAAACTTATCTTTATCAGCAAAAGTTTGTTCGATGAGGATTAAGAATCCCTACTACAGCTCGTTAGGGAGTACATCGATGTCTTTACCTGGAATTACAAAGATATGATGGGACTAGACCCCCAAATCGTGGTCCACAAACTCAATATCTTTCCAAATGCTAAGCCAGTCAATAGATAGTAACAGCGGTTTCGGCTGGACATCATGAACGTCATCGAAGCTGAAGTCAAAAAACTGATAGCTAGTGGCTTCATCCGCGAGAAATAACATCCGGATTGGGTAGCCAATATCGTGCCCGTCATAAAAAAGAACGATAATATTCGAATCTATATTGACTTTCGTGATCTGAACAGGCAGGCCCTAAGGACTAGTTTTCTCTTCCGATCAAAGATATAATGATCGACAATACTTGTGGCTTCGAGCGCATATCCTTCATGGATGGATTCTCATGCTACAATCAAATTAAGATATTTTCTGACGATGAGAAGCGTACATCATTCTGAACATCGGTAGGAGTGTACTGCTACCTAGTCATGCCCTTCGGTCTGAAGAACACAGGTGCTACATACCAACGATCTATGAGCACCATCTTCCGTGAACATCTATGTAAGATAGTGGAGTGTTACTTTGATGATATCACTGTCAAGAGTCGCTCTAAAGATGATCACCTCTGAAACATGAAGACTGTGTTCGACCTGATGCGTTCGCACCAGCTCAAGATGAATCTTACCAAATCCTTCCTAGGAGTATCCAGCGACAAATTTTTGGGGTTTTTCATAACTTCGAAGGGTATCCACGTAGACCCTGACAAGACTAAAGCAATCCTTAAAATGCACCCGTCGAATAACCTCAAAGAACTTCGTAGCCTTCAAGGAAGACTGGCATACATCAGGAAGTTCATATCAAACCTCTCTGGACATTGTCAGTCGTTCACTCAGCTCATAAAGAAGGGAGTCTCCTTTATTTAAAACGAAGAATGCCAGTGCGCCTTAGACGACATCAAGGAGTATCTCATAAACCTCCCAGTATTGGTGGCCCCCGTTATGAGAATACTCTTCTTGCTATATGTGCGAGCAATGGAACACTTCCTCGGAGCTCTACTAGCCCAAAAAGTAATACAGGTCATGAATAGGCCATATATTATCTCAGCAGAATGATGGCCGACGCGAAGCACAGATACAACCCCATTGAGAAGGTGTGTCTCGCTCTGGTCTTTGCCATTCAGAAGACCCGGCATTACGTGGCAGGAAAAATCATCCATGTGATCTCGAGAGTTAATCCTCTCAGGGTCCTTATGACTAAACCAGGAGCGCTCAACTCTCGTCTAGCTACATGAGCAATAATGATGTCACCGTATGATATGGTATTTGTCCCAGAAAAGGCGATCAAAGGCCAAGCATTCACAGATTTTTTGGCAGGCCACCCTATACCGAAAACCTTGAAGATCTACGAGGAGATCCCAAACAAAGTAGCGGACTCAAACATGACCACAAGCGTGAAGCCGTTTGGCAAATGTTCTTCAACGGTGCTTCAAGAATAGGGTCCAAAGGCGATATTGTCGCTGGCGTCGGGATAGTACTGATTTTCACATACGATCTGTTCATCAACCTTGCTTACTCCCTTATAGAACCATTCTCTAATAATGTGGCAGAGTACAACGCCCTCGTCATTGGGCTCCAACTCGCTAAACAAGTAGGAGTAGACTACCTGGAGGCCTACGACAATTCCAAGCTGATAGTCAGTCAGGTCCGGGGCGAGTACGAGGTCTGGTATGAAGACTTGATTCCCTACCACCAAGTCGTGCTTGAAATAATCTCCACCTTCGAGGGGTTCTTTATAGAGAACGTCCCTCGACTGTAAAACATCGAGTCTGATGCCCTGGCCGGCCTCGCTGCCTCCCTGGCAGTCCCAGTCAAAATCTATCAACTGATCATAGTGGTCGGTTAAGAGCTGGTCTGTCCGAAAAATAATCTCTGCATGTGTCTAAGCTACAAAATGAAAGTAGACACTGAGATCAGCTGACAAATGTCGTGGTGGCATAGCAATTTCTGGTACACCGCCAGGATCTCCAGGTTCTCGGCTTCTAATTCTCCGAGTTTTTTATTGCTCGAGGTATACTCTTCGTAGGGTTCTTTATCCTAAGGGAGTATGGATACGGTATGCATCTCATGCAAGGCCAGCGCCATCTCATCGCCAAGTGTAAAGAAAGTCCACGTGCGAAGGCTGTACAATTCCATCAGAGCTACGAAGAAAGGGCGATTTATCTCCAAACCATGACACAAACCCCTTACTGCAAAAAACAAATCGGCGGCCCTGAGCTCCCGTTCGTACTTCTTCAGAATCTATAGAGTCAAATGACACTAGGAGGGGCTATAACGTGCCCATCTAAGAGCCCGTAGATGTCCCGTGGGATAGGTCCCCTTTGTAATGCCCCGTTCCCCCTATTCGGGGAGCGCGGCCAAGAAATACTTGATACCGTCCGATCGGGACAGATTGAATCAAGATTATTTCCTTATTATGGATTGGTTTCTTCGGAATCAGGTCCTATATTCAACGGATCATGCCTCAAGGAAGGACTCGACGGCAGATTCAAGAGGGGCCTTTCCGTTGTGCTGGTTTCCTTGCCCGTTTTTGATGCCGCTTGGTTGCTTTCTTGTTGGTTTTATGACTTGTATTTTTATGAACGGTTTCGATGGATTTCATTGCCTTCGTTCTTAGGATTTCGTATTTCGTATCGAACCTCGAAGACCGAAGCAGGAGATATTGATCGTCTGTTGGTTCGTGCAGGTGATCGAGTAGACGACGCGCGAGCAGAGTCTTAAAATTCTCTCTTTTCTCTCCTAGTTCACCAACTTGTGAGTGGCTTTACTTCGATTAGCACCCTTCTTCCAAGTCTTCACTCTTAATAAATTGGCTCATTGTGCATCCCGTCCCAACGATATCATAATAAGAATAAATTGAGTCAAATAAAAAGAAGAGTTAGACTTGAAACACTTATAATGCTTGTCACTTAGAACCCTCAAACGATCACATTGATGCGTGCTTGTCCGCTATGCATATATATATTCATATTTTAGTTGTAGCTAAAACTTATTCTATATAACTGTACAGATGTATTGTGCAAACTATATTGAAATGCAATCACTTGGACAGGTAGACTATGCCAGATGCACTATGCTAAAGTAGATATATACATTGTTGTGTTCGAATGCTTTATCTATTAATTTAGTATCAATGCGTAGTTCGGTCGAACAACTTGTGAATAAGGTTTAGTTCCTGCGAACGGCGCCCGGGGCACTGGGGCCGATTCGTTCCGGGCGGAACTCGGATAGCTACACTAGAAAGCCTAGCACGGGTAATACGGGGGAGGCCTTGTAGCGGGGCTTGCTACCCGAGCTGCAAGGGTCACCGTCTTACTGTAGCTATTGTCCACGGTGGCAATGATATGCCATGACCCAATGTACATATATTTCTGCATTGCTTGCTCAAACTAATGGTGTCTTTGTGGCAGGAAAGGACATGGTAAGTATTATACGGGCAGTTCAGACGGGAAGGTAAAAGTTACCTAACGGTAGCATGTTTGTTCTATAAATCGAATATTCAATGCTTGCATATAAATTGAACTACGGCAAGATAGAAAGACCACAAATAAATTGAATGCTTCATATGAACAACTCTGAATTTGGTTAGTTGGGTTAGCTCACCCTCACCGGTACTTTTCAAAGTACTGACCCTCGTTGCAGCAGGTTCCCCGAGCCCAAGCGACGCGGCGAGGAGCTGAAGCTTCTTCTTCCCCCAACCAGTCCAATACTCTTCGCAACCGTTCGTGACCCTTTTGGAAAGTTGTACAAAGTACTCGGAGACCGTACGATCCTTATATGCAGCTTCGAGGCAAGACGATAGCTTCGCCAGCAGGTGTCTACATTATTTTAAAGTTTTAGTAAAGGATATGATGTATGGAATGGCTATCTCATTTTGTATCCAAGTTGTAAGCCCGTGTGGCATCCTTATTATTTTGGGTCAAGAGTCTGTAATCAGATGTTCATTATCAATAAAAGAAAACTTTTTGATGCCCCAATGTGTGTTATCTTATTTGCGTACTCTGTTGCATATGTTCTAAAGATTATCATTATGCCTAGGCCTTGTGCACGCGCGCCCTACGCGTGCAAGACATCACGCCCGAGGGGACGATTATCGATTGGACGAAATCGGGGCGTGACACCCTTCATGTCAACTTGATGAAGGAAGGTGCTCGCCGCATATATGCTAAGGTTCGGTCCCAGTTCACTTATCGACAAGACCGGGCTTCAATCCAAGCAAGGAGTACGAGGGTGACTCCTTCGCGCTATAAAACTTCTTTTTGTTCTTGTCGATCCCATACTGCGGACATTGCCAAGGAGAGCCCCATGTGGCTCAGGGGTTAAGTTTTAGTCCATCCGCCGTGGACCCATTATCATCTTCAGGTCCGACAAAAGCAGGTGACGTTCAAAAGTAGGAAATGTCATCACCATCTCAGGGAAGGTAAAAGACCAGCTCTCCCTGGTCGTCCCCATCTCGAACTAAGAAGACTCCAGTGCATCCCCAAATAAGAAGTACGGCTTCTTAAAGAAGTTATTCTCATATTTAGCGGAGATCTTTCCTGAGTTTATCTTGCTCAACAAGAAGGAATGAATCTTCTCAGTGATCTTCTATTGACGTTCAAGCGTAAAGATCCTTGTCAGTCTGGGTCTTAATGGCCGCAATCAGGTCCTCGAGGTTCATATTCAATGAAAGAAGACCGTGACTAAGGACCAGGTAGCCAGAGGGTATGGTGGGAAAAGTTACTGCAAAAACCACGAAGGAGCTTGGTCAGAATCATTGAGAGGAGTATCAATGTTCCAAAGTGATAGTACTCATGTGGCTGGCTTGCTCATACGGCAGAGCCAAGCCATGCGGCAGGTTGTTTATGCGGCATAGTCACTCATGCAGCCGAGTCAACTCATGTGACCGAGTTGTCATGCCCCGGTTCCATGGAGAAGGAACCGAGACACGTGGCAATGGCCAGCAGTGTACTTCGACGGGCTTTCCAATCTAATGGGCCCGTCGGAGTACACTTAAGCTGTGAAGTACAATGAATAAACCATCACATAACACAAGTATACTCAATCTAAATCTCATCCACAGGCAACAATATAAGAGCACAATAGAAGTAAATACAACGACTAATGTGCAGGAAAAAAATATCCAAATAAGTATCAAGTACAAATACTAGAATAGTCACACGGGGACAAACCCGCTAGTACAAATATACTAGAATGAAAGTAAGCAATAAGATAACTTGGGACGGCAGCAGGTAACTAGATAATGATACCGTCCCAAGGAAAGAGTCACTACCAGCGATCAGGCGAAGTCCTCAGGAATGACCTCGTCCTCGGTAGTGAGTACAGCTGCTGGATAGATGCCCGGTCCGTACTCCTCCGGGTAATCCTCGTGACCTACACCTGGAAGAGAACCAGGTCCTCAGAGGGACGTAACAAGGTAAAAAAATATAACAATGCCAAGTAAACAGAAAGTACAAGTGCACGACAGGGTACTCTAACATAACCAAACAAGTGTGACACAGTTTAAAGACAACGTTCGACGCGTGGGCCATCCAAAGTAAAATCGTAGCTCCGGACACGGAAACACACGGTACGTACCGCAGCTCCGGGCAAAGAGTCACACGGGTGAAACAGCTACACTAGATACAGGTATCACTACAAAATACTACATATATATAAGCGCGTGCAGAGTAGCCCAAACGTCTAGTAACTGTCTTCCCCTTCCCAAGCGGTCAACGATTGTGCGTTGAACCTGAACCTCTAACTACAGTCTCGACACAAGGAATTAACTCAACAGACGCGACCCTAAGGTCGTCCCAGTCTCTGGTCATGATGTCAGTATCAGGATACAGGAATCTGGCACGATCACAGTGTATGAGTGTGTCTTAGGGTATCAATATACTCAGGTACGTGCATCGAGTTGCTATGAAGCATCTAGTAATTATTCTAAGACGTTAAGTCGAATGTCAACACCCGGTTGTGAACCGGATACGGAGTATCGATCATCAACATAAATACGCACACGAGTACATAAAGAGCAACAATATCTGTAAACTAAAATACAGGGTGGCAAGGTACACTTGCCTGCGTGCGGCTGCTGATGACGGGGATCTGGTACCGCGTCCAAGTTCTCAGGTCCCGCAGTACCTAGTGAAGAGATACAAACCAGAATTAATAATATATTCCACGACTCACAAGGGCAAGATACTAGAGGGCTGACTACAACTGACTAGCGGTACGATAGTCCATCAACTAGTCATCTGTGCATTCTCTTCGATTTTAATTCTTCGAATATAAACTAACATTTCCACCATGATTATACATCCCGATTAGTTGGCTCCAAGGTCAAAACTCTATTCTCCTCGATCACATATTTTTAATTAAATTGCGATAATTTATGTAGAGGCCAACCCTAATTTCCATTCTAGTACCACATCCAAATCCAACTTCATAAACCACAAGATACATGCTTACTATACTACATAAATATTAAACCATGTCAACCTCCTTAAACCCATCCTCAAGTCATTTAAATTTCCACATGCATGCATTCACATTAAACCTCATTTGCCTCAACCAAGGTAAACCTTAACACATAGTTCAAAGTAAACCTACACTAACCATATATATCAAGAACCCTCATTCAAATCGTACTTAAACCATAAATAATTTATTTAACATTCCTTTCCACCATGTGTATTATCCAGAACATCTAGTTACAATCAAACCTTAAACTCCCTTGCAAATCTTTTAAATTTTTATTTTATAACTCATGTAAACATAAACCCTAAACCTTCATTAACCCTAATCACCATTCTTAATACATGTTCAAATGTACTATACTATATCTACACAAACATTTTATAGACAAAACAACCCTAACTACAACACAACACAGTATATAACAATATAGAGAGGGGGAGTGTTATACCTCGACGAGGTGGGTCGCTGGCCGGTGGAGGGTGGTCGGGGGTGGTGGTGATGATGGTGGTAGTAGCGGTGGTGTAGATCTGGTGGCCGGAGGGAAGCACACAGCAGGGGATTGCTCCGCCGGAGCTGGACGCAAGCGGCGGGGAAGGTCGGACAGGGACTGCAGCGGAGGCGCTCGGTCGCGGGCTGCAGCGGCTACTGCACAGTCACGCGGGGAGGCACAGCTGCAGTGGCAGCGGGCCAGTCGCACGCTGCGGGGGTATGAAGAACGGCGCCGGCGGGGGACTCACGCCGCGGGGATGCACACTGCGGTCGGGGGGACTCACGCAGCGGCCGGAGCGGGCGCAGCTGCGGTCGGGGGACGCACGCAGCAGCCGGAGCGGGCGGCAGCGTCAGCCGCGGTGGGGGCCAACGACCGAAGTCGAGCCGGAGTAAGGCTGGTCTGGGATCTCTAAGAGGGAGAAGAAGCTAAGGAAGAAGAAGAAGAAGAAGAAGAAGAAGAAGAAGAAGAAGAAGAAGAAGCTTTGCATAGTGGGGGGGGGGTTTACATGAAGGAGTGAGGAGAGAGAGAGAGAAGTTTTCTTGGGATTAGGGCCAGTGGGAATGTGTGTTGAGGGTGGGTGAGGAGTTACTTTATAGGGGTGTGTGTGGAGGAGATGGAGGGTTGGGATCAATCCATTTAAAATGAATGGTTGGGATTAATCATGAAGAGGGGAAGGTTTCTTCATGAGGGTGAATGAGTGGGTGAGAATGGGACCCTATTTTGGGACCCTCTCATTAGTTCTTGGCCAATAGGGTGTTGCCATACAAATTAATAATTACAACTTAGCCCCGTAAATTCGAGAAATTGCATGGACACATAAAATGACACAAAAATTGCGGAGAAAAATATATTTAGAAATTTCCATGGTGAGAGGGTGTTGTGCGTTAGGCACGGGTTTAATTAGAAGGGCATTGGAATTAATTTAGGATTAAAATTGGGATTTACAAAGTTGATATCTCCGATTTAATTAGAAATAAGGTGTCCCGCGAATTTAAATTAATTGGGGGCACTTGGGGTCAAAATCCGGGAATGACGCAAAGGCCAAAAATGGTGGAGGCTTGGAGTCAGTCTTGGACCCTTTAGTTGGTCCGACTCAACGGGTTAAGTTGGTATCCCAAAATTTAGGGTAACGACACAGGTGTCCGACACAGAATTAAATATGTGTTACGATTTCGGAATGTTGCGCAATTAATTTAGAGCACACAAAAAAATTAATATTAAAAGACGGAAAAGTCCAATGCCTAATTTGGCGAGTCAGGTCAGAAGTACAAAAATTTAACGAAATTTATGGGCTGATATTGGGCTCCAAAAAATCAGAAAATGATGGGGCGCGCCAAGGGTTTTAATTAATTGAATTAAATTCCAGATAAATTGTCTCTACACTAAACCTCGACATCTGCTATCAAAAATTTTCCAAATCCACTCTAACTATCTACAGAATAAATTGAGGGGGTTTACATTGAGTTTTAAAATCGATTATGGATTGAGATCCTATTCAGCAATCATAACATCTATTCCTAATTTGCAGGCTCGCTTGGCACAGTCAGGTGACCAAGACGATTTAAATCGGGGATACCAACTTTGTAAATCCTATTTTTAATCCTAAATTAATTCCAATGCCTTTCTAATTAAACTCGTGCCTAACGCACAACACCCTCTCACCATGAAAATTACTAAACACAATTTTCTCCTTAATTTTTGTGTCATTTTTTGTGTTCATGCAATTTTTTGAATTTAAGGGACTAAGTTGCAAATAATGAATTTATGTGTCATCACCCTATTGGCCATGATCAATGGAGAGGTCCCAAAATGGGGTCCCATTCTCACCCATCCATTCACCCCCTTCATGAAGAAACCCACTTTTCTTCATGACAAATCTCCACCCTCTATTTTGAATGACAACATCACAACCCTCCATTATTTCACAAACTCCTATAAAATAATACCTCACATCACCCTCACCACTCCCCAAGCCGGCCCTAACCCAATGCATTGAAAACTCCCCCTCTCTCTCTCCTCCCTCCCTCATTCATTCTTCATGCAAAGAAACTCCTCCTTCTCCATAATAATTTCTTCTTCTTATTCCTCCTTCTTCCTTGAGACCCGACCGGCCGGCCGACTGACTCGGCTCCGGCCAATCGAGCATCCCGGCGACTCCGGCGCCGGTGCTGACCCACCGTCTTCTTCCGACTGTACTGTGCGGCTGACCCACCCGGCGGTGCAGCTTCCCCTCCCGCCTGCTGCCAACACAGCGGACTCCGACCGCTGTCCATCTCGTCCCAGCACAGCCCCGCTCCGGCCTGTGCGGCCCGCTCCGACCGCACTGTGCGTGCCCCAGTCCCGCCCGCTCTGGTCCAGCGCGCCCGACAGTGCAGCCGACCCACCTGCGGCCCTCCCTGTTCAGCTCCCCGACTGCACTGTGCAGTCTCCACTGTACAGCCTCTGGTCCGGCCAACGGCAGCGACTCCACTGTGCAGTCTGGCCAGTGCAGCCACTGACTTCGGCGACTCTGTGCAGACACCCTCCACGGCAGCTCCTCGACTCTGGCTGACTTTATCTCCACCCCGCAGCGGCCAACTGTGCGGTTCTTTCCATGACTCCGGCCCGGCCGTGCACCCCCATCCGGCCTCCTCCTCGTCCGATTACACCACTACCACTATCACCACCACCATTACACTACCAAATCCGGCCAGCCACCTCTCTCGAGCTTCCTTCGGTTGAACTCTGCACCCTCCAGTCCGGCGCAGCCACCATAGCCCATCCGTTCCACCACCGCCTCCGGCAACAACTCGTCGAGGTATACCACCCTACCCCCTCTCTATATTGATATATTTTGTAATGTGTTTAGTTAGGGTTATTGATACATATATGGTTTTGTGTGCATTAGCTAGGTTTGTGTTTAAATAATGGTTGTGATGATGTAGAGTAGTATAAATTGAGCATGTGTTGATGATAAGAGATTAGGGATTATATTGATAACAGGTTTTGTGTAGAGGTAGTGTAGTATTGATCTTGCGATTAATGATGGGTGTTTAAGATTTTAATGTAGGTTTAGGGTTTATTCTTCATAAGTAGTAAACTAGAATTTAAAAGATAAGCAAGGAATTTTAGGTTTATGAATGTTTTAAATATTCAATGAATTGGGTTATGAATTATATACATTGTTGTTGTGCATAAATTTAAACGCTTGAGGAAGGTTGGTGCTATTAACAGTGATTAATACCAATGAGCAGATTAATTGATAAAAGGTAGAGGGATATTGATCCTTGGGTAAATATTGGGAGTTGTTTGAGGACATATATATATATATACGCATGTGGGTTTCTGTTGTTTTAGCTGTTATAAACTATTGCTGAAAATTAATGATTATAAAGTGTTGATGGGCATTGGGAGCAGGTGCTCGATCATGAAATAGGTATAATATCAAATAATGAGACCGTGATTGAGGATGATATATGCGAACGTGCATGATGACGTCTGTGAATACCAGGGGGAATCTGAGGATTTATCATGGCTCGAACCACTGATAAACACCGTAATGAACAGTAAGATTTGAGGATTTGGGTTAATGACATTATATCGGTGATTTAACGTATTAGATGTAACGCACCTCTAGTCAACCCTCTAGCTTAGTGTCTAAGTGACTTGTAACTGAGATTGTAGCTTATATTAGTCATGTATCGCATCTTATTTTATTCTCGTGATAGTTATTGATTTAAGCTTGTATCTCATCTCTAGATACTGCGGGACCTGAGGACTTGGACGTGGTACCGGGACCCCGTCATCAGCAGCCGCACGCAGGCAAGTGTACATTGCCACCCTGTATTTCAGATTACAGATATTTGTTGTTCTTTATGTACATTGTGCACGTACTTATGTTGACGCTCGATACTTCACATCCGGATCACAACCGGGTGCTGACATTCGTCGTAACGTATTAGAGAAATTGTTAGATGCTTAGTAGCACCTCGATGTACGTACATGAGTACATCGATACCCCAGGATACACTTATACACCGTGATCGTGCCAGATTCCTGTTTCCTGATACTAACATCATGACCAGAGACTGGGACGACCTTAGGGTCGCGTCTATTGAGTTAATTCTGTGTGTCAAGACTGTAGTTAGAGGTTCAGGTTCAATGCACAATCGTTGACCGCTTGGAAAGGGGAAGACAGTTACTAGACGTTTGGGCTACTCTGCATGCGCTTATATATATGTAGTATTTTGTAGTGATACCTGTATCTAGTGTAGATGTTTCACCCGTGTGACTCCTTGCCCAGAGCTGCGGTACGTGCCGTGTGTTTCCGTGTCCGGAGCTACGATTTTATTTTGGACGGCCCACGCGTCGAACATTGTCTTTAAACTATGTCACATTAGTTTGGTTATGATAGAGTACCTTGTCGTGCACTTGTACTTTCTGTTTACTTGGCATATTGTATTTCTATACCTTGTTATGTCCCTCTGAGGACCTGGTTCCCTGCCAGTTTTGCAGCATGGATGATTACGGAGCATTTGGAGTTACTATTGGAGTTGCAGGTCTTGCGGGCATGGTACCAGGTACTCATATTATATCTACCGATATTATGGTTATTTTATATTATTTATTTCATCTGCTGTTGTAGCCTAGTTTTTATAGACTCATACTTCTTCTCGAGTCTATTCGAGTTAGTGTGTTATTGGGCGGCCGACTCTAGCACATGTAGCTCTTTCTTGTATACTGTTGTACATTGTGGATTGAGACATAGAGGTTTATATTTATGGAATATCTAGATAGTG
Organism: Iris macrosiphon; assembly: GCA_036927795.1. Lineage (NCBI taxonomy): Eukaryota > Viridiplantae > Streptophyta > Magnoliopsida > Asparagales > Iridaceae > Iris > Iris macrosiphon. The sequence goes on along the minus strand of JAYESA010000004.1, from coordinate 28,333,087 downwards.
CCCTTAATATTACAGCTTATACGTATTCGAGTCAGACCAGAGTCTGGTTGAATGCATAGCTAGCGTGTCACGTATTCCTGGTCCTACGTATTTTGGGACTGGGGCGTGACATATTTTTGTGGTGGCCCATGCAGGTCGAGTCATGTGACCGAGCCACCCATGCGGTCGAGTCACCCATGCGACAGGGTTGTTTATGTGGCTGGGTTGCCCATGCGGCTGGGCTACCCATGCGGTAGTGAGAAGTTTGCGCATAGACTCATCCATGCATCCAACTGTGCATACGTGTCTCTGTGTTCAGAACTCTACTTCGTCTCCCCCAAATGACCTACCCTTAATCGATGGTTGAACGTCGTCGGGAAACAGAGGAGGGTCAGCCCCGGCAGCGCGACCCTTTCCCATGGTCTTGCCTTTGCCCTTTAGGGCCTTCTTGGCAGCAGCGATGGAGGAGGAACCTTTAGGAACCATGGCTTTGAGAGACTTGAGGGTTTATAAAAGACTTCTCTCTCTCTCTCTCTCTCTCTCTCCTCAGACCCCCTTATATAGGCCAAGATATGCAGCTTGGGATAATGATTGCGGCTGTTCGAATTCCGATCCGCCTCGATCCATGTAGCGGCAAGAGATGACGGCGACTTCTCGTTTGTTGAGCCTATTTATCTCCTCTAAACTATCGCCTCGGAGTCTGAAACCAAAAGACGGTACAAAAACCTAAGAAAACTCCTCAGAGAGTGAACCAAATCTATGCATTTAATGATCTTACAGCCTGGCAGAAGCGCCTATGCGGCAACACGTCTATGCGGCAAGTCACTCATATATGGCCAAAAGTGCTCGACCATGCTTCTAGTTCAAAGTATTCCAAACTTTTTATTTTGGAAAACTTTGAAGGGGGTCTTATAGAAGAATAAAAATTATGCAGGCCGCATAGAGCCCACGCACCTTCAAAATGACAGCAGGACGCAGAGGATCCACATAAAGTCCATGCGGCCTGAACCACCAAGGAATTGGAGGTCGCATAAGAAGATCCCATACGGCCTGAACAACCACGAAGTAAAGGGCCGCATGCGATTCCCTGACACAACATTCAATGCCTGTCAGTAGTTTTGACATACCACTCACCACCCAGAGCACTTCTAGAATCGTGAGAGAGACGACGGCTCATAAAAAGATGAAAAGTCACATAAGTGCATTAATAACTTTATCAGATGTGCCATGCCACATGTCCCCTCATATGCGGCTACGGTCATATGCATCCTCGTTATCATACGACCAAAGTGTCCATTCGATCGAGAGCTTGCATGCGGCCACAACGCCATGCGGCCGAAGTGTCCATCAGACCAAGGCCAAAGGAGAGCACATATGCTGCCAAGACATTATGCGACCAAGATGTTGTGCGGCTTTCAGCTTGCAAGATCTGTCCATTGCAACCAAAAATATCTTCACACAGTTAGTGCGGATTACGTGTCCAACTGACCGAGTCACGCATACAATGGAGTTGAAAATAACCCCGGGATCTTATCAACAACACATACCAACCGAAGCCGCGTGGCAGCCTGCCCGTAGTATGCGGCTACAGCGCAACCGTATTCTGTTGAAGGAGCCCCATGCGACCACCAAACAGAGGCATATGCGGCACCTATAGCCCATCAGCATGATGGCTATAAATATGAGAAATTTGGACGTTCCAAAGCACTACCCCCTCTTTTTCAGAGACCAGAGCCCCAGCTAGCTAGAGACGTGCACACAGGCTCAAGAGAAAAAAGAGAAGAGAGCATCCTCATTCCCTCGTCGGACCGTCAACAGAGTAAAGGAGTCGTTGTAGTACTCGATCTCCATCATCACATTTTTCAGATCAAAAATATTGTACTTAGATTTTCTGTCTATAATTTTTTTGTACCTTTTGTTGGTTGTTAAGCAAAAAATTTTGAAACTTACATTAATGGCGAATAGTCATACCAAATTATGCCTGCCATCGGCAAAAGCATGCAAAGTAGAATCATCTACGGATCTACTCTTGAACCTTTGCTCCTCAAATCTGTATACTTGGTTGCTCATACGAGGGCATCCCCACCATTCTGTATACTTGGTTGCTCATACGAGGGCATCTCCACCATTGCCTATAATCCAAGTTATCAATGTCTGCATAATGTAAACAATATTTTAGCAAACTATTTATACTAAATCAATCTGAATGAGTAACTTAGAACTTATATTCCTCAGCAGATCTTAGTCCGGGAGACATGTTCATCACACTAGTATTCTCGAATCGGTTATTCTAATAAACAACGAGGCCAAGGATTCTATTTCTTTCTTGTATTGGATCATAACCGACAGTCGGTGGATCATTGGAAATTATTTGACTCATCCCGAATTGTCTAAGAACACGGTCTGTCGGATGATACATAGTGAACCGATCATATATAATATAAGAATTATGCAGACTAAACGAATATGATGTCCTCTTAATTTCTGGAGCATCACCTCCACATGTGTAGGGTAACCAGATAACCTATTTAATGACAATGTATCAAATTAATGATTATATTTCTCTACGATCATAACTATAATAATTTAAAGATATTTATCATATAGTTAAATAATTACCTCATGATACTGCAATGTATTAAATTGGCTACGATAAAGTGATACACTTCTGTATTGGTAGTGTTGGTAATCCACTAGATTTGTGGGCCATCGCATAGCAACCGAAAAGACTCCAACATTACTGATAATGCTAGTGAGGGACCTACCAAAAGAGAAATGCACGTAGGACCAGAACTAGAATACAAAAATATGGCATTAGTATAAATAAATTTGTATTCTAATCTAACTAATATAGGTCTTTCATTCTTGCCTGAATCAGTAAAATACATCCACAAATACTTTTGTGACTTGATCTCACAAATTCTGTCAAATTTGCGTATAAAAATGCTAGAGTAATAGCTCTCCATGCATGCCGAGTGGGTTTTGTCAAATTATCTAAAAATGGTAGAAGCTGCACATTTACCATATATTTTTTATGCGTCGGAAAATAGAATTATACCACATAAACAGAGCAAATACGCTCTAGTGCAACGAGTAACCTAAAAATATTAAATGTTATATAAACACTAAATTAAGTTATAAAAATTTTACTAATTAAAATATATACCCGCAATTCATCTACGTCAACCATCTCGTCAATAGTGCGATCAGGTCCATGAAGTTGCCATGAAGCCATGTAAACTTCACAAAATAACCGTCTTTTATACCAGATGGAGGCGTAACACCGAGATACCTCCTGATCAGATCATATCTCTTTAAGTGCGGATCAAAATATATTTTTTCACCTATAATAGGTAACCCTAGTATATTTGCCACATCAAATAGTGTTATCGTCATCTCGCCAAATGGGAGCTGGAAAGTGTTGCGTTCAGGCCATCAACGCTCTGCAAGACTTACAACTAGGTGAAGATCGTAGATTAAATATCTAACCCAATCTATATAGTGGAATCCAAAGTATTACACCAAAGCCTTTTGGGCATGATTTAGGTCCTACATACGAAAGTGTCTTTGGGTCCGCCAATGTACATGGATCCGGGTTCGTAAACCAATATCATGATCGTATAACTATAAAACAAATATGCATTATGTTTTATATAAAAATTATTTAACTTGCAAACTTATAATTTAAAAAATTATCTCTCAAGTAAATATTCGACTAGATATGTGGTCTTCACGTTGCCTAATAATAAGGTCGTAGTCGGTCCACCAGGGATACGATCGTCATTTTGGTTAGCCATATACAAATTAAATCAATTATGATTATTTTCGACTAATATATACGCCTACAAATATAACAAGTTTGTCAACGATTAAAAAAGTCAGATAAATAATATTTTGACTTACGTCAAATTTTTTAGTTCTTTTTCTCCCGGTTGATCTTATTGGTTGCAGGAAAGAGAATGTTGAATGTTGTACGTAGAGAGGAAAGGGAAGAGAGTTTTTTTGTTGTGGGAAGAGAATGGAAGTAGGTGCAGTGGAAGAGGGAAGGAAAGTTGTTTATATGAAGGGAGTGGGGAGTCTTCGAGGGGGAGTGGGGGGGTATTTGAGGGGGAGGGGTCTTCGAGGGAGAGTGGGGGTCTTTGAGGGAGAGAGAGAGAGAGAGAGAGAGAGAGAGAGAGGGAGGGAGGGAGAGAGTGGGGGGGTCTTCGGAGCAGCGGCAGTGGTCTCCATGCTCCGCCAACTGAGTTGGCGAGTTTGACGGGATCTCCCTCACTCTCCATCTCGTTTTGCGAGATGGCCATTCTCTCGTGCACTCGCCAACTCAGTTGACGAGTTGTCCTCATATGTGCAAATTTTTAAAAAGTTCTCCCCTTAGCCGCAATTGCCTCAAATTTTGTCCCTTTAAACGAAAAATTATGTTTGGATATTCATAACGTGTAGGTAAGATGAAATAGTAACGGGCTTCGACAGGTACCGAAAAGGACAGGAGCCATGACTCCGGGCCGATATTTGATCAAACCTAAGATGGTTGACCCAATATTCATAATTGGGTCATGAGCGAGTTAGATAATTTTTAGTGGGCCTTGGGCCGTTATCATCTCAGACCACACCATTCCCACAACACGCAAAAAAAAACAGAAAATTTGCTGTACCGATAATAAATTTATATTAATTAAATATAGCGATAGAAATTTGTTAAATTTTAAAATTACGATAGGAATCGTGAAGTTGGGCTGGCCCTAGTAGGAAAAGGGCTTACATATAAAGCCCAATTTAGGACCCACAGGCCATAGAGGGAATTTACTCTTTGTATAGACCCAAAACCCTGATAAACCCTATCCCCAATCCAGAAGCATCTCTCCTCCATTGAAACCACTCCACGCTCTTCCCCATGGATCAAAGACTCCTGCTTTCCTCCCAAAATCCAATATTTCCATTCCCATCCTTCTTTCCGCTCCAGAAAACCCAATTCTTCGGGAAAACCCTAACTTTCCCCCAACGTCCACCACCACCTCCGCCGCCGCTCCTCCTCCGCCGCCACGGCGGAGTCCGCCTCCGTCCTGTCGCCGCCGCCGCCGTCAAGCGGCGCAAGGAGGTCCCCTTCGACAACGTCATCCAGCGCGACAAGAAGCTCAAGCTCGTCCTCAAGATCCGCAACATCCTCGTCAGCCAGCCCGACCGCGTCATGAACCTCCGCGACCTCGGCCGCTTCCGCCGCGACCTCGGCCTCACCCGCAAGCGCCGCTTCATCGCCCTCCTCAAGCGCTTCCCCGCCGTGTTCGACATCGTCGAGGAAGGCGTCTACTCCCTCAGGTTCCGGCTCACCCCCGAGGCCGAGCGGGTCTACTTCGAGGAGCTCCACGCCCGGAACGAGATGGAGCAGTCCCTCGTTGTCAAGCTGAGGAAGCTCCTGATGATGTCGCTCGAAAAGCGGATCCTTTTGGAGAAGATCGCCCACCTCAAGGCCGACCTCGGCCTCCCGACCGACTTCCGCGACACGATATGCGAGCGCTACCCGCAGTACTTCCGCGTCGTGCGCACGGACCGCGGCCCGGCGCTGGAGCTGACCCACTGGGACCCCGCTCTCGCGGTCTCGGCCGCCGAAATTGCCGAGGAGGAGACCAGGGCCCGGGAAGCGGAGGAGCGGAACTTGATCATCGACCGCCCGCCCAAGTTCCGGCGGGTGAAGCTCCCGCGGGGCCTGAACCTCTCCAAGGGGGAGATGAGGAGGATCAACATGTTCAAGGAGATGCCGTACATCTCCCCCTACTCCGACTTCTCGGAGCTGCGGTCGGGTTCCGCGGAGAAGGAGAAGCACGCCTGCGGGGTGATCCACGAGATGCTGAGCTTCACGCTCGAGAAGAGGACCCTGGTGGACCACCTGACGCACTTCCGGGAGGAGTTCCGGTTCTCGCAGCAGCTGAGAGGGATGCTCATCAGGCACCCGGACATGTTCTACGTGTCGCTCAAGGGGGACAGGGACTCGGTGTTCCTCCGCGAGGCGTACCGCGACTCACAGCTGGTCGAGAAGGACAAGCTGTTGGTTCTGAAGGAGAAGCTGCGGGCGCTGGTTGCTGTCCCTCGGTTCCCGAATAGGTTCCCGTCGAGGACAGGGGAGGACGGGGGAAGTGAGGATGGGAACGGGGAGGAAGATGAGGGGGAGTGGTCCAATGCGGATGATAGCGTGGTAGATGGGTTGGGTAGCGAGTTCGATGATGATGATGAGGATGGCGATGAGGATGGGGAAGATGATTGGAGTGACGAAGATGATGAAATGCCTCCGGATTTTGATGACGGGGATAGCCTTAGTTTGAATGGGAGCAAACCACAAATGAATGGTGTTGCGGGATCAAATGAAGAAAAAGTTGTTGCACCAGTGTTTCCGGATGGTAGACCGAGAGAACGGTGGTAGATATAGATGTGGAGGGTCCTCTTTGAGTGTTATACATTTATTCACGAATCTATGTGAGTATGGATCTCCTTCCCTAGTAACTTACAGAAGAAGTTTTATTTTATATTGGATTATCATAGGTTCAGAACATCTACAGTTTTGTCACGGTGCTTGTTTGAGTATTTTGTGGAGTGATAATTCACCTTAAACTGATTGTATCTGCACATGGCTTACTATCTCATTGTTGTCAACAACTATATAGACTTGTTTGAGCAATTCCTTACTAGTATCTGTAAATGCCTGCATCAAAGTGTGTTTGTCATCTTGTCAAATTCTATTGAGGTCAGCTACTTGGCTAGTTATCAGAGAAAAGATGTAATGTATGTTTTTTTTCTGTCAACCCTTGCAAGTTGGGATACTGACAGAAAGGATACTGCCAAAATTTTCAAGTAGGTACAAACATAGTTACCTATTAGCACGAATATGAGCATGTATGGATTACAAACATCATTTTGTCGTGTTCGTAATTTACAGTTGATCCTTATTTATCACCTCCTGATGTTGAATTTCAGGAATGATAGTCCACTAGTAAAGTAACTTTTTTGCTCCTTGATGCCTTTGAGCTTTGAAGGTTTAAGCGAATATCAATTCCTTCTGGCATTAAATCTGTACTAAGGAGTATCTTTGAACATAGATCAACTCTATTTACATACAGAACATCACAGTAGAAGTAGCAACTGCATTCTTCTGCTATGTTAGGAACGCTCCAAACGTACAGTGTTTGCTACTGCCTAAAAGTGAAACTACAAATATTTTGTTAAGATCAATTGTTTATATTATTAGTTAACCATAATATTTTTTTCTTGTAAATATATCGTACTATCCAAACAAAGAATTTGGATTATGTCCACCTCCAATGTCAAATTCCAAGTTTATCAAACTAACTTTTGGTTCAAAATAGTGAAACTATAAATTTAGGATTTGGTCCAAAATCTATTATGGATCTGCAAAATCCAAATCTAGAACTAGTTACAGGTTAGCAAACAGGCCCTAACGGTAAAACTCAAACTTCATTTTGCTTCACTCAATTACCTTAGATCAATAGCATTAAATTTGTTATTTGTATGTTGTGTGTTATGAGGTGGAAGTAGGAGCTGCAGGGAGTTGATTCGGCTCAACTTCAGCTTGAAACAGGGCATAGTTCAATCAATTACAACACTTATATATGCTAATGTGTAAAAAAAAAAAAAGTTCTGTTGGAGGATGACACCATCATTTTGATTAATTATCATGTTCATGAAATCTAAGTACAAGACTGCGTCTTACTTGATTCATACATTACTCATACATTGCTCAGAAGCCATGGTATATTCTTTGTAAGTGCCACTGTTTCTCATGCTTCTTTTTTGTTTGCTTTGTTAATCATTTATTTTTTTATGTTTGCAGTTTGGTAAGTCTGTTGTGTAGTCACTGGCAATATCATTTTCTTTGTCTTTCCAAAATGCTTGTTTGTTGTGTTCATACCTGTGCGGCCTCGCCTCTCCCCTATGCACTTTTGATTTGCAAGTATTTACTGCTGAATTCAGTTCTACCCTTTTCTTCATTGTGTATATACTGTGTAGACATGTATAATTTTTACCACTGAAATATCAAATAATGTCCATGTATGCATATACACCCAAGGTAGTAGCACCCTGATAACATGTCATAGTTTGTATTTCACAAAACTGTCATCTAATAGTCTATCTACTTAAAGGCTGACTGAAAGCTATACTCCACAAAAGTTGTGCTCAGTTTCAATTTGCTGATACAAGAAAGTAGGGCTCCAAATGTAAAAAATCTGACAAAAACAGAAATACAGCTATCTAATTCGTAGACAAAATGTTACGAGCTGCCAAAGGCTGGATCCCTTCCCTTCTATCTTGGCAAAAATGCCACTTTCTATCAGGCATGATCCGAGGTTTGGATGGCAATTACGGAGAATTAACGTATCAGTGTTTCTTTTTCTTGACTTACTGGTGTTCTTTTTCTTACAGAAAGATGGATACCTGTGCCAACTTGCTTTTCTAGGCAGAGCTCTCTGCTCTACCTTATGCAGATGAGAGAATTTTAATCTCATAAACGGTACTCTGTTTTAATGTTGGTTAGCTAATTTAATTTAGTGGATGTATAACATTATTACATCTGTAGTTTCATAACGGAAATTACTAAGGGCACCACCAAAAGTGATAGGGGCTATCACATGATAGGGGAAATCACCATTAAGTTGTAAAAGTGTTAGGGAGCATCACATAATTTGTAGAGGACATCACACACCTCATACACCCACCACCTATTCTCTTTTCATTTTCTCCTACACAAAATCCTCTTCCTCGTGCAATATCTTCCTCTTACAACCCTAACAGAAGATAACAAGATAAATCTTCCTCTTCTTCTTCCTCTCTTCATTTCAATGTATATTTTATTTTTTTCAAATAAAATTAAAACACAACAATTCTAGGGTTTTTTTTTTTTTTTTTAAATTTCAATTCATGTATATTTGGGAGTTTATTTCTTTCGAACACCATTATTGATGGTTTTGAATACCATTTTTAGGATTTTAAAGCTTTAGAAATTGGCACAGTCGGGTTGGGGACAACGAATCTTGGTATTCCTAAGACAATTTTCTGTCTTGTGACTGTCAGTATCCTGGCAGTCCTAACACACAGAAAACTTTGATAGTCCCGTTAACATTTTTTCTAAGGATATTTTGGGCATCAAAAATGACAATTTTTTTTTTGAAAAAATAAATATATATATGATAGTTCGTGTGTTGCCCCTAGTAAAATCTCCTTTCATAACTATTACAAATTCACAATGGCTTTCAAGCTTATCAACAATGAAAGCTGGAGAAGTCTCCGACTGAGCTTTTGTTGCGTTAATTGTGCATAATGTCAGGATAGCAGGTCTTATGTAGGGGAGGAGTCATGCTCCTCGATCGCTGGATGGGGAATGCTTGGATGCTGGTGATGAATGCCAGTTTTTTTGTGAAGAAATAAAATCCCAATACAAGGAATTTCCGCTACAAATTCAAATGTGAAGATGGCTTATGGCTATGAAGGATGTAAAAAATACACGTAAAGGCTATCTGGATTGGCCAGTCTATGTGCAGGGCCGGCCCTGAGCTCATGGTGGCCCGGGGCGAACTTTTAAAGTGAGGGTCCCATACATAATGTAAAAAAAATTTGAAACAAAAGTAAAATAAACAATATGTCTCAACCAAGATTTGAACTAGGAACCTCTTGTGAACAAGACTAACATAACAACCACTACACCACAATTACTTTGTGATAAGAAGGGCCCATGGTACATACTAATTCTATTTTCGGTACAAAATTATTTATATATTTAAACTAAAATTTTGTTTGGGCCCTCCTGGCCCATGGGGCCCTGGGCGATCGCCCTGGCTGCCCTGGGCCAGGGCCGACCCTGTCTATGTGCGACCTACATTAGTTGAATGAAGCCCTATTTCGACAATTGTATCAAAAAGATGTGATGCTGTTTTTGGAGGAGGATGCTGGTGGTCGTTCTCATGATTAATTATATGATTCTGTACCAAAATAATCTGATCATTTTTTTTAAAGAGGAAAAATCATCCAGCCCCAAAGTTGATGGTTGATTTCACTGGGAAGTACAAGCGGTCAACAATAGTTGGTGATTGATCGTTAAAAAAACCCTATTTGAATCAGATAAAATTTTAAAATCATGCTTTGATCTTCGATTCTTTTTCTTTTTCTTTTTTAAGTTTTTCATCAGTTGATTCATTGGCCTAATTTTGATCCTAATTTCAATTTTATATTATTGAAAACAAATAACATTAGGGGCAAGGGAAAGGTAAAGAGTTACTAGCTGGAACTTTTAGTGTCCAGTCGGTGAGAGGCAAAGTCCCTTTCTGGAAGCTAGTTGCTCATTATCAAGTGAAAGAGGCAGTAACTGGAACCCAAGGCTGTAGCAGGAAGTCGGATGTTCATTATCAAGCTGAAGAGTACAAACTAACCTCTTAAGTGTTCATTAAATAAGGAACTAAGATCATCTCAAACCCTGTTGTGAGTTTGGAAAAAATGGTTACCAAATAGGAATCATAATTTCTTATTTCAAAATTTATTCTCCAATGTAAATGTAAAATAAATTGTGAAATTGCTATGACAATGACATATCAAAAACAATGTGAAGTTGGTTATTTAGATCTAGACAATGGATTTCATAATCTTTACTTCAACATCATCAATTATGAATAAAAATATTTATAAAAAAAGGAAGAAGTAGAAAAGTTTTCTTGGAAGTTGAAAAAAAAAATTGTTTTTATTGTCTTCTCAATACTTTTGCATTGGAGAACACTTTCCTATTTCATTATCTTGTGTGAATATAATATTGTCACATAAGAAAGACATTGTCTTGTGCCTCAAACCATATTGTCTTATTTTGTGTTGTGATTCATATGTGGCATGAGGCACAAGACTGTATTTCTTATGTGGCAAGATTATATTCACACAAGACAATGAGATAGAAAAGTGTTCTCCAATGTAAAAGTATTGAGAAGACAATAAAAACTATTTTTTTTTAACTTCTAAGACAACTTTTTCACTCCTTCCTTTTTTTTATAAATATTTTTATTTATAATTGATGATGTGGAATAAAGCCATGGTAAAGTCCATTGTCTAGATCTAGACAACAAACTTCACATTGTCCTTGTCATGTCAACTTCACAACAAATTTCACATTTGCATTGGAGAATGATTTTTGAAATAATAAGTTTTGAATTCTATATGGCAACCATTTTTTTCAAACTCACAACAGGATTGGAGATGCTCTAAGGATGCATTTGGTTTACAGGGTTGGACAATGTTATGTAATTAGTATTATATTGTAAATTTAATTAAGGTTTTGATTAGACAAAAAAATTGGATGTAATATAAGGGACATTACAAGTTTGATTTAGAACATCATTTTCTTTTAAAATTAATTGCACAATAAAACTAATGTAATTGAAATTACATTACAACCTTTAACTTACAATATTATTTTCTTTTTAAAAAAAATTATTTCTTTTTTTTATTATCATTATTTTTTTATAATTTTTTACATTTTACATTTTATTTTACTTTATTATTATTTTACGTTTTTATTTTTATTTTTTTTATAAATGTTAAAGATGGTCAAAGCAGAAAATATAAATGTCAATCATATATTTGTCAAAATTATACAAATAACAAGACTATTATTCTATTACATTATATTGTAAACCAAATATTTGAATACAACTGATATTACATTACAAATTATAATGCTGATTACATGTTACAACTAAACATGGCAATCTAATTATAATTCTATTGTATTATAAACTCTTTCCATTATAACTACAATTACATGTCATTTTCTTACAGTTGGGTGCTCTTCAAGTAGAGGAGTAATTTTCTGCAAGTGTAGGTGGATTAAATCACTTTTGAAAAGTCAGGTGCTCGTTATCAAATCACTTCAGTAAGGTGCTTTGCTCATTAACGAGGGAAAGAACTAGTAAATGGAACACAAGTGTCAAATGGAACACAAGTGTTCACTTAGCAAGGAGTTCAGCTACTAAGGGGAAGCTTGGTGCTCATCCTGACAAGGAACATACCACCAAAGGATAATAGAATTGCCTACGAATTGGATATTAAGAATATGGTAGCCTCAAGAAATTCAGAATTTTGACCAATCAGAAAACGAAATTCTATAATGCTTTTAATTATACAAAACACTTTTACTTGATACAAAAACATTCGTAAACCCATGCAGAAAAGCTTCACAACCAGCTTCACAAAAACAAGTATTAAGACTGGCATATGCACTTTCATATGGATCCGGTGGAAATATGTACATGAGTAGTTGCAGAAGAATTCCACCATTGGACCTATAACACATTTATTTGGATTCCAAACATATTCCAGTATAAAGAAAAATATTTACAAGCTCCAGAAACTTATTTCAGCAATCGGATGGTGGGAAAGCAAACCAAGCGCCAGCAATTGTTGCATCAGGGGTGTGCAAGTTGGCTGTACTATGAACTAGGGAGAAACGTTGATCAAAAGTTCCCAGTCGTCATCATGAGATATTTTATTAGTATTGCTAGCAATGCTTTCCAGCTGCATATTTATGGGGGTTTCTCTGCATGTCCTCTCTTGGCTCTCTCCCACTTCCATAGGTCGGGGCGTTGTTTCAGCCGACATGCTTTTGCTATGTGATGAGGAGCTTGATGAAGAGGCCAAGCTGCAAATAGTTGACTGCCTGCGGGCACGGCTAGCGCAAAAGGCGCGCCTGCTCTTTAACCGCATGCACATGAGGGTAGGCACCTCCTCACTTTTCCTCCCTTCTTCCCTCACTTGCAACGATCTATTGAACGGTACACGTCCATCAACTTTCTCCTTGAGCAACATTACATCCTCACAGACAACGGCTATTTCTCCTCTGCAGACGATAGTCAATCAGAAGTTAGAATTACAATATGGGAATATGAGTTTCTTGAAAATTTGAAGTATCAAGGAAGAATACATTCTCTGTTTGACCCAAAACTAAGTCGAAAGTACTTTAGCTAATAAAAATAGTTGTAATCTTGATCAGGTACATATAACCGCAAGCCCAAATAACAACTAAACCTTTACAACCAAAATTTTCGGGTCTGTTGTTTGAATCTTTTCCTCATGTCCCATCTCCATAACACTAACAAAAATTATATCCTCATAGCTTCAATCCATCTTCGTTTGTTTAGGCATGTCCTAGTCCTAGCGGTTCCCTTAACTATTATTTTATTGCTCTTGTCCAAACCATCTAAGACGATTTCTCTTATCTGGTCCTTATTGGCTCCTCCGCCACCTTCCCATTAATACACTTTTTTTTTCTTAACTCGAATCTATTGCCACTTATCCATCATAGCATTATCATTTCAACTATTATGCTTTCTGGTAGACCAACTCACTAGGATCCATAAAGCATGGCAGGTCTTAGCATTGAACCCAAAACATTTGCAAAATTTGCATAAGATATTACTAATATACAGAAATGATAAATGAGCACGAAAACTTACTGCAGTATGTCAACAACACTACCACGATCCATCAAGAACTCCCTCAGCTGAAGCAGGGATACAAACAAAAGAAAGATTAAGGTAACTCATGGATAGTATTAATTTTTCATATTATGTAAAGAATCAATTGACGGTGTCGCATGGTAAGACAATTTTACTTTATGCTTGCATCGTGGAGGATGCAAGTTTGAATCACGTAATCAGCCTCTCCATATACCTGGGGTAAGGCTGCATACATCTTGATCCTCCCCAGACCTTGTGTAAGCAAGAGCTTTGTGACACCTAGACGCCCTTTTAATGCAAGGCATCAAGTGCATTCATATATATCGAAGTCCCAGCACCAAGGATCCTGCTAATGCCGGGCCAGGGTAGAATCAAGATGCACACAGTCTTACACCCATGTTTATCGAGTCTTTTTGCAAGACCCAAGGCAGCATCCTCCACATATAAGCAACGAGCCTTAAGAATGCCAAAATATCAAACACAGTACCTTTAAGTTCTCCTCCGCTTCTTGTTGAATTTTTTTAGACTCCTGCACTATTTCCTCCAAGATGGCTTCCTGCTCCTTAAGAATGTTGCTAGCCTCTGCTACCTTTTCAAGCTTCTCTTTCTCAGCTTCTTCCAACTCTTTCTCTGCAACAGCTAGGCGTGCCTCCAGTGTTTGACGGATCTAGTACATGAGAAATGCACACTTAAAAACAGAAACCATAAAATATAAACTGTTGAAATTATGCAACTACAGGTCTATTACAGCTCTGCCTAGGTAAGAGATGAGAACTTTCATTCCCTCCAAATTGCAGGCTAATGAAAACCAATTAAGGATAGCAATTTAAGAAGCCTCTCTTCAGGCTTTGCTCTTGCTAAAATGACTATCCTTCCTCTCCTTCCCTCCAATCCTCTTTGAGTAGCAGTCGTGCAGTAGCATAACCCTACCCATATCAAGGTTCGTAGTTTCAGTATCATAATCAATTCAGGACCTTTCTGTGAGTCTCAGTATCGGCAGTTTCGGATCGGGGTTCTCGTTTAGGAAAGCCAAAATTGTTCAAAAAAAATTAGAAAGCTAAAAAATTAATAAATTAGTTATAGTTTTACATAATATTTTGTTTCTCGTTGGTTTTAATGGAATAATATCAACATTACAAATTCGTTCACCGCAACTGATATTATTGTTTATATTGCCTTTAGATGGTACAACCACAATAAATAGTTTTGAATGGATAATATTAACATGGTGACCACTATGAATTTGTAGATAAACAACTTCAACAAATGGTAATGGTTACCGTATGCGACAAATGGTAATGTTTGCAGTATGCGACAAGGTTTTGGCAAGAATTGGCGGTTTCGAATCTGACTATGGAGTTCTCTTTTCGAAAAGCCAAAAAATAAAAAGCATTTTAAAAAGATGAAAAAAATATTTGACACATTTAGACATAGTTTTATTATTATGTTTATCGTTATAAGTGGAATAATATTCAACATTGTTAAATCATTCACCCACAAAAGATACTATTATTTGTTAACTTTCATTTAGACATAGTAAATAATATTCAACATTGGTAAATTGTTCACCTGCAATTGATACAATCATTCATTTACTTACCTTTAGACATTGGTAAATTGTTCAACTGCAATTGATACTATCATTCATTTACTTGCCTTTAGACATAGTACAACCACAATAAATAATTTTGAGTAGAATAATACTAATATGAATAAATGTTGTGAATTTATAGATATGCAACTTCATACAAAAGGTAATGGTTACAATGTGTTGATAAGGAATCTTATTGACACACATTGTCGATCTTCGGCATAACCAAATCATCTTGTTGACATTATCTTCCATACTTCTTTTTGCGTTCAATTGACTGAAAATAGATCCCCCAACGTCGGTATTGGATCGAGACATGCCAAAACAATGCGATATAATACGATATGGACGATACGTATTGGTATCAGCCGATATTGCGTAATATGATATTAATCTCATAAGAAATCAGTATAATGCTCCTCAAGCCCAAATGTCAGGTATTATAGGCAAAATGTTGTGGACCAGATTAAGAAACTTCCATATTTGTGTGTCTTCTCAATGCACATGTCTACTGCTGTGAAAAAACAAACAGAAATCTAAAACAAGCATCTACCATAAGAAATTGAGTTTACAAAACACAGTATATTCATTTAGGAAGGCGTACCCAAACCGTGTAGTGCTTGGTTACTAGCAGATACTTACCGCATATACACCCATTTGTACAAAAACTAACATAAATATAACAAATTGCATCCACCATAAGAAAAGCATGGGATAGTCTACAAAGCACGGTATAATCCATTTAGGAAGGCATACCAGCCCGTACCGGATATCGGCACTCCTTGGGTACTCATGGGTACTTATTAGCGCATACGCACCCAAAATTAGATTTATTCGTATATTCAACTTTTCTTTTGGGTATTTTGAGGGTACTTAGTGCAAGTCATTGGATAGGGACCTAGTCTTTTAAAATATAGCTTTGCTACTTTTGTTCAAGAAATCGGACTCTCTATTTTTTAACTTAAAAGATGCATTACTAGTCTTCAGGCTCCTTTATATACACACACACACACACACACGAGGGTGGCTCATGGTGCGACAATAAGACTTGTTGTTTACATATTGAAGGATGCACGTTCAAGTCACAGAAACAAAATCTACACATATGGAGGTCAAGTTGCGTACATCTTAGACCCTTCCCAGACCCTAGGCTAGTTGGAGGAGCCTGGTGGCACTACATATATACCCACCCATACACGTCGTGGTTTTTCGGAAGTATTGACGTACAAGACCTGTACCTGTGCTTCATAGTGGCGAGTATGGGACCACGTAGAATACTAAATGCGTCAATCATTCTAGTCACTGTTACAATGGAAATCTGTTACCAAGGAATTCCAGTTACTTTAGTAAAGGTATCTCAAAGTTCCCCAGCAAATGTATTCAGTGTTTCAGTATATAATTGCATCTATTACTCCAAATTTTAGGTCTCAGAACCTTCACATACCGTCAGTCCTTACTCCTTGCCAAAATTTGGCTACCATCAAAAGTACAAATGTTTGACTCCAAAATACCAGCTGAACAATGGCTAGGAGGCAATTGCATTGGGGATTGGAAGGTTGTGAGCACCAGGGTGGCTTCAGGGGTTTGTGGTGGCCGTTAATCACAATAATCTGGGAAACAAAAGAACAATATATAGGAGAATACACCATCTCAATTTTCATGGTAAGCAAATTTGATATCTGGAAACAGGTGGGATAAGCTATATAGCATTCACAGGAAATAGTTGTTGGGAGGGAAATGTTAAGGAATAGAAAGGAGTTTGAACCAAGGTTCAAAGTATCGGTATCGGGATCGGTATCGGAAATAGTTGTTGGGAGGGAAATGGTAAGGAATAGAAAGGAGTTTGAAGTTACTTTAAACATGATCAGCCATATCACTCAGAAATTCAGGTGGTATTAGGAGGTTAACACAGCTGGACAAGATACTAGTAAGCCAAGACTGGAACACCAAATTGCCCAAGGCATCTCTGCTATAATGCCACAACACCCAACCTCGGACCATATATCTACTTCTCCTATCTATGGAGGGGATGTGAGCGGTTGGGAAGAAAGTTCATATTTAAGAAGCTGTCTCCATTCAGAGGGAATAAGAAATATAATCAAGCAATGTTGGTTAGAAAAAGGGAAACAATAAGAAAAGCAGCAAGTTTGTTTGTCAATTATGGAAACAATAAAATGAGGGGATAGGTTGAACTTTTTTATAGATGACACCAAAAATAAGCAATCGTGGAAAACATAAAAGAGGTTGGAAGAGGAGAATGTCTGGAGGTTGAAATGAGTATCCCAAGATGCAAAACCTAACAGGTTAAGACAGGATATTGTAGAGATCTTTGGGGCAAAGAGAATTAGATATAGAATAACCTGACTGCAAAACGGTCATTTCAATACTAAATCTTTTCAAAGAAGGGCTAATTGTAGGAGAAAGAAAAACTTGATTCTCGATTTTGAGGTGTATGGGGCCCATATTGTCGATCAAAATAGTTTCCAGTGCATGTGTACATGTAGACACAATGTTCAACAACTTCACAGGTAGGAAGGAGAGTGGGATGTATATGTCTTAAATGGGTTTGGGGAGAAATCCATTCAGATAACAAGAGTTGGTAGAAAGTCTGGAACACACTTTTAAGAAAGCTGAAATTAAGAGGGCAGCTTCCAGCTTTGGCAGAATAAAACGGCAGGGCCAAATAGAATACCAATGTTGATCAAATCATTGGGAGTTAATGAAAAGAAACCCGGTTAGCTTGTTTACAGAACCGCCAAGTTGATGAAAATTACAGGGGTTTGGCCCAAAGATGGATTGGATGAATAAGTGGATGAGAACTGCCACGTCAACAATCCTGATTAACAGGGACAAACACAAAGAATTAGGTACCAAAAGAGACTAAGATATGGAGACAGCTATCTCAAATAATCTCCATAATGATGGATGATGAAATAAACAGAATAATCGACAGGGCTACTTTAGATGGCAGTTGGAAAAATTTTGGGAGAAGAGTACTAATTTCTACTACTGACCAACCTATCGTAACTGACGGTAACCTTCAATTTGGAAATGGCTATTTCAGGTAAGTAATAGCTTTAAAATGACTAATGTATTGTTTAAAGAGGTAATAGGAGAGCACCACTGTTATCGATATCAGTGTTATTGGATATATTGGTTTGAGGCCTAAACCAACGTATATCAGCCACATATATATATATATATATATAAATATATATATATATCATCTTGAGAAAAATAGGTTAATATATCGGTAAAAATCTGATATATCGGCTGATATCTCCTGACATAATAAAATATCGAATATTAGATGTGAATAATTGCTTTCAGGTCGGATTGGGTCATCCTACCCATTAAACTAAACCTAACGGCTGCGAGGAAGTCCCCCCTCCAACCCCTCTCTCTCTCTCTCTCTCTCTCTCTCTCTCTCTCTCTCTCTTGAGTCGGTCTTTATATTGATATAATTTATTAATATTATTAGTTTTTTTTATTTTTACTTGTAATTTTATAATGGTTAGCTTGTTACCATGTTATGATACTATGTTAGATGTTTTTTAAGTTAGTTAGTTTCAGTCTTTAAGGACATTAAGAACATTTAGTACATTTAAAAATTAGAATTTGATAGGACATTTAGTATATATACTTTGATATCCGATATTTAAAAATATCTCCGATATCCGACATCTCAAAACCCAAAACCGATATGAACCCGTTTTAGTATTTTAGGACATTAAGAACATTTAGTACATCTAGAAGTTTGAATTTGATAGGACATTTAGTATATATACTTTATTATATATTTATTGACATCCGATATTTCAATATATCTCCGATATCCTACATCTCAAAACCCAAACCGATATGAAATCCGATGTTCGAGATATCCGATATATCGAACATCGGAGAGCACAATCTTAGCTACCACAAAAAAACCACTATAACCCTGAGTGAGGAAGGATGGTTTGAACATTCAGTCGTAGGTGGACTCAAATACTTGCACATCACCTGGAGGTGTATTCTCTGACACTTACACATCAGCTGGAGGTGGATGTTCTGACTGGACTGAGTTAGCAAGGATATCTCGCTTTTTAGAGTTACAATTAGCAACTATTTTTTGTTCATTTAGTGTTCAGAGACTTTATTCTGCACTCTATTGGCGAGATAACCAGTTTATTCACCAATGTTTATTGGTTGATGGTTAATTGCCACCCAACTTGGAAGGACTTATAATGAATTGGAGGGACCTTTGTGCACCATTAATCTAAAAAAGGAATTTAACTAGCCAAATGGATAAGTGATGTACAGGTATCACCGATGCGCATCAATATTCTAGAAAATAGTGTGGCTTAATCAGCATATAAAATCAATTTATGACCCATGTAAACCTTGTACAGTTACCTCCTCGATGATAGAAAGATATTTGTCTCTTTCATCTGACAAACTGAGAAGCCGAGACTGAAGCTCCCGTGCTTCAGTTGCTAGTATGGCCTTTTCACCATAGACTTCTCCAGCCCGCTGCCAGAAAATCAGAAGTGTCAGTTATATCGTCAAGTACATGAAAGCAATACAGATAACTGAAATCATGTCTTTGTTTCAAGAGAAAGGCAGAAAGGTTATTTTTTAAATATGTAACCATGTTGTTTGCTTCTTTTGCATGCTTCTGCATCTCTCTGATGCCCTCTGCCTTTATAAGAATATCTTGACCAGCCTTAGAGGCTTCTTCTTTAGCTTGTTTAGCTTTATCCTCAAGTTGCTCTACCTCTCTCATCATATTGGTGGTCAATCCCAGGGCAGACACCAAAGATTTCTGAGTATATTTTACAATAAGATTTAGAGCAGCACAGAGTACTAACTAGGCAGAAACAAGATTTACATAAGCATGTGGCAAAAAAAATACTCATCACCGGAGTTTGCTGTGTCAAATGTCATGTAATTCTAGTAAACAAGAAGCTGGTTTATAATGCACAGATAAAGGGGTGTGTGTGTGTGTGTGTGTGTGTGTGTGTGGGTGGGGGGGGGGGGGGGGGGGGGGGGTGATACGCTAATGATAAGGCTGCTTGGGACAGATAATCACATAACAGTCGAAATAATTGGAGATCAGACAATATATATATATATATATATATATATATATATATATATAGAGAGAGAGAGAGAGAGAGAGAGAGAGAATAAGGGAGGTGAGGTGGCACCTCACTCTCAAAACAAGGGTGGCGGTGATGTGGCACAATCACAACCACACAAACGAGGGGAGGGGGTTAAGTGCAATTTGCCAATTATGAAATGTGTGGTTGGAATTGTGCCACGTCACCGCCACCCTTGTTTTGGGAGTGAGGTGCCATCTCACCTCCCTTATTCTCTCTCTCTCTCTCTCTCTCTCTCTCTCTCTCTCTCTCTATATATATATATATATATATATATATATATATATATGAGAAGGCATATGCCAGTACAGTACTTGTTCATGAGAAGTTGAATTGGTTACAGATACTCTCCGTATATGAAAGCAATTGTATTCTGTTCATGGCCAACAATTTTAAGAAGTTCACGTTCATTTAATTTTGTAATTAATAACTAAATCCAATCTCTTATAAAGTGACATTTTCACCAGCGGATGATCCTTCCAACAAGAATTAGATTGAACATAGGTGACACTAATGGGTGGATCAAAATTATTGAGGTAAACTTACAGAGATATAGAGGAAACTGGATACGGGATTAAAATATTAGAGGTTACTAACAAACATTTAAATATTAATAGACATACTTATTTACGGGGCATGAATGATTGAATTGAAGTTAATGGTAAAACAATATTTTGATCTTGCACGTCAAAACAAAAATGATATGCCCTTGGACAAAAATCATTATTCAACATAATATGCATATGCAATTGTATACCTTCATTTATAAGAAGCTAACATGTCAAAGAAGTTATTTACTTAGTCTGAAAAGTGCTTTATGTTTATTTATTATCGTTGAAGTTTCTGCCACTACAACAAAACTCTAGAGTTGTTGTAAGGATTGAGGATTATATGATTTATATCCCCCTGTAGGTCGAAGGCCTATTTCTGACAGAGAGCTGAATTCATGACAGAGAGCTGGATTCATGTAGAGGGTTTTTAAAATCTGTTCGAAATGTGTACAAGAGGATTCAAATCAGGGTTGCTCCGATACCATGTTAAAGTGATAACATGTTGAAGTCATGTTGCTATACCAAAACTCTAGAGTTGTAGTGAGGGTTGAGTGTTATATTTATATTCTAACAATTATCAAATACATGATCCTTTCATAGCAAATATTGGCTCTGTCCTCCCAAATTTAAAAATTACAAAGAACCACCACATGACCCAAACAAAAAATGATTACTGGAAGCTTGCATGTCATATCCACTATTTATGGGGTTTCCATCTTCTTTCCAACATTATGCATTAAAATGGCTTGATTGTGATTAAAAAGAACAAGAAATCGTGCATTTAGAAAAGTGAATAAGAATAATAGACAGTGCTACCTTGTTGCTCTTCACATCTGTTATAAAATCCTCAAGAAGGTCAATCGTAGTAACATGACAAGATTGGGTATCTAATGTTGTGGATTTATCTGAAGCCAAAACAATATCAGACTCGACGGATTCGAAAACTGCCTCCACACCACTGTTTTCTTGTAGAACAGTTGAGGACTGTCCTTCCGCATCAAATAAAGAACTGCTCCTAGATTTTTGTGAACCACCATCCAAAACGTTTGGGATAACTTCTACAATAGATGGAGAGCTGTCAATAGCTGAGGTAGTTCCAGTTGAAGCAGGCTTGCTAACTTCTGAACCACATAAATCCAGTGCATCAGCATTCCCTTTTGACCTTCTAGAAAGTAGTGGAACATATTCATCTATATCATTCATATCTGTCTCTAAGGAAAACTCCCCCAGATCCAGACTTCTTTCATGAATCAAGAGAGAATCTTGAGCATTGGAGGAGACAGCACTTACACTTACAGTAGCCTCTATAACATTGGCACTATCATAGCAACTTTTTTCATATCCCTGGGAAAATGGAGAAAATTGCTTGGCTGAAGCGACCTCTTCCATAGATTTTTTACTGGAAACTTGTTGATCATTGACATTCACATCGGAATCAATAACTGTTTTGTTAATTAAATCTGAATTGCATTGAAAAGCAAAAGCATTTTCATGATCAGCAAAAACAGCCACTTCGCTTTCCACAGAGATCATTTCTGAAGGGAAGCTTGACCCTTCAGCTTCTTGATGATGTGATAACAAATGTGAGTCATCTGCTTTAATATTTGATTTTTTGCTTATATCTGCCACGAATGGAGAGCTGATAAGAGCTGCATATGGATGATTAGGAAATGGATCACTTTCACATGCTACCAGTGATCCAGAGAGGACACTCACATTCTCATCCTCGGCTCCTTGACGTCGTGATGAAATGTCAACCTTCTCCATTCCAACTGACATATCCAACATGAGATCCACTATCAGCATAAAATGAATGCATGAGTACATGCCTTCTTGTCCAAACATATTCAAGCTCATTTGTGAGGCGAACATAAAGGAAACCAATGTAAAAGAGGTTGTACGTGCTTAGATATTATAAATTTTTGAAGAACTGATGGCTCCTCTGTGCAGCGTTTGATTAATTTTGGAAAAGAATGTTTTGAAAGCTAAGCATGTAAATATACAATGAGAACCTGTGCAACTCCTCGAAAGCTGAAAGCATATAATTACCAAGCAACCACAAGATCAAACATTACTCACCTCCACCAGGTAAACATCGTGTTTCTTCTGCATCATCAACCGTGTAAGATGCCTCGGGGGCTGCGCTTGAAGATGGTAGGATTTCAGAAAGAATAATTTCAGCCGCTGCATCAGCATCCTTGGGATGTTCAATTGCAACAGCCTTTAGTATACGAAGATCAACCTGCAACAAGTATAGACTCGATTAAGGCATGCAATGTGCAAATTGGATGAGTTTCAAGTAACATATTCACAAACTTAAGGAGACTCTACCCAAGTCCTCGATGTGGTGGACATTATACCGGTGTTGCTTGATGGCAGGGAGATGTGCCCTAGGTTGCACACATATACATACAGATATGAACACAATGCAAACTCAGAATGCGGTAACTTTACAATTCTAGAATACGGGTACGACATGATACAACTAAATATTCAAATAAAAAATAATAATTTCATATTTATAATTAGATCTTAATAATATTTGCATGTAATTATCCATGCATGTATTGCAAAGTAAGTAGCTTTCAAAAAGTTCTAGAAAGGATTTGATATAAAGAAATGTTACTTTCTTATATCTCAAATATGTTTGGCATGATCACGACCAGGCAAAATCACTTTCAACCATGTTAGACATAGTGACTCGGTGTCAGATATGTATCGTGTTGGATATGTGTCAAATACAAACACTGATACACTGATACGGTCCTCTGAAGAAGTATGCATGCACTATAGGATGTGTCCAACACCCAGAAATTGCCAAAACCGGATGAAAAAACAAAGGTTACAAATATATTACACCATAGCCAGAAGCCTACTTAACCAGAGAGTTTCAAAAAGTTACAAGGTTCATATCAGCCAATACTGTCCAAAATTTCTTTCCTATAGCCAATATCCTTTGCACTAGGGTCCATTATTTAATACCCCAACAATTTCAACAAAAAGAGTATCGAACTCATTATCGCCAGAGCCCAACCAACAAGCTTGGCTAGCATGGCTGTGGAACTTAAAACTCAACTATACAAGGGGAGACGATACTTGAACAGTAGGACAATCCTTGTATGGATGAAAATGTAGTGGTCAAAGCAGCCTAGAGCTTGTATCAAAAAATAACCACCAACAAACTTACTTTAAAAAATGAAGTTAAAAAAAAAAGGTTCAGCAGTACAGCTTGGCACTTTCATCAATGGAAACAATGTTACTTACGTGTGGACACTCTGATACAGATAGATCCTCTTCCCAAATTGCTAGGGTTTGGAGAAGATCTTGCATAATTTGCATGATTTGCGGATGAAATGAGCAAATCAAGAGGACTTGCTCTAGAAATTGGAAGAAAACTGGAGTTCATTTTATTCTTGAAAATGGCTGGAAAACAGTTACAGGAAAGAAATGATCTAAATGGAAGAAAATATCAACAACCTCCTCTACTTAGTTCTCCCCTTCACTGTTTATAGTGAGAGGAGGTAAAAGATGATTTTGATACTACATTGCCATTTGCCGCCCTGGGATCCTTCAGTGAAACTATTTAGGCTGTTGATTTGGCCCACTTGTTAGGAGAGTAGCTGGAACTGGTGACAGTCAGGCTCACTGCAAGGAGATGATAACCTGGACTGGGCTGATCCTTCCTCTTCAATGTCTTCATTACAACTATCTATGATATTCTAAGCTACAACAGTTCAATGCTGCCACTCCCTTGCAAAGTAAGTGATCTGGGAGCTACTGTAAGCTGCACTCATATGGGTCTGTATCACTTCCCCTTATTTTGACCTTGTCTCGAGGTCAAAGTAAGGATAGTTCTTACTGAAATCCTCATAAGATTCCCATGTCGCATCTGCAGGACTCGGACTCCCCTCCTTCCACTGGACCAATAAGTCAACTGCAGCTCTCCCTCTCCTTGGCACTAGTCTCCAATTCAAAATCCAATCCGGCTCCAGACGTACCTCCTCCCTACAACTGGGAGTGCCCAATTGGACTTCAATTCTAGATCCCACTTTCTTCTTTAATTAAGATACATGAAACACTGGGAATTTGAGCATCAACGAGGTCTAATGTGTAGGCAACTGACCCAATTCTAGCCAAAACTTTGCATGGCCCATAGTACTCGGGAGATAATTTCTGTGGTCTTGTATTCCCCACTGAAATTTGTCTATATGGTTGGATTCTCAGATAGACCCAATCCATGTTTGGTCGATGCAAATCAATCATTTTCTTCATTCTATCCTAGAATCAAATTGCCTGAGTAACTGCGAAGCATTATCTCTACGAGCAATCGTCTCTGCAACCTCCTGATTTTGCCTTTTGGATAGCTTCAGGTACATAAGCAAATTGGGAGGTGCTCTCCCATATCCTGCTTCAAATGGAGTTATCCTGGTTGCAGAATGCCAATTGCTATTTAAACCAATATTCTGCTTATGACAAAAACTTACTCCACTCTCTAGGTCTGTGCCACAAAAACATCTCAGGTATCCTTCAATGCATTTGTTAGTAACCTAAAACTCTCCATCACTTTGAAGATGGTAGGCAGTACTAAATTTCAGTTGAGTGCCTTGCAGTTCCAAAACTAACTAGTGAGGATGGGTCTCTGTCAGACACAACAGTTCTGGATAATCCATGTAACTTGCATACTCCATCCATGAAAATTTGGGCCACTATGGCAGCTATGTAAGGATGTGTCAAGGGAAACAGGTGCACATATATGGTTAACCTGTCAACTACCACAAATATTGTTGATTTATGATAACTGGTAGGTAACACTTCAATGAAATCCATAGAAATGTCCTTGCAGGAATAGGTAGGGGTTGTAAGAAGCCAGCTGGAGTGATATTTTCAGTTATGTTCATTTCACATGTTTCACAGGCTTTAACATAGTCTTTGACTACATCTTTCATTCCTCTCCAGTAAGAGACCTTTCAACATTTGCAATGTTTTAAGTACCCCTTAATGACCTCCACTAGGGTCAAGATGTTCTTGTAACATTGTGGTAACCAAAGAAGATTGTGGGTCTAACAACAATCTATTTTTGTAATATAACAAGTCATTCCTCATGGAATACTTGCTAGTATTTAGCTTCCCTTGTTCCCATTTAGTCTTTTGTTCATTATAATAGACATAGTTCTCCATGTAGTCTTTGAACTAGGTAAGCCATCCTGAAGAGTAAATGTATAGCTGCTAGTTCTACTTCACCCCTTCTTGTTATACTATCAATTGCATTATTTTCTTTGCCTTTCTTGTATTCCACTTTGTGGTTATATCTGTGAAGCTTCATGACCAACTTATACTGAGCATCTATATACACTTTTTGTTCTAAGAGGTACTTGAGTGATTTGTGGTCAGTCCTATTATGAATTGTTTTCCCCTCCATTTCACTCCCAACAATATTGCCAACATCTCTCTCATAAGTGGAAAAAGTCTTTGATCTTCCCTTAAGAGATTGACTTAAGTATGCAATGGGCTTGCCTTGGTGCATTAAAATTGCCCCAAACCCTTCACCAGAAGCATCACATTCAAGTATGAAATCCTCCTAAAAATAAGGCATATTGAGAACATGGGAATTTGCTAATGCAGACTTCAAGTTTTCAAGAGAAGTTTGGGTTTGAGGCCCCCATTTGAATGCATCGTTCTTGAGAAGGTCTGTCATAGGACCTGCTATGGCTCCATAGTATTCAATAAACCTTTTGTAGTAGAATGTCAATCCCAATAACCCTCTCAAATTCATGGTTTTAGGTACTGGCCATTTGGACAACAGCTTGGATCTCATTCGTATCTACTTCAACCCCTCTATCAGAAAAAATGTGTCCCAAATAGCCCACCAGCTGCCTACCAATGTACCTTCACCAGAAGCATCACATTCAAGTATGAAATCCTCCTAAAAATAAGGCATATTGAGAACATGGGAATTTGCTAATGCAGACTTCAAGTTTTCAAGAGAAGTTTGGGTTTGAGGCCCCCATTTGAATGCATCGTTCTTGAGAAGGTCTGTCATAGGACCTGCTATGGCTCCATAGTATTCAATAAACCTTTTGTAGTAGAATGTCAATCCCAATAACCCTCTCAAATTCATGGTTTTAGGTACTGGCCATTTGGACAACAGCTTGGATCTCATTCGTATCTACTTCAACCCCTCTATCAGAAAAAATGTGTCCCAAATAGCCCACCAGCTGCCTACCAATGTAACATTTACTCCTCTTAACCCTTGTTCGCAATTCGGCGGGTAAAGTGCAAAAAACCCCTCCTTAGATGAGTCACTTTTGCAAAAAAAGACCCCTAGTTTAAAAAAAATCCTCAAATTTTACATTTTGTGCAGTTTACACCCAATTTAGTTTTTGTCGTTAACGGACGTCAAATTAGATATGAAATGACGGTTATACCCATCTAAAATCTAAAAGGGTAAAGTGCAAAAAATTCCTTGTTAGTTTTGTTTATGTTTTTTTTTGTGGCGGGAGATTGAGGAAGGCCATTAGGTTTTGGATGGGTACTACTATATTTATTTGTATTATTAATTTGTTATTATCTATATTAATTTACTATTATCTATATTTATTTGTTATTGTCTATATTTATTGTATACTAACATATTTATTTGTATATATTTGTTTGTTATTAATACAAATAAATATATATCTTCTATCTAGTTTTGTATTTGTATATACAAAAAAAATCTTTCTAACCGCGTATGTACCTTCTCACGTAGGAAAAAAATAAAAATAAAAATCTAAAATATATTAAATATTTAAAAAAAGGCTTAGAAACGGTTCAAAAATAAACCATTCAAAAATTAAACGGTTCAAAAAACTAAAAAAGCCCGTTATTATCTATACTAATATATTGGGGGAGGGGGCGCTATTAATTTGAACGTGACTATTTTTTTTAGAAAAAAGTCTTACAAACCGAGGGGGCCCAGTGGGGGAGGACAAAGCGCTGACGTGGCCCCTCCTATTAGCCCCAGTCCCCCCTGCTAGCATCAGGCCCCACCCCCGCCAATGGGGGACCAAGCGCTATTAATTTGAGCATGACTTTTTTTTAAGGGAAAAAAACCTGACAAATTGAGGGGAGACTAAGCGCTGACACAATCCGAGGCCGCGCAGTCCCACCCTCGGCTCATAAAGTAGCACTGATTTTTAATGCAACTTGGAAACCTCTCAAAAATAAGCCATCTAATCATTTGTATATCCTCCATTAATTATTCTTCAATTAATTATTAAAAAATTACGGAAGAAACAAATTTAAAAACTAACTTCATCACAAAATTACGAAGAAATTAATTAAAAACTAACTAATTAAAAATAATGTGAAAAATAAGTCGTTCGTATATATATATATATATATATATATATATATATATATATATAACTGTATATATATAAATTAATTTATACAAGTTAACTAAATATAACCATAAATTATCTCTTTAACTGTCATTAAACCCAAAATTAATATATACAAATTAGTTAAGGGCATTTTGGGTATATCAGAATTTTTAAAAAAAATCTAACCTTAACGTTTACTTGGAACAGAAAGTAGGCGGGAGGGGGTCATTTGATCCAAATATCAAACCATTTGTTGTCAAATTGAGCAAAAAATCTTTGGAATCTTATTTTGCGTAAGTTGAAAATTTAAGGAGAGTTTTTTTGCACTTTACCCGCAATTCGGCAAACGAAAATAATTCGGGACGGCAAGAGTACGAGTATAAATCGGCAAAATATAAGTAAAATACGTTAAAAAATTCGGTCAAATATTCGTCAAATGAAAATAATGAGGTTAGAAACTTCATATACTTAAACAGGTTGTCAAATTTGGTTAATTAAACAGGTTGCCACCACGTTTTTTTTGCCAAATTTGTCAATAATTCGTACGAAACACGTTTAAAACTTTACATGCTTAAAAATTGCACACTAATTCGAATCTTTCAAAAGTACGTAAGTATTATACGTTTCTGAGAGATACAAAAAATTTTGCGTATAATACGAGTTTTATTCCAACGATTGCTAACAAGGCTCTTAACCTTGAGTTGATGTTCTATCAAGGTTTGAAGAACCTTTTCCAAATGGCACAAATGAATCTCTTTACCGAAACTATATACCAAGATGTCATCAAAGAACACTAGCAACAGTTTTCCAAAGTAGGATTTGAACACTGCATCATCATAGCTTGAAATGTAGAAAGAGCATTCGTAAGCCCAAAAGGCATTACTAAAAACTTATAGTGCCCTTCATGAGTTCTAAAAGCAGTTTTGTGAATATCTTCTCGAGTCATTCTAACCTAATGATATCGTGCTCTCGGATCCAATTTGAAAAAGGACTAGGCTCCATTTAATTCATCAAATAGTTCTTCTATGAAAGAAATTGAAAATTTATCCTTCATTTGTTCTTGTTTGGAGCCTTATAGTCTATGCACATTCTCCAACTCCCATCAAACTTCTT
The DNA here is from genome assembly GCA_036927795.1 of Iris macrosiphon. Classification (NCBI taxonomy): domain Eukaryota; kingdom Viridiplantae; phylum Streptophyta; class Magnoliopsida; order Asparagales; family Iridaceae; genus Iris; species Iris macrosiphon. The sequence continues at coordinate 28,303,852 of JAYESA010000004.1, read as the reverse complement.
ACCTAGTATCACAGGGAAAGAATATGAGCTATTACTAGGTCTAATTACTCCATTAATCAGCATTTATTGAACTTGTTTTTCAATCTCTGTCATTGAAAATATGCCTATAAGGCCTAACTATAGACAGGTTGAGCTCCTGATATTAATGGAATCTTGTGGTCGTAACTCCTCTTTGGAGGCAGTTCCTTGGGTTCTTCTAACAGGTGCTCACCCCAAAGTGCTAAGCCAATTTGCACCTACCACAATGTAGCACCCAGTGAGGGGCAACTGCAGTAAGTCTGTAGTTAAATTTCCCCCGACAATCAATAGTTACATTTTTGAATATGCCTTTACTTTGTAGTTTATCCCCATTGGCAACCATGACTTCAAAACTTGTTATCAGATAGTTCAAGTCCCAATATGTCACTGAATTTTGTGTCTATATTAAAACTATAGGTAGATACAGAATCAATCAGTATTACCACATGTTCATGTTATACTGATCCCCTGAGTTTCATTGTAGTAGTATTAGATCCTGACAATGCATGTAAGGAAATAGCAAACTTGTTGGGAGGCCAATGTTAATTTTTCTCCAACTTGTTCTGGGTTTGGCTCTCATCTCTAGTCCTTCATCTTCATCAGCAGTTAACATATATAGCTTTTTCTTCTTACATTTATGTCCCTTGAACCATTTCACATCACAAATGAAACATTGACCCAGATTTTTCCTCCCTTTGATCTCATTAGGTAATATAGTAGGATGATTATTTGTAGTCCTGGGAGTAGAAACAAGGTTTTTCTTGCTGTTGTCAGTGCTTTGAGTAAAATTGCCTACAACACTGGTATTTTTTAGAAAAACATTGTAGGATTTGTAGGAGTTCCTCACAGCCATGACTTTTGCCTCTTGCAATTTAGTTACCTGTATAGCTGCTGGCGAATTGACAGCGCAAGCTATCTGAACCTCACATCTTATATCCTCCCTTAATCCTCCAATGTACTGGCTCATCAAACAATTTTTGAGATATCATGCACTCTTTTGGATAACTTCTGCAATTGTATATCATAGTCATGCAATGTAGTCTCTTGTTTTAACAATTTCAGTTCTATCATGTGATCAGTGAACTGAAAAGGACCAAATTCCATCTTAATAGCATGACAAGTCCTTCCAATTCTTCAATCCTCCTCTAATCTTCATTATCCAATCAAACCAATAGGCAGTTGTGCTCTTCAATTGCACCGAACAAACCCTCACTATATCCCATTCTGGTGTCCCATAGTAATTGAAGAATGATTAACCATGAGTAACCATTCTAACACATCTGATGCTCCATCATAATATGGAATTTTCAACTTCAAAGTAGTTTGAGACCCGGGTTGGCCATTGATAGGTTGTTGTGGCATACTAAACTAGGGATTCACATGGGAAATAGAAACGACTAATTTGGGGCCATTTGTGGAGAGTGTGTGCTTGTAAAATTGTTGTTGCACAAGGTTTTGCATATAAAAAGAACTTGGCCCAGCTTGTGAATGAATATGTGGAGTAGCATGAGATTGAGCAGGAACTTGAGGGGAGGGTGTGGGTATCCCTAAGGAATGGGGACCAAACTGATGAGTCGCTGATGGAACTCGTGGATTCCTATGGGGCTGTGCTGCCATTGATGGCGTATATAGAGAAAACTCTTATATGCTTCTAGATCTACCAATTTCCTCCATTAACATGTCAAATCTGTCACTAAGATTAGAATTTTACCTTCTAATGCTACGAATCTATGTTCCTCAAGCAGTGCTCGAACACTGCTCTCCACTCACCTCCCCTATGGGATCAAGCGGCTCTGGTACCAAATTAATAGCTCCCCTTCCCAAATTGCTAGGGTTTAGAAGACATCTTGCATAATTTGCCATGATTTTTGGATGAATTGAGCTATTCAAGAGGAATTACTATAGGAATTGGAAGAAAACTGAAAATTCTTTTATCCTTGAAAATGGCAGGAAAACAGTTACGGAAAGAAAAATGGAAGAGAATATCAACAACCTCCTCTACTGAGTTCTCCCGTTCACTATTTCTAGTGAGAGGAGGTACAAGATGGCTCTAATCACTACATTGCCACCCTCAGATCCTTCAGTGAACTGTCTAGGCTGTTGATTTGGCCCACTTGTCAGGGAGATTAGCTGGAACTGATGACAGTCTGGCCCCCTTGACATGGAGATGGCTAGTCCCCTAAATGTCACAGCAAGGAAGGATGTGATGACCTGGATTGGGCTGATCCTTCCTCTTCATTTCAAATATCTATGCTACTGTATGCTACAACAGTTCAATGTCACAGCAAGGAATGCTGCACTCATATGGGTCTATATCAGATACGCAACCAAATAAGTACTCTATTTTCGCAGTAGCAGTTGCAGGTAATCCCTTAGATTCCCCCTTCCTTTAGAAATAGTAGTTGCCCCATCCCTAATAAATAGATTGATTGATTTCCTTAGTACTATAACCCCGCAGCCTGTATGACCAAACAAACTTTGAAGAACCGTTTCACCTAATCGACCGTGGTGAAATCAGCAATGGATCCAACGGATCATCCAAGTCACGCTAGGATTTTGGAAGGACATTTACAAGAGTTAGGTGGAGGAAGACTAGGATTCTGGAAGGACTAACTGTCTGTGAGCATGGGGGCTGGGATCTGATGCAATTTTAGGGTTGAAAAGTCACGGGCTTCTTCTTTTGAAGAGGCCTTAAAGGAGGGTTTGATGTCAAATTCCAGTGAAAGTTGGAGTCTTTTTCAATCAACAATTTTATCGGCGGTGACCACAATATTCCCCCTTTTTTTTTCTCGACAAAGGGTGTGAAACATAGCGATATCGCTGCGGCGGCGACGACGATTATTGGCACATCGATACCGGACTGATTCATATACGAATCGAGATTTCTTTGCAATGAGAATGATGACAGCAATAGTGATCAGGAACGAACAAGAAAGTAACACCCTCACCTGTGGGAAAACCTCCTGGAGAAACCGGAAGACTTCTCTGTATGCCATGGTTGATAAAGGAGTGAGCTTTGGTGGTGAAGAACAACAGAAACCCTAATTTTATGAATGAATTTTATTAATGGTGGACGAGAAGGGAGGGAAGGAAAGAAAGGAAAGGGCAAATGATAAGGGCACTGCCCATTTTACTTGGGGCTAGCCCAGGATTGGGGCTAGCCCACAAGAGAGGAACATTTACTCATACTAGCCCAAGTTTATACTTGGGGCTAGCCCAGGCTTATGAAAAAAGCAAGCAGCAGCAGCCTCTAGTAAAACAAGTTTATAATTCTTGAATTCTTCTCAAACCTAGCTTCCCCCCTCAGCCGACCGGAGCTTTCCCTCCTCAGCCGACCCCCTCCCGGCGGCCTTACTCCGCTGTCCTCCTCCTCGTTGTCGATGGCTCCCAAAGTCTCGAAAGAAGCAAGGTAGAAATCATCATTCTCCTTGTGCTATTGTATTTGAAAATTTGTCCAAAAATTATAAGAAATCATCTTTCATGTTGAAAAATTGGAGTTATTTTCTTTCAAATGAGGGCATACTAGTCCTTGGCGGAGTCTAGGATGTAGTTTAGACATAGAAGTCGTTTGGAACATGATTTTAGGGCGTACAATGTCGAGACTGCTCGACATTGTCGAGCAGTATCGAGCGGGACTGTAGAATTTCCTACAGTCCCATATATAGTTAGGACTGTAGGAAATTCGACAGTCCTATATATATATAGGACTGTCGAATTTCCTACAGTCCTAACTATATATGGGACTGTAGGAAATTCAACAGTCCTAAAATATTAGGACTGTTGAGAAAACTGCAGTCCTGTATACTTACAGGACTGTATAAATGGCTACAGTCCTGGGAAAAAATTCACTTATTATGTTAAAATAGAAAATAATTTTTGTCTGTATCTTATAGTCATGCCCCTGGAAAGGACACTGTGGATGAAGAAATGAGAAGACGCCCTACTGCGTCGATGCGTAAGGAACGCACAGTTTCACAAGGCGTGACTATCCGCGAGGCCGAGGCACGCCCTGAAGTGAGGAGACGTCCATTGACGAAGAAGATTGCCACAAAGAGACGTGCTCCTCCTAGTTCTTCCGGCTCTTCTTCCTCCTCCGATGAGGACATGCCAAATGTTCCAAATCGGCCTACTGATGGTTCAGGACCTTCTCAGCCTGCAGATAGTCCTGTCGAGAGTCTTCCACGAACTCTCGGAAACCGGCCTACTGATGGTTCGGGACCTTCTGAGCAGGCAGATAGTCCAGGCGACACTCGTCCAAACGGTTGCTCTATGTTACCGTCGATCGAAAACCATATTGCATACCAAATATGGAACAATCCGGTAAGTACATTACGTTATGATACATTTATATATAGTTGTAAGTTCAAAGTTGATAGTACATTACGTTTTATTTCATCCAATTGTTGACTTTTCAGGAGAGTGTTCGTATGTTGACGGTAATCAACCATGGCAAAAAATGCAATACATGGCGGTATGAATTACTGGGAGATGATGTGAAGTCAAAAATCAGTCCCACCGGTCTGCAATATTTGGGTAGCTACTCATATACGACGGTGGACAATGCACTGATTTCAGCATTTGTAGAACGGTGGCATCCAGAGACCAACACTTTCCATCTACCCAATGGGGAGTTGACGATTACCCTTGATGACGTCCATCATATATTGGGACTTAGGGTTGATGGTCGTCCCATGCAGGATCATACTTTTGATGATTCGAGCATCAACTATTACGACTATATGGTAGATTATGTATCAGGGTGTCTGGGAGTTGATGCCACTAGTTTTACTAGTATTCGAGAATTCAAGAAGTCCTACGGACTTCCTCTAAAATATTTGGAGGAGATATTCGCTGAGACGGTCCCTGAAATTGATAATAGCGAAAATGTGGCCCGCGGATATATTCAGTTCATCTTAGGGGCTGTCGGCATTACCGATAAGTCTGGAACGTCCATAAATGCGAAATATCTCATCAATTTGGACAACATTGATACGGTGGAGCAAATTTCTTGGGGAAGCGGTATACTGGCATACCTTTACCGCGAGCTTGGTACGGCATCCCGTGTGGGTTCGAAGACTATTTCCGGATGCCAGACTCTACTCCATGTATAGATATATCTTTGTCAACTTGTTTACATAAATTGAAATTGTGTTGTTTATTTTTGGACTAATATATTTCCGGTAACGTGTAGGCATGGATATACGACCACTTTCCAACCCTGCAGCGGGCGAGCCTGAACCGAGGGTATGACGAGAACATGCCTAGAATGTGCCGATGGAAGCCAAGTAAGGTAGATGCCAAACGTTCTCACACATTGGCCGCTCTACGGCATGCACTCGAAGAAATGACGACAGAAGAGGTGAATTTAGACCTAATATTGTACTTAATTGGTATGAATTTACTATGTTATGCTAAATGACGTTATGCTACATTTTATGCGGTGCAGATTGTATGGGATCCATACCGTGATTTGCGACAGACTACCCGTCCGTTGCAACCAGTCGCCTTATATCACGGTGTTATCAGTTGTCATGAGATCGAGGAGGCTTATATGCCGGATAGAGTGCTACGTCAGTTTGGCTACGTACAAACTGTCCCAAGGCGAACTTTGCAAATGATAACTCCTCCGCGCGGTACAAAACCGCTAAACTATATACCTGCAAATTTCAACTGGGTATCGCACTTCTTCACCGAGTGGCAACGCCACGTCATTAGAGATACCGGCCGACTAGCAGCAGTCAATATGGCGGAGTGCAGTGACGACTACCTCGCCTACTACGCCGGTGTCGGACTACCGACCTTGTTCCAACGCGGAGGGGATATTGTGCGTGTACCGTCAGATCTTCCTCCCAAATCGGTCTTATATACTGCACTGGTCAAGATGGTGAGCCTACTTGTAGAGTTTAAGTTTGATATTTGTAACTGTGGCTAACAATTATTTTCATTTTTCATGAATAGGCAAGAAAAGTTAAGAAGTTGGGAAGAAGCCTCGTCAGTTGCCAGGGTTCCAATTATATGACAATCAATGACGAACTCCAAAATATCGACAACGCTGAAGAATATCCTTTCTTGGATACTAGAGAGCAACGCACGAAGAGGCGCCATGACGTTTGAACATTCATTTTGATTTGTATAATTGTGAACGTTGTAAAACTTTAAACTATAATTTGAGTTGTAAACGTTGTAAAAGTTTGATTGAATATGTCTTGTGACAATTTGAGTTAATTTTGCTATGTTGTGACACTATGAGTTTATTTTGCCTTGTTATAACTATTTTGATCTGTATACTGTGCATATTGGTCAGTGGGTAAACTGTATATTTTGATATGTGGACTGTTGCCATTTTGACAGTGAGTAAACTTTAGGACTGTCACAATTTTGACAGTCCTAGTTTACACTAGGACTGTCAAAATTGTGACAGTCCTAAAGGTATATATTTCCTCAAAATTTACAGTGAGTAAACTTTAGGACTGTCACAATTTTGACAGTCCTAGTTTACACTAGGACTGTCAAAATTGTGACAGTCCTAAAGGTATATATTTCCTCAAAATTTACAGTGAGTAAACTTTAGGACTGTCACAATTTTGACAGTCCTAGTTTACACTAGGACTGTCAAAATTGTGACAGTCCTAAAGGTATATATTTCCTCAAAATTTACAGTGAGTAAACTTTAGGACTGTCACAATTTTGACAGTCCTAGTTTACACTAGGACTGTCAAAATTGTGACAGTCCAAAAGTCCTGGCAGTTTTCCATAATGACAGTCCAGCAATGCGCAATATACAATCAAAATCTTCATAACTCTTTTCATTACAATAGGTACAACATATAGTTCAATATACACTTAAACATACATGGATCAACACAATATACATCTTCACATGGGGCAGTATCAATCGATTAAAATATCAAAGTAGTCGTCCGACATAATTTTTGGACCCTCCATCTTCATCATCTTCTTATAGGCCGCCATTGCATCCATGTAGGGTGTCGTCCATGCGATCGCTTCCTCAGGTGCGTGTTTATACCAAAGCGTAGAAGGTGGCGGAATAGGAGAATGAGCGATCAACCTTGGGATGACGAAGTGTTGTCCGACAAGCCCAATGCAACATAGAGTGGATACTCGGTGTTCGGCCGGGGGGGCACACATTGGAAAGAAAGTATTGTTAATACCCTGTGAGATAATTACAATAGGTAACTTATACCTATTAGAGAAGACGTAAGCAGCAGGCGGGACATCCATGTAATGCTCAGGTCCGGTAACTGTTTCCGTACAAGGTATGCCTGCCAACAAATCCCCAACAATTTCTTCGCCAAGTATCTGGCTATAGAAGCCTAGTCGCGACTCCAACTCCTGGTACAGCTCTGCCCTAACCTGTCGCCATCCTGCTTCTATGGTACTCCACGTAGTGATGCTCCGCAAGCAACTTCAATACTTGCTGCATCGCCATTCTTCCTTTCATACTATTGCATTTTGCTCTGGCCAAACTATTATAGATCGTCCTCATAGTAGACTTGTTCCCATCTTGTTTTTGTTTGACAGCAGAATAAATCTGTTTCGGTGCAACTCCTGAAAGGTACATTTCTTCAACCAACTTTTTCTCATCCTCCTTCAACCGTGCCACGTAGGCATGACCCGTAAGTGTCCCTGGAATAGGATGATTGTGTCTTCCATTCTTAACTTCGACTATCCACTTCACATCTTCAACATTTACAATCAACACCTTCAATGGACAACCACATTTTCTCGTCCCAACATTTTTCTTAGGGATTTCTTTTTCAACAACACCCTTCTTTTTATGATGCCTAAACACACCTCCTCTTTCGCATCCAAGCTCAAGATATTTTCGGCCCGGCCGAGATCGGATGGATCTTGCAATAACAATAATTACGTTATGTCGTCTCCCAACTTCTCTGCACCACTCTAATGCTTCTTCATGGCTTGCAAACTCAATATCCGTTGAGAAAATATCCTCCACATCAACACCAACAGCAGGATGTCCCACAATATCTGAACAAGCTTGGTCCTATAACCAATATAAAATTATATAAAAATTAATAACTTCATATAATTATCCAGGACTGTCACTATTTTCACAGTCCTTTTTTAATATAGGACTGTGAAAATTATGACAGTCCTACTTTTACTTAGGACTGTAGAATTTATGACAGTCCTATATAAATATAGGACTGTGAAATATTTGACAGTCCTATATTTAGATAGGACTGTCTAATGTTTACAGTCCTAACTCGTGACTGTCAAATTAGGGTTCTTGTTTTACGTACCGTACGTTCTTCGGAACAACCAACTTGTACTTCGGAACGTCCGGAGTGCATAATTAATGAATTGGACGATCCGACTTCGTCATCGAACATTTTATCATGCATTGTTCCTACATTTATCAAAATAAACTAAATCTTTTTCGCACATTTGCAAAACTTATTCAAAGTAGGTTGTCGAAGACATACCGGAAGAATATTCCTTGGGGTATCACCAAAGTAAATTACTCCTCCAACCACAACTACCTATTTCCAAATTTAGGTTTGGGCTTGGTGGAAGGAGGGTGTCTTAAGTCTAGGTGGAATGCCAAAAGTAGAAACCCATTTGACTTTTATACTTTGGTGTGGGGTAGCCCCAACTAACTAGCAGACTGGCAAACTTGTAATTTTTGGTAAATTCCCAATGGGCTAGCCCAGACTCAAATGTGCAGTGTCCTTATAAATAGGACTGTCACATTTTTGACAGTCCTATATATTTGTAGGACTGTCAAAATGTTGACAGTCCTTCCAAGTTGTAGGACTGTCAACGTTTTGACAGTCCTGAGTATTACAGTGGGCTAGCCCCGAGTAACTTTCATGATGGCAAACTTGTAATTTTTTCAAATGTTCAAATGGGCTAGCCCCGAGTAAAATGTGCAGTGCCCTTATCATTTGCCAAAGGAAAGGGATTTTGATGGGGAAACAGACTTTTTGACCTTTGAGTCTCGTCTCTGTTTCTAGAAATGTGTGGCTTCCCCGCGAAGTTTTGGCTTGCGTTTGGGTGGGCCCCACACGCGGTGTGCGACCGCTTGCGAAAAACCATGGTAACCCAATGTGGGCCCTATGTGAGGTGCTATCCAACTTCTATGTTCCTTCCTGATATATACTGGACGAGATCTGATAGTGTTGATTTTGGATTGAGTCGAATCGAATTCAGTAAGATATTCAGTTTTGTTTGTGAAATTTTTTAATTTGATTTTGGTTTTTTTTTTTTTCTAATTCCTGAAAATCAAATAAAACTTATACAATTATATACACAAAGTATATATTTTATATACTTTTAAAAACCACAATTATATGTATATTTTTTGAAGTCCAATTTTGATAATTTAATAAATATTTCAACTTTGTCCCAAATTTGAAATACAATAATTAGATGTATAAAAATTACATTTATAATTTAACCACAATATCAACTTTGTGCTCGTTCCATTAAACAATAAAAATAGTCCATCCGAACAAACCGAATAAAGCGAATCGATTATAGCGGTTCGGTTCGGTCGGCTATGGATAATTTCGTTCGATTTTAGTTTAGATTTTTAGATTTCGGTTTTTTCTGTTTGACTATTTCGATTCAGTTGAGATCGATAAACCGAATGTTCACCCGTATATAAGTATACACATGAAATGTGCCAATTCATGGAGAACTCTATTAAGAACTTTTAAATAATCATTAAAGAAAATGATATGTACCACTTTGATTAGTGTAGCATTTGCTACCAGGAATCCTAATTAAAATATTAAATATTTATGCCATAGGGATCAAGCAGAGACAAGCCTATGGGGGCAAGTGGGGGCAGTTGCACCCATTGAAAATTTGCTTCAGTGTTAAATATTCTTGTTCTTTCTAATTTTGTTTTATCAATTTTATGTTTCGTCCTCTCTGAAATTTATAATCTTAAATTTTTATATACATATTTACATCAGGTTTTACTTTATTTATTTATTTTTATTTTTGATGATTCCATACAGAGAGAGAAGATATGGTGGATGAACAACAAAATTTAGATGTATCCAACTTGTTTAACAAAACTTTGAGTTGAACAACACCCCCCCCCCCCCCCCCCCCCCCCTTTCTTTTAAATTGTTGTGTCCGTCCCGGAATCAGGACATAATTGTGTGAACATGATTAATAAGGTCGATGATCCTAAACCTATAGGCTGTAATAATCAACAATATACTATAACTGGTGATCTAAGACTCCTATATGGCCTAGGTATTGGTTATACTTCATTTTGATTTTTTGAGAATTTATGGAAATTAAATAGGTATTTTTAATATAAGAAAACGTATTAAATACGAGCCTAAATTATTATTATAGAAATTCTTGATCGTAGATTAGCCAAACTTACCTCATATGACCCTAGAAATCCTAGAAAATTTCTAGAATTTATTTAGAATTTTCTGAACACACTTTTTTATGAATTAATTATAGTTAGAATATGTCACTACCACATTTTCTAGGAAATAATATTTTGACCATTTTATAATTAATTAAATATTATGCATGTTGTATATTTATTTATTGTATTATTTATTATTGTTAGATGTTAGTTTATTATTTTGGACTTGTGTTAGTGGACCTAACTAGTTTAGATTAGATCCATGGACCTGTAACACCTTGTTTTTTTTAAAAATTTAAAAATGAATTTTCTGGATTTTTTTCGGTAATTTTTAACTAATTATTAAAAATGTCCTTCAGGGATTAATATTTTTATGAATTAAATTAAGTATTAAAATATTACAAAAAATTATATTTTTGGGTGTATTATTAATTATTGGATCATGTGCAATTTTTTTGGAATTTATTGGGCTCAAAAACAAATTTTAAAATAGCTAAAACCAAGATTTTAATTAAACCGGGTTGAACCGGGCTCAAACCGGACTGAACCGGATTGAACCCGGTCCAACTAAACCGGACCGGCCAACTAAACCCAACCCTGAACCTAGCAGGTCGGATCGGATCCGGACCCGACCCGAATCCGACCCGACCCGACCCGACCCGTTTTCCCAAACCCTCACGATACCCTCACCCGCACGACCCTGCTCCGTCGCGTTTCCCGACCGACTCTCCCCTCCCCGCCCGCGTCGCCCGGCCACGACCCCGCCTCGCCCGGCCACGTCCCCCGCCTCGCTCGGCCTACCCGCTCCACCTCTCCCCTTCACTCCCCTATAAAACCCCAGCCCTAAACCCCGCTGCCACCGCCAACTCCACCACCGCCATCTTCCCTCCGCTCTGACCCGAGCTCCACCGCGTCTCCGCCACCCTCGACCCTGCCACCCGCCTCCACCAGCGCCGCCTCCGTCTGACCCCGCAGCTGGCCATCCATCTCCGCCCCGAGCCTCGACGACCCCGAGCTCCATCGGCCACCCGAGCCTCCAGTGAAGACCCTCTGTCCTCAGCTAGAGCTCCGGCCGACTACGCCAGCATGCCGCCACTCCAACTCCGGCAGCCCCTGACTCGACGACAAGCCCCGGTGACCCCAGTAGCACAGCACCGCCTCCGTCAGCCCTAGCCGCCGTGCCCTAGCCGCCGGCCGAGCGTCGCGCCGGCTCGCGGAATCGCATTTTCAGTCTTTTTCGGAGCCCTGTTCAGGTGACTATTTCTCTCTCCTTGCTGCCCCGTTTTCCATTCTTTCTGCTGTGACGCGTAGACTGTGTGACCCTCTCGATACCCGTGCAACTCGCTCGGGGTATCGCATCGTGTGGCGATCGCAAAATGCGACCCAAAATTAGGAAAATTATTACCCCATTTTTCTCCCGAACTGGGTGCGCCCCGCTAAACGGGATGACTTGGCCGTGTGCGGACTTCACCGAAAGGTACGTGCCATTAATACGGATGTGTGGGATTTCACGAAAGTTGATTTGGATGTGCGTGCACACCGAAATCAACGCGTATCCGTCGACAACGCCCCGTATTGGCCCTGTTCTAGAACTCGTTGTAACTTCGTGTGTGCTCGTCGTTTCGAATCGAAACAAAACTTGCGCCATCAGACTCGTAGTATTTTTCTGGTCCTGTGACCCAAGTTTGGTTCGATTCTGAGAACGTTGACAAAATCCCGTATCGTGGGCCCTACGGCTCTACTTGACGGACAATTTTGTGATCGGCTCATCGGAATCCAGTTCTGAACATTCTGTTGGGTTCGTATCATTGTTCTGGACTTGTAGACACTAAGTTTGACGAATTTGGAGAACCTTATCTCTGGCACATTTTTCGGTGCGAAGCGGGCCACATGTGGACCCCGCTTTGACCAAAAACTATCACTTTTGCTCCTGTGTCCAAATTGGACTTATGGACAGGCAATTCTAGCTATTTGATATCTTCTGAGCATGATGGTAATGTTTGTTTCAGCATTTGGAGACATTCCTGAAGATTTCACGAATACCAGAGCAACAGTTGGAAACCAAACACCAGGCAAGTGTACCTTGCCAATCTTGCAGTATTTGCTACATAATGTTCTCTTGATTTAATTATATGATATAAATGTTCAACCCAGGACCGTGTGACATTACTTAACGTCCGAACAAGATTCGGGTGTCAATACCGTACGCGGAGTTGTGTAACGTCACCTAGCGATGGATATCGAAACTCTATACATTCTCGTGCTTGCATCATCAAGTACGTCATACCATAGGACACCTGACACTGTTCATGAGACAAAATTTTCCTGAGATATTCATGGTGATTCTGTATAGGCTACAGGATTTGTGACATAGACTTTATGTTCATAGCTATCATATGACTTGCTGCATTAGATATGATCTTGCGTGACATGGACATGAGACAATTGTGGACATGAGACGTGTGATTACATTGGGTGGGGAGAGACACACAGGCTACAGGCTGATTTTATATATGGTACCGTAGGCCCACTACATAGTAAACTACATAGTATAACTACATAGTATAACTGCTACCGACTCCCCGACACAGAGATTGTAGTGGTCTCAGCCTGAGTACTAGTGATGCTCTCACTTGCATGTCACATAGCTGGTTACATAGTTTACCCTATTTGTCACGCCCCAGTCCCAAAATATCGAGGGACTAGACACGTGGCAATGGCCAGCAGCACACACCGATGGACAAACCCAATTTAATGGATCCATCGGGGCATACTTAAGCTGTATTACAAGAATCAGGGTTTACTAATCTCATCCACAGAATAAACTCAGCAATATCAACAAAAAGTATTAAACAACATCCAGTCACAAGTAAATAAAATCGGGGAACAACCCGATATTAAATCTGTTATAATTGTTCATTTAAACAGAAATAAAAGAGTTTATTTTCCATTTAAAAACTGAGCATAGAGAAGCAGATGTTCAGGAAAAGTCCTCAGCGATCACCTCGTCCTCAGGGTCTGGTACTGCTCCGAGAATTGCTCATGTTCCGTACACCTTAGGATAAATATCCTCTGTTAATCCTGGGGACATAATCCAGATCCAGGTCCTCAGGGGACATAGCAAGGTACAAAATAACTCAAGCCAACATAAATACAGTAAAATAGTAAATGAAATAATCAGGGTAAATATGTAACCATCTATGTGAAATGCAAGTTGAGAGCATCACTAGAACTAAGACTGAGACTACTACAAGCTCTGTGTCGGGGAGCCGGTAGCAGTTATACTATGCTATGTAGTTTACTATGTTGTGGCACCATATATATATAATCAGCCTGTAGCCTGTGTCTCTCCCCACCCAATGAAATCATACGTCTCATGTCCACGATGCCTCATGTCCATGTCACGTAAGATCATATCTAATGCAGTGAGTCATACTATGTCTATGAATATAATGTCTAAGAATATAATGTCTATGTCATAAATCCTGCAACCTACATAGAATTACCTTGAATATTTCAGGAAGATTCTGTCTCATGATTCGTGTCAGGTGTCCTGGGTATAACATACTTGATAATGCAAGTACGAGAATATAAAGGGTGTCGATATCCATCTCTAGGTGACGTTACACAACTCTACGTATAGTGTTGGCACCCGACTATTAATCGGACGCTAAGTAAGTCACACGGTCCTAGGTTTAAGCATGTACAACAAGTATATATGTCAAGGAAATAAGTAGCAAAAACTGCAGGATTTTGGCAAGGTACACTTGCCTGGGGTTCCGGCTCCAATTGTAGCTCTGGCAGCAGCGGGATTTGCAGGCAGTACTCCGGTTGCTGAAATAGACATTACCATCAGATCCAGAAAATATCAATTAGCTAGAAACGCCTATCCTTAAGTCCAATTTGGACACAAGGGCAAAAATGACATTTTCAAGTCAAGGCGGGGTCCACATGTGGGCCGCTTTGCACCGAAAAATGGGTCAGGGTCAAAGGTCTCCAAATTCGTCCAACTTAGTGTCAACAAGTCAGGAACGATGATATGAACCCAACGGAACTTCCAGAATTGGATTCCGATGAGCCGATCACAAAATCGCCCGTCAAGTGGAGCTTGTGGGGCCCACGACACACGATTTTGTCAACGTTCTCAGAATCGAACCAAACTTGGGTCACAGGACCAGCGTATTGCTACGAGTCCGATGGCGCAAGTTTTGTCTCAATCCGACGTGTATCCACTAAGTTACAGCAAAATCCAGAAAGGACGGATACAGGGCGTTGTCGGCGGATACGCATTGATTCCGGTGTGCACGCACATCCAAATCAACTTCTGCAAAATCTCGCACGTCCGTATCAACAGCGCGCACATTTCGGTGAAGACCGCACAAGACCAAATCGTCCCGTTTGGCGGGGCGTACTCAGTTTCGGGGTAAAACAGAGCGTTGGTTTTCCTATTTTTGGATCGCGGTTCGCGATCGCCACGGACGCGATGCACCGAGCGGGTTGCACGGGCACCGAGGGGGTCACACAGTTTACGCGACATAACTGACGGAATAAAAAATGGGGCAGCGAGGAGAGAGATCGGGTTACCTGAACAGGGCTCCGTGAAACTGATATTCTCGTATCCGTGTGTCGAGTCGACTCCGTTTTCGTGTCCTGGACGTGTCCGGGCTAGGGTTAGGGTTCTGCCACTTGTCGGGGACTGTCGGACTGGCCGGGATTGGGGTTTGGGGGTCGTCGGCGAAGCGGGGTGGAGATCTGGGCGGAGATCGGCTGCTCGACGCTGCTGGCCGAGGCGGCTCTGGCCGGAGTTGCTGTGGGGATGGACGAGGGGCTGAGGAGTGAGGGGACTGAGTAGGATGGAGGGGATGCCGGAGGAGACGGGGCGTCGGGCTGAGCGGTGCGGCTGGACGGAGCTGCCGGAGTCGGGCTCGTCGGGGCGGCAGCGGCGAGGTCAGGCAGCCGCTGGGGTGTTCTGGACGGGAAAGGGAGAGGCGAGGGTGGAGGATGAAGGAGAGGGTCGGGGTTCTGGGGAGGCCGGCGAGGTCGAGGGCGGCCGGGTGTCGGTGCTGGAGGGCGGCCGGTGGTCGGCTGGGACGGAGGGGATTCAGGCAGCCGGAGGTCGGGGAAGAGGTTTAAATAGAGGGGAAAGGGAGGAGATCGGTCGGCGGTTCAAGGGGAGAGGAAGGGGAGGCGGCCGGAGGTTGAAGGGAGCCGAAGCGGGAATGTCGCCGGCGGCGGAAACGGCCGGAGATGAAGAGGAATCGGGGAGGAAGAAGAAAGGGTTAGGTCGGCGGGCCGGGTCGGGTTCGGTCGGGTCGGGTTGGCCGGATCCGACCCGTTAGGGTCAGGTGGTTCGGTCCGGTTTGGTTGGACCGGGTTCAGGCCGGTTCAGCCCGGTTTGAACCCGGTTCAACCCGGTTTATTTTGAATTTTAATAAAAATAGGTTTTGGGGCTTTTAAAAATATTTTCGGGTTCCAATAAATTCCAGAAAAATTATCCTAAGTCTAGTTTTTCATTTTACACAATAAAATATTATTTACATAATATTTTAATATTATTTAACATCATTTAAAAATTATTTAATAATTAAAATACCTTAGTTTAATTAGAGAAAAATCTCAGAAAATTATAAAAAATTGTGAAAAATCCCAAATTAAAATTTCTTGAAAATGAGGGGGTCCCCCTTAAGAGGATTGCATCCTCGCAATCAAAGAATAACCGGTCAACAGAGATGACACGGTTGCAAACATTATTCGAAGCACATCATAATTTGAGGAGATCAAGTTGAGGATTAAAACACATAGGGAAAATTATTTCCCTAAGCAAATGGAAGTTATAAAATTTCCAGAAGAAAGAAAATCTAGAAAACTATAGTTTTAGAAAACCAGTTTATCCTTTATAAAAACATATTAGATTAACAATTATAAAACACTCTAGGTTATCACTAGGTTATCTATTATTAGCTAGTTAAAACTGTCAGGTTAAGTCTAAGGTCACGAACCAGCAAGCACGAACTAAAGCAATACTAGAAACGGATAACTATAAAAACTTACGCGCATTAGCTACTCCATGATTCTGCGCGTCTTCCAAGGTCATCGCGAAAGCTTGTCCGCGTCCTTGTGGTGGATTCCTCTGCTGCTGCTGGGTCTGTTGGAAGAGTGCTGCTTGTGGTGCCAAGGGTGGACTCGGCTGATACCCTCCTGGGGCAGGTAGAGTTTGTTGGTTTGTCCTTGGTGCTCCTCCTCGATGCTGAGGGCAATCTCTGGCTAAGTGTTGATTGGTTCCGCAAATCAAGCATAATCCCAACTTGCGTCTGCAGTCCTTCTCAATATGGCCTACCTTGCCACAGTATTGACATGTAGGTAATGCCTGCGGAGAGGCTCTGGGTGGCTGGTTTATGTGAGGTCTCTTTGCAGCTTCTTCTTGTGGTGCTTTGGCTGATGTAGAAGACCATTTCAGACTGGTCTCTCTCTTGGTGACGCGTTCCATGCGTCGGGCTGCAGCGAGAACGTCCGAGTAAGAGATAGGTACGACGAATTCGATGAGTCTCTGCAGCTCGAAGTTTAGTCCGTCGAAGAACTTCTCAGCCTTCTCTTCTTCCGTCGGGATCAAAGTAGGGGCAAAGCGACTTAGACGAATGAATTCCGCGTTGTACTCTTCCACTGTCATACTGTTCTGAGTGAGGCGATTGAACTTGTCCCAAAGTTCTGATCGAGCGATAGCCGGAATGTACATCTCCTGAAAGAGTCTGGAAAACTCTTCCCAAGTGACTTGGTCTGGTCCGAGCCCGGTCTCTTCAGATAGCCACCAGTGATGAGCATTGTCCGTCAACTGCATTCTAACGGCGGTCATCCAACGTTCTCTTGGAAGCTCAGCTGCTTCCAACTGGTGTTGTATGTTGGTGAGCCACTCATGAACTTCTGTTGGTCCCTCCTTGCCAGAAAAGGTACGGGGCTTGAGCTGACGAAAATCAGTGATAGAACCCGTCGCTGGTCGCCTGGCTTGTGGGTTCGCCTGCTCCAATGCGGTTACTAGGCTGGTCCTCAAATACTCCGCCTCGTGATGCTGAGTCTCTTGATGAATTTGCTGTTGGGCTTGCATCATTGTGTAGATCATTTGAAATATCTGTTGCCCGTCTATAGGTTGCCCTTGTGGGAATACAGGCATCGGTGGAACAAACTGCGGAGGCGGCGGGATGTCATCACGTCGGAACCTTGAATTATGCTGGGCTACTTGATCGTTTTGAGAAGATTGTCCTCGATCTTCGGGTGTCACTCCTTCATCATAAGTAACCACAACATCGTGTGGTGTACCCAAAGGATTCTCATCTCCGATTCTTGGATCCATTACTCTGCATCAAAAATAAACTATAAGAGGCGCACATGAATCAAGGCAAGATGCAAGTCAAAAATGAATTCGAATACGATACAGATATCAAGAACGATTCAAGCAAGTGGATGAGATCCTAAAAACTTATCCAATTCTTATTGCAGGCCTGTTCGGTCCCTAAGTTGAAACCGAACAATTTAGTCGTTGACCTGCATGGGCCACCACAAAAACTATGTCACGCCCCAGTCCCAAAATATCGAGGGACTAGACACGTGGCAATGGCCAGCAGCACACACCGATGGACAAACCCAATTTAATGGATCCATCGGGGCATACTTAAGCTGTATTACAAGAATCAGGGTTTACTAATCTCATCCACAGAATAAACTCAACAATATCAACAAAAAGTATTAAACAACATCCAGTCACAAGTAAATAAAATCGGGGAACAACCCGATATTAAATCTGTTACAATTGTTCATTTAAACAGGAATAAAAGAGTTTATTTTCCATTTAAAAACTGAGCATAGAGAAGCAGATGTTCAGGAAAAGTCCTCAACGATCACCTCGTCCTCAGGGTCTGGTACTGCTCCGAGAATTGCTCATGTTCCGTACACCTCAGGATAAATATCCTCTGCTAATCCTGGGGACATAATCCAGATCCAGGTCCTCAGGGGACATAGCAAGGTATAAAATAACTCAAGCCAACATAAATGCAGTAAAATAGTAAATAAAATAATCAGGGTAAATATGTAACCATCTATGTGAAATGCAAGTTGAGAGCATCATTAGAACTAAGGCTGAGACTACTACAAGCTCTGTGTCGGGGAGCCGGTAACAGTTATACTATGCTATGTAGTTTACTATGTTGTGGCACCATATATATATAATCATCATGTAGCCTGTGTGTCTCTCCCCACCCAATGAAATCATACGTCTCATGTCCACGATGCCTCATGTCCATGTCACGTAAGATCATATCTAATGCAGTGAGTCACACTATGTCTATGAATATAATGTCTAAGAATATAATGTCTATGTCATAAATCCTGCAACCTACATAGAATTACCTTGAATATTTAAGGAAGATTATGTCTCATGATTCGTGTCAGGTGTCCTGGGTATAACATACTTAATAATGCAAGTACGAGAATATAAAGGGTGTCGATATCCATCTCTAGGTGACGTTACACAACTCTGCGTACAGTGTTAGCACCCGACTATTAATCGGACGCTAAGTAAGTCACACGGTCCTAGGTTTAAGCATGTACAACAAGTATATATGTCAAGGAAATAAGTAGCAAAAACTGCAGGATTTTGGCAAGGTACACTTGCCTGGGGTTCCGGCTCCAATTGTAGCTCTGGCAGCAGCGAGATTTGCAGGCAGTACTCCGGTTACTGAAATAGACATCACCATCAGATCCAAAAAATATCAATTATCTAGAAACGCCTGTCCTTAAGTCCAATTTGGAGACAAGGGCAAAAATGACATTTTCAAGTCAAGGCGGGGTCCACATGTGGGCCGCTTTGCACCGAAAAATGGGTCAGGGTCAAAGGTCTCCAAATTCGTCCAACTTAGTGTCAACAAGTCAGGAACGATGATACGAACCCAACGGAACTTCCAGAATTGGATTCCGATGAGCCGATCACAAAATCGCCCGTCAAGTGGAGCCTGTGGGGCCCACGACACACGATTTTGTCAACGTTCTCAGAATCGAACCAAACTTGGGTCACAGGACCAGCGTATTGCTACGAGTCCGATGGCGCAAGTTTTGTCTCGATCCGGCGTGTATACACTAAGTTACAGCAAAATCCAGAAAGGACGGATACGGGGCGTTGTCGACGGATACGCATTGATTCCGGTGTGCACGCACATCCAAATTAACTTCTGTGAAATCCCGCACGTCCGTATCAACAGCGCGCACATTTCGGTGAAGACCGTACGCGACCAAGTCATCCCGTTTGGCGGGGCGTACTCAATTCCGAGGTAAAATAGGGCGTTGGTTTTCCTGTTTTTGGATCACGGTTCGCGATCGCCACAGGATGCGATGCACCGAGCGGGTTGTACGGGCACCGAGGGGGTCACACAGTTTATGCGACACAACTGACGGAATCAAAAACGGGGCAGCGAGAAGAGAGATCGGGTTACCTGAACAAGGCTCCGTGAAACTGATATTCTCGTATTCGTGTGTCGAGTCGACTCTGTTTCCGTGTCCTGGACGTGTCTGGGCTAGGGTTAGGGTTCTGCCACTTGTCGGGGACTGTCGGACTGGCCGGGATTGGGGTTTGGGGCTCGTCGGCGAAGCGGGGTGGAGATCTGGGCGGAGATCGGCTGCTCGACGCTGCTGGCCGAGGCGGCTCTGGCCGGAGTTGCTGTGAGGATGGACGAGGGGCTGAGGAGTGAGGGGACTGAGTAGGATGGAGGGGATGCCGGAGGAGACGGGGCATCGGGCTGAGCGGTGCGGCTGGACGGAGCTGCAGGAGTCGGGCTCGTCGGGGCGGCAGCGGCGAGGTCAGGCAGCCGCTGGGGTGTTCTGGACGGGAAAGGGAGAGGCCAGGGCGGAGGATAAAGGAGAGGGTCGGGGTTCTGGGGAGGCCGGCGAGGTCGAGGGCGGCCGGGTGTCGGTGCTGGAGGGCGGCCGGTGGTCGGCTGGGACGGAGGGGATTCGGGCAACCGGAGGTCGGGGAAGAGGTTTAAATAGAGGGGAAAGGGCGGAGATCGGTCGGCGGTTCAAGGGGAGAGGAAGGGGAGGCGGCCGGAGGTTGAAGGGAGTCGAAGCGGGAATGTCGCCGACGGCAGAAACGGCCGGAGATGAAGAGGAATCGGGGAGGAAGAAGAAAGGGTTTGGTCGGCGGGCCGGGTCGGGTTCGGTCGGGTCGGGTTGGCCGGATCTGACCCGTTAGGGTCAGGCGGTTCGGTCCGGTTTGGTTGGACCGGGTTCAGGCCGGTTCAGCCCGGTTTGAACCCGGTTCAACCCGGTTTATTTTGAATTTTAATAAAAATAGGTTTTGGGGCTTTTAAAAATATTTTCGGGTTCCAATAAATTCCAGGAAAATTATCCTAAGTCTAGTTTTTCATTTTACACCATAAAATATTATTTACATAATATTTTAATATTATTTAACATCATTTAAAAATCATTTAATAATTAAAATACCTTAGTTTAATTAGAGAAAAATCTCAAAAAATTACAAAAAATTGTGAAAAATCCCAAATTAAAATTTTTTGAAAATCAGGGGGTTTACACTATTGATATTGTTTCATTTATTATTGCACTGCATTTATTCTGGCTTGAGTTATTCTTGTGCCTTGCTATGTCCCCTGAGGACCTGGATTCGGATTATGTCCCCAGGTTTAGTAGAGGAGATCTACCCCGAGGTATACGAGACAGGAGCATACATTAGAGCTGAACCAGAACCCGTGGACGAGGTCGTGCCAGAGGATTTCTCCTGAGTATTGGCTTTATATACTCAGTTATTTCTGTTTCTAGTTGCTTTATTTCTTGTCTATTGAATTGATGTATCAAACTTATTCTCGGGTTGTTCCCCGAGACGCTTTTTATTGAGACTTGTTAGATTATATTTTATTTCAATTTATTCTGGCATTTGATCTATGATTACCTTCAGTGGATGAGATTAGAATAGACTGTGACTTGTATCGTAGACCTCTACTGTTGTTTTACAGCTTAAGTGCACCCTAATGGGTCCATTAAATTGGGTTTGCCCATTGGTGTGTGCTGCTGGTCATTGCCACGTGTCTAGTCCCTCGGTATTTTGTTACTGGGGCGTGACAGGACCAACATTTAAATCTAGTTAGAATTGAGCTCAATATTAAGTCCATTCATTAGGAGGAGGATTAATTAAATTAAACCCATTAGACTAAAACCTTCCCTCCTTAATTATTCTTCAAGAGAGGCCCCAAGGGATATTTTAGATATTGCATAGTAGCTTGGGGAGGGGGCTAAGATGGCTGGCCATATAAAACATAGGAGAGAAATTTCTCACTCATTTTTATTTCAAATATAGATATAGAATTTACTCTTCCCAATTTCTTCATTCTCACACCAAATTTCTTCTCAGTTCCTTCTCAAATCATCATTGGAGGCTATTGAAGCAATGATCTACAAGGAGGAAGCAAGGATCTACCAGGAGGAGCAAGGATCTACAAGTTGAAGGCTCATTTCACCCAATTTGAAAGTTTTATTGAAAATTCATCTCCCAATAGGTACAATTCAGTTTTTTTTTCTTTTATTAGACTCTAAATATGTGTTTTAATCATTAGGAATCACCCCATATGCTAAGGCTACCCATAGGAATTAGAATTAGGTTCATAGGAGGCCTATGAAGAAAGTTATGGTGTGTTTTGTGTTAATTTTGGGGGAATTCCGATATTGACACATCTTGTGTTTGTCAATTAGACCAAATTGACATGTGTTTGATTGTGTGTGGCTAGTGTGGTGTCCACAATTGGATACGTGTAGGCCGTATCCCAACAATTTGGAGATACGAGTTAATTTGGGGGTTTTCTTCCGACACGGGAGTTTGTGCATGTCATATTTTGACACGGACACGTAGATGTGTAATTGACTCTTTGTATTGTTCATATATATTATTTTAGACTTACTCGTGTCCTTCGGGGGTACGTTTGGTTGTGTGGTGGACTCGTATCGCAAGCGTATCATAGATCTAGTATGATACGGGTACGATGCACTCCACGTGTTTGTTTTCTTGCATTTCAATAATTGTTTATAGCTATTAGTGATATGTAATTTCATGGTTATGTATATATATATATATATATATATATATATATATATATATATATATATATATATATATATATATATATATATATATATACATAGGGAGGGGTATATATGTATGTGTGTATGTTTACATATGTTTATGTATATATATATATATATATATATATATATATATATATATATATATATATATATATATATTTGTGTTTGTGTGTGTGTTTGAGAAGGGTCGGGCAGTGAGCAGCTAGCATAGTGCAGTGCAACTGAATCGAGCAACACAGTAACATCATCTTTAGCCAACAGCAAAGCTTGAGCAGCACTGCAGTGGCACGAGCAGGCATTGCACGAGCAGCACAACAACATCAATAGCATGAAGTGCAGTGGCAGCAGCAGCTGCAGCTAGCAGTTTCAGCATTCAGTGAGCAAGCAACATAGCATGCAGCAAAGTTTGCACAACACAGCATGCAGGCAGCAACAGCAGCTGCATCAGCATGCAGCAAAGAAATATTTCAGCAACTGCAGCAGCAGTTTTAGGTGCAGCAGCAATGCTGCAGCAAGAGCTAGCAGCAGCAATATACAGGCAGTAGCAGCAATGCAGCTATGCAGTGGCAGCAGCAGCAAATCAGCAAGGCATGTGCACATCATCTAGTAGCAACAACAACAATATCCAGTTTCAGTTGAGCATGAGCAACAGCAGTGTATCATAGCAGGTAAGTTGATAGTTAGTTAGTTCCTAGTTAGTATTAGTTAGTAGTTAGTTTCATTAGTTAATTAGTTAATAGTTTACTTAATAGTTTAGTAGTAATAGTTTAGTTAGCTTCAGGTGTGGTTAGTTGTTTTGGTATATAGTTATATATATACGTAGTTAGTTATAGATAGTAGTTATAAATATGTATGTATACCTATTGTTATTAGTAGTTAGGTATATAATTGTTACTAGTTAGAGATATGCATGTAGTTGTATGTATATGTATATGTATTAGTAGTTAGTATAGAAGAGTGGTATTAGTAAATATATGTTAGTTTATAGTTTAAGTTTTGGGTAGTTAGTATACACTAGAATTCACATTACCTTGTGATACCCAGGTAATGTCAAGGTATTGGGTCGATACTCAAGGTATTGGATTTGAGTATCAAAATGGGTGTGTAGTGGTGCAATATCGTATTGGTTCAAAGCCAAGGTATCCACTTAGCATTAGTTTAGTTAAGAATATTAGATATATTGATTGTATATACGTATTATGATATTTTCATATCTATTAACTTGCATATCTTATGATACGATATCCTATTAGTTTTCTAGTATCCTAGTATAGCTAGTGTGGCCTAGTTACATAGTGTATGGACCCAATATCCTAGAGATAGACTCATACAACCTAGAAATAGCTAGTTTGACCAAGTTTGACCACTTTAACCTAGAGTTGACCTAGTTTGACTGTTTTGACTTAGAAATAGCTTTTTGACCTAGAAGTTGACTAGTTTAACTTATTTTTATTCCAAAATCTTGTATTGATGTAATGTTTCATATTTAGGTCTTCGAGGCACCGTACCGGACATCTGTGATACCGTTCACCAGATTTCAGGTGAGTACATTCTCTGATAGTTTCTCATCTATGATATCCTCTATGTCTCTTATATCTAGTATAGATATCCTTGATTTCTTGACATGATGGTTACACAGATTGGTATATCCGAATCTTGTCATGAGATATTGTTCCTTGGTATATATATGGTGTATCTTGTGCAAGCGTTGTTTCCTTGTTCTTCTTATACATGTACAGACATTGGTTCATGAGAAGAGTAACGGCCTTCTTGTGGAAACCCGTGTCATAACGTACCATGGTTGGTGTAGTGCCCCGCTCCGTGTAGGCACTATATACAAGTGATATCGCCTTGCTTGCTCGAACGGAAGTCTTCTAGGAGAGTTCCCGACCGATTGATCAATATGAGTGGGCAGAACTACATTCTCTGATTCTTACACGACTTAATAATGAATCTGAGTTTTTGAATGCTTGTTGCTTAAGAAGATTTGTTTCATAAGAAGAATGATAGGACCGACTCAGGATGCTAATAAGAGAACTCACATAGCTTGTCATTGAAACGAATCTGCTTGCTTGCCTAACTAGAGAACTGGAAATGCACTGGGAATGCTTGTCTGAAATGAGATAGAACCATTGATATGCTAATGAGATATAAGAAATGTTGCATGCTTAGTTATACCGATACAGCTATCAAACGAACCTTTGCCATGCTAAGAAGATAAGTAAATGAATTGCTTGAGTAAGTCCCTTTGTAATATGCTAAGAAAGAGATAGTTATTGCATGTTAGATATGAAATCAATCGTGCTTGCCATTATATGTTTCGCTTGTCTGTTTGCTATATCGAACTGCTATAAGTGAAAATGTATGAATGCAGTGACTAATAGTGCGCCCTGAGGATACGACCCGCAAGGGTCTAGTGGGGTGTGCTATTAGATATGTGAAAGATGTGCTTCGTCTGATAGAGATATGCTTTGTTTGACAAGATATGTTTTGCTAGACCGCATATATTTTGCTTGATCATCATTTTGCTCACATAATGTGTGTTCATGTCATTGTATTGGTCTCGGACTAACTTATGCACAAGGTCTTATCTCTCGAACGATTCCTGGGGTACTGGGAATCGCTCAGTCCGGAAGAGATTTTTGGATTGCCCTGAGGGTACGACTCGCAAGGGTCTAGTGGGGCGATATCTGTCTATTGGTGTTGTGCGGAACCCATGATGTCACAGCTGCTAGCACTCGGGTGTGTTGGTGAAGAGCTGAACCATGAGTTACAGCTGCCGACACCCATGCGTGCTAGTGAAGAGAAGAACCTTGGACAACTGCTGCTAATCATGGGGCTACCCATGGACCATCATATAAGTTAGGGCGTATGCTAGGCTAGCCTTCTTGCATACCTAACACTTGATGCCTAGATTGATTATGAGTTATGATTATGCAAATTGTGGCTAACTTGTATGTTTGCTGCAGGAAAACCGTTCGGCAATGGGGTAAGAAATACATGTGTATATATATAGCTTGCTCGTTCATTTTGTCTGCATCGTAGAGTAAATCTGATAATGCTTCATGCATTCACATCGGTCAGACAATGACTATTAGTGTAGAGCTGAACCTTGGTCACATCTGCCGACACCCATGCGTGCTAGTGAAGAGCAAAACCTTGGGTAACTGCTGCTAATCATGGGGCTACCCATGGACCATCATATAAGTTAGGGCGCATGCTAGGCTAGCCTTCTTGTATACCTAACACTTGATGCCTAGATTGATTATGAGTTATGATTATGCAAATTGTGGGTAACTTGTGTGTCTGCTGCAGGATAACCATTCGGCAATAGGGTAAGAAATACATGTGTATATATATAGCTTGCTCGTTCATTTTGTCTGCATCGTAGAGTAAATCTGATAGTGCTTCATGCATTTACATCGGTCAGACAATGACTATTAGTGCAGAGCTGAACCTTGGTCACAGCTGCTAATAGTATCAGAATGTGAGTCATTGGTTAGCTGGATTACCGCTACCGATCTTGAGTTTCTCGGGGACCGAAATTATATAGATAGTTCTGCTTGTGTGCTTGAAAGAAATGATAGTCCACTAAATGTTTGCTTTGATTTGATAATGATTCAGTCCACTATAGAACTTTGTCCCAAGGAGTTAGATTTTGATGCACAATACATGCTGCGCACTGCACGATAGAGCACCGTCCCGATTTGTATGCTTATTGTTGAATATGCAAAACCGTTTCCAACTACGTTTTCAAAAAGATGTAATCTGACTATAGTTCTGAGCTGCATGAAATGAACTTAGGTAAAAGTAGTAAGATCACTAGTAATGTAATATTTTGCCACATGATTACTTAGTGTGGGTTTCAGGGGGTGTAGCTTATGTTCAGTTGTTTATACTCACCAGTACTTATAAAAGTGCTGACTCGCCAACAATTTGTTTGTTCTCAGGTGCTTGATCGTCCGAGGAAGCGATAGCCGTGCCTCATCCCAAAGAACCAAAAATCTGGAGTCGATGCCTTGAGCTATATCGAGTTTGAGCTGCTTTTTGTATAGAGGGACATGATGTATGGAACAATGTCATTGTAATCGAGAGAAGAGTGCTTAAGCGATCTGTAACCTCGGCCATGTGCCGCTTGTAACACTTTCGATTATCAATAAAAGAGCTTATTTTTCATGTGCTATTGTGTTCTTTACTTTTCTGCATTATATGTGTGCCGCTGCTTCAGTATTGAATAGCTTACTTGCCCTTGTTCAAAGCTTTGGCCTTGTGCAAGCGCACTTTAGGCTTGCACGGCATCACGCCTGTGCGAGGACGATCGGTTCCGTAGGGACCAAAGTGAGGACGAACGGCCCTGTGGGACCGGGGTGTGACAGTTGGATCCACTATACCAGTCGGGGATGGGGGAGTATTTAGTGTAGATATGTGATTATACCCTCCGTGTGCATGTTTTATTCCTTGTGAGTGTTAATCATACACCGCACGTATAATTAACCAGGCCATAATACTTGTGTAAGTTTCCAAGCCGATCACATGTTAAAGCTGGTACTCACTCACTTAGTCATTAGTATTCTTGTTCTTTTCCATATTGCTCATTCTTGTATTTATTTTCAGTATTTTCTTTATTGCATATCTCTTATATCTGTATATATTGCATCTTGTAAATTCACATCTATTTACTGTTATATAGTTTATATCATTTATTAGAACTACTATTAGAGATGTACTCTGCTCCTTTCCTGGCTGGATATATTTTTTCCAGACGATACTAAGGAGTGGTACCCCACTCACTATGGGCCTTATGACGTGGTTGGCTTAGAACCAGAGACCTTGGCTCAGAAGGGTCTCATCCCGACTTAGCCAGACGACCCAGGACTCATAGCTTAGTTGTTAGTTCCTTTTGTACTGGATTTGTCTCCAGCATTGTTATTAGTATTTCTTGACTCATTGGATATTATTTGTCTTGTGAGTTGTATTCGTGACTCTTTTATTCTTTTATCATATTTGTGCTTATTTCCATCTTAGATCTGTGATTGAGTATATTCATATTGTTGGTGGCATATTTATATTGATAGATAGATTATCCAAACAACGTTCTGCCGTCGATGCTGCGGCGTAGGCTGGGCGTTGTTCACTACTTGCATCCCTACACTGGGTGCGGGTCGTGACAGAATAATTAATAAATATGTTCTGAATTAATTAAACCAAATAAATTTTAAAAGATCAATTATAGTCGTTAAATCCTCGCGTAACTCCATGCGGGCGAAAGTCACGCCAATCGACGACCGACTGATGTGGGGGTATACACGTATTATGAGGCTAGGCGAGAGATTTGCTCTCCCTTCTCTCGTACGTGTGTATACTACCCATGGAGGGAGGAAAAGCAGGCCCTCGTTCCATATGTAGCTACAGTACGTGCGGGGGCTTACGCGCGTGCGGTTAAAGAACATGCGTACGTGTAACGCGTACGCAGTTAAAGAACATGTGCGCATGCGCAAGCGATTTAAGAACACTCGCACGTGAATCGAACCCGCATTGTTAGCTTGGAAGGCTAGGGGTTATAGTCGACGTTGATTGATCATTTTTAACGTCTCTAATTCAAAACCGAACATACAATTTTGCTTTCATTCGACTCCCTTATGGGAATGGGCCGCTAAGCTGCGTTCAGCGGAGCCATGCCACTTGGATCGATATGGGCCACAAGATTCTTTAGGAATCCACTGAAACTGCTAGATCTAAATCTGAGTCGGCTATGGACTAGAGCTAAGTCTATTTAAAGGATTTTTTTCTTTCCTTTTTCTTTTTTGCTCTAAACCCAAAGGAATTTTTGGTCGCACAAAGACAAAGCATTGTCACATTCTTCTAGAGATCATAATTCCTAATCCTAATAATATTTTTGCATGTAATCTTCTTAGGAAACTTTCTACCATGTAACCTCTCTAAAATCTAAATTTGGTGGTTTCTAGACTAGCGAAGCATCCCATAGTACAACAGTATCATAAAGCATCACCATACCAGATTTAGTAGCTTCCCAGTTTCATTTTTGTGGAAAGAGGGGCCATATATTGTGGTGCCTCGTTTTCCCCTTTACGGGGAGCGCGGCTAAAAAATACTTTCGGTATCGCTCGATCGGAATAGATGTCACGCCCCAGTCCCAAAATACTAAGAGACTAACCACGTGGCAATGGCTGTCATGCCCCAATCTCCTGCAAGCTCAATAGTTCCCGCTGAACGTGAATCACCATGTTACAACTCTCCCACAGGACAATCGTTCCAATCGGGACGTGATGCCGTACGAGCTTGGAGTTGCGCTCATACAAGGCAATGTTGTCAAACACCAAAGTTATTATCGAAACGACCAAGTTGCAGCGAAAGTCAAGTATTGTATACCAAGCACACATCAGAGTATACGCAGCGAAGCTCTCGATAGGGTCCAAATGAAATGCCATAAAGGCGATGCCACAAAGGCGATGTAATACTCTTGTTCTTGCTCTTTCTCTAACCCACAAAGGTACTTACCATTCATACATCATGTTCCGTATATCAAAGCAGTGCCACTACACCTGCGTACCTGAAATAATGCCCACAAACGTGGGTCAGTGTCACGCCCCAGTCCCAAAATACGTAGGACTAGGAATAAGTAACACGCCAGCCGTATGTATACGAACTCCAATATATGGAAACCATATACACACATACGCTGTACATGAATATCCAATCCACAGTGGTAATATACTGTCACAACAAGTCACACGCAAATCTATATCTCATCCACAGCACAAATAATAGATAAATAGAAATCAATAACTGAATATCAAATAAGCAGTCTCAAAGTATGATAGTCGGATGGAAACAAATCCACTGCAAATCGACTAAAACCAAAACTACTAAAGAGAGAAGAGAATAAACTCTAATATAAGAATAAATGTCTCGAAAAGAAATAGCAACTAGAATCTCTAAACAGCTGCAATTGATCATATATAATCCGAAGGTAAGACCTCCTCAGTCTGATAGGTAGCGTCAGGTCCAGGTCCATACTCCTGCGGGTACTCCTGCTCATCTATATCTGGAAAGGGACCAGGTCCTCAGAGGGACGTAACAAGATACATATAAACATGCCAATAAAGTACTGAAATATAAACATCCATCGGGGTCGCCTAACCGTCTAAGTGAATGCAATTAAGAACACCTTTCCCCACAAGTGAGCTATCTGGCTGAAAATTGGAATTTGTAATGGTTCTCTATTGGAGATCCAGGGTCCTACAAAGGCACGTCGTCTTTCGAACGCCGGTGGCCCGCCTGATAATAATATAATATATAGTGGTCATCACCACCCGTATCTCCGACGGAGAATCCGGGCGCACAATAGAAAAAGTGCAAAGGAGCTCAATTGCGGTACTTGTTGTTCTCTCCACCCCATGCTCTAAGCATGTCATGTCCATGACACGATAAACCTCTAATAACTGCCAGGTCTACAAGCATGCAAAGTTTCTATTGGCAGTTATCCCTATCCGTCGCACGACCTATACGTACCAGTGGCCAGCCGAGTACGCAAGTCCGTGTCCTACATGTGACTCACACTCGTGTAAGAATAGTGTCATGGCTAATGAAACATAAATGCCTCATGAATATGGGTAGTCTCATAAAGTAGGTCCAATGCATATACATAAATAAAAATATAGTACGACGATACCGTCGTTGCACCCAAGTTTCCTTGGACGCGCAATTTATATAACAGTTAAAATAAATGAACTAAAATAAACAGAAATAAACTTGCATGCATTATATGGAATGTAAATACAGTACAATGGCAAGGTATA
Source organism: Iris macrosiphon (assembly GCA_036927795.1). Taxonomy (NCBI): domain Eukaryota; kingdom Viridiplantae; phylum Streptophyta; class Magnoliopsida; order Asparagales; family Iridaceae; genus Iris; species Iris macrosiphon. The sequence continues at coordinate 28,273,498 of JAYESA010000004.1, read as the reverse complement.
CTTGCCTGGCAAGAAATCTGTAAAGTGTACGTGCCCAAATGTCAAGGACACGAAACCTGGAACTAAGGCCTCCGAACAAACGTCTCCGGATGCTGAAATAAACATCACCAACGTTTCCAGAATGATCAAAATAGCTAAAAAGCACTTCCCTTTCGTCCAATTTAGACACAGGAGCAAAACGGTAATTTTGGGTAAAAGTGGGGTCCACGTGTGGCCCACTTTACATCGAAAAGCGTGCCAAGGGTAACAGTCTCTAAATGGGACAAATTATAGGTCAAACAACTCTAAATGTCAATACGAACCCAACGGTATGTCCAAATATGGATTCCGATGAGCCGAACACAATTTTGTCCAAAAAGTCAACTGTGGGGCCCGCTAATTGGCGACTTGGTCAACTGTCTCAGAATTGCTTGAAAATTGGGTCACAGGACCAGCGCGTTACCACGAGTCCAGTGGCGCAAGTTTCGTCGTAATCTGACAAGCGTGCACAAAATGCGTGCGACTTCCACAAAAGTTGTGACACGGGGTGTGTCCGCGGATACGGGCTGATTCCGGCGCGCACACGCGTCCGAATCAATTTTCACGAATTTTTACATATCCGGTTACGCTGTGTGCACCGTTCGGTACACTTGGTACACGACGGGGCGGTCCCGTTTGGCGGGGTACGCTCCGTTTCACAACTTTTGGAAATCTGGAAAAAGTGGGTTCGCGGGGTTTTGTGACGAATTTAATTCTGTCCACAGCAGTTAATAATCTAGGGTTATTTAACAGAAATTAAACTAGGTCAAGTGGTCTACGCATACCAAAAAGAATCACCGAATTCGGATCTCTGTGGTGGGAGATACGAACTCGGCAACATGGGTGGTTACCGCAGTTTTCTGCGATCCCAGAATTCGGTCTGTTTGCGCCAACTTTGGCACTGTTTTCGCCTAGGGTTTCGTATTGTTCGAGCTCTACTAGCATACAGATATGGAAGAGATTTAAGGGGTGAGCATACCGGTGAAGTCGGAGCAGCGTTTGGTTGAGCGAGTCAACGTAAAATAACTCCGGAACGCAGGTACCTCGTTGTGGGAATCTGCAGTTCGCGGGGTCGCGGTCGTCGAGATTTGTTTGGACGGCCTGGCGGGGTTCTCCGGCTGCGGTGACGGCTCTCTCTAGGTCTATATGAGAAGAGGAGGGTCTGTATGATTAGGTTTAGGATTTTAGAATAAAATATATATATATATATATATATATATATATATATATATATATATATATATATATATATATATATATATATATAAAGGAAGAGAGAGGATGGAAAGGTTCGGTTTGAAGCCGCGGCTAACTAACGTGGGGGGGGGGGGTTCTGGATGTGTTGGAATAAAGGGGGCGGGTCTGGTCTAAAGGTAAGTGGGCGACTGAAGGCTAAGGAATGGTTTGCTTATAGTTTTTTTGTTGGAATGAGAATGTTTGCTGAAGTTGCTTAAGTTATTAGTAATATTATTATTATTAGTTATTATGATTTTCTTTTCTTTTCTTTTCTTTTCCTTTTTCTTTTTAAATATATATATGCATATATATATATATATATATATATATATATATATATATATATATATATACACTCATAAGAAAAATTCTAGATTAGAATAATGCACACCGTTAGACTAGCAACTGCCCAAGGGGTCTCCTACATGAAATAAATTCCGAAAAATTTCTGATGGTCCCATAAATCCTCTAAGTGCACCAACACCTAAAATAAAAATTATTAAAAATCTATTTCTCCTAATTATCCACTAATTACTATAATTAAATTAATAATTAATAAAAAAGGTATATACGATTTTTAGGAAGGGGGTTTTATATTCTACCCAACTTATAAAAATTTTGTCCTCGAAATTAAAATTAAGCCACGGTAGAAAGCAAGGGTGGTATAAGATATAAATTAACAATGTAAATTCATACCTTGGTCTGCGAATAGGTTCGAAAAACGCTTGCGCATGTCATCCTCGCGCTCCCAAGTTGATTCTCCTGGCGCGCCATGCCTCCATGCTACGCGAACCAAGGGAATAGACTGGTTCCTCAACACTTTCTCTCGATGGTCAAGGATTTCCACGGGTTGCTCTTGGTAAGACAAGCTCGGCCCAATGGTGATCTCTGAATGGTAGAGAACATGACTGTTGTCTGCCACATATCGCCTGAGCTGCGACACATGGAACACGTCATGTACTCCCTCAAGTGAAGGTGGTAGCGCAAGTCGATATGCCACTTCTCCCACTCTCTCGAGCACGTCAAAAGGTCCAATATACCTTGGACTCAAATTGCCGTGCCCTCCGAATCGGATGGTGCCTCTGGTCGGTGATATCCTCAAGAAGACATGGTCGCCCTCTTTGAACTCCAAGGGACGATGATGAAGGTCTGCCCACTGCTTCTGCCTGTCTTGCGCTACTCGCAAGTGTCCCTGAATCTTCTTGACTGTCTCTACGGTGTTGACCACCAACTCGGGTCCCAGAATCTGACGTTCTCCCACGTCACTCCAACACACAGGAGAACTACATTTTTTTCCATACAATGCTTCAAACAGAGCCATCTGAATACTCGCTTGATAGCTATTGTTGTAAGAAAACTCCACAAGATATAGGTGGTCCTCCCATGATCCTCCGAAGTCTAACATGCAAGCCCTCAATATATCCTCCAAGGTCTGAATAGTACGCTCCGACTGCCCATCTGTCTGCGGGTGGTAAGATGTACTGAACTTCAGACGAGTTCCAAGACTCTCTTGCATGCTCCTCCAAAAGTGTGATGTAAAGCGCGAATCTCTGTCCGATACAATGCTGACTGGTATGTTGTGCAATCTCACGATCTGCCTCATATATAAGTCAGCTAAAGCTTCTGTAAACTGACCCACTCTAAAAGGTATAAAATGGGCTGACTTGGTGAGTCGGTCCACTATTACCCACACTGTATCTTTTCCACTTGGACTCTTGGGAAAACCCGTGACGAAGTCCATAGTGATGTGCTCCCACTTCCACTCTGGAATCAGAAGTGGTTGCAATAATCCTGCTGTCCTCTGGTGCTCCGCCTTCACTTGTTGACATACCAAGCATTTAGCTACAAAATGAGCTATCTCTCTCTTCATTTTATGCCACCAAAAGTGTTGTCGTAAGTCACGATACATCTTGGTGCCTCCAGGATGAATAGAATAAATTGAACTATAAGCCTCTGCCATCAGCTCCTGTCGAATCTCCCCATTTGGAACATAAAGACGATTACCACATCGTAAAGTCCCATCCTCATGAATGCGCAATCCGGTCTGCTCTCCGGCCTCTGTCCTTTCTTTCAGTCTCCTGAATCTGGCATCTGTAGGCAAAGTTGCCTTAATCCTCTCCACCAATGATGATTGTACTTGTATGTTGGTTAGTGTCCCATCTGCTCCGGGTAATATCACTTCAATGCCAAGCTCTTGCAAGTCCTCCAATAGTTCCCTCTGTGCTGTCAAGAAGTAAGCTGCTGGTTTCCGGCTTAACGCGTCTGCTACCACGTTAGCCTTGCCTGGATGATAATGTAGCTCCAACTCGAAATCTTTTATCAACTCGAGCCACTGACGTTGCCTCATATTTAACTCCTTTTGCGTGAAGACGTACTTGAGGCTCTTGTGGTCTGTATAGATTTCCACTCATTTCCCATATAAGTAATGTCTCCATAGCTTCAGAGCAAATACAATGGCTGCAAGTTCCAAGTCATGAGTCGGATAATTCTTCTCATGTACTCGCAACTGCCTAGATGCATATGCAATCACCTTGCCATGCTGCATCAATACGCATCCCAAGCCTTTCCCTGATGCGTCACTGTAGATCACATAACCTCCTGATCCTGACGGAATCGTCAATACTGGTGCTGTAGTCAGTCGCTTCTTCAACTCTTCAAAGGCGGCTTGACACTCGTCGGTCCATATAAATTCTTGATCCTTACAAGTCAAACGAGTCATAGGTGCCGCTATCCTTGAGAAGTTTTCCACGAACCGTCGGTAATATCCCGCAAGTCCAAGGAAACTCCTCACCTCTGCTGCTGATTTAGGAACATGCCATGTCTCAACTGCGGAGATCTTCTCTGGATCAATAGAAATACCATCTCTTGTAACAACATGTTCAAGAAATGAAACTCTGTCCAAAAAGAACTCATATTTGCTGAGTTTTGCATATAACTGCTCTCTCCTCAAAGTCTCTAGAACAATCCACAGATGCTCCTCGTGCTCCTCGTGGCTCTTCGAATAGACAAGTATATCATCTATGAAGACAACCACGAACTGGTCCAAGTACTGGTAGAAGACTCGATTCATCAAGTCCATGAAGATCGCTGGAGCATTGGTCAATCCAAATGGCATGACCAAAAAATCGTAGTGCCCATATCTTATTCTGAATGCGGTCTTCGGAATGTCCTGCTTCCGTACCTTCACCTGGTGATATCCCGATCTCAAATCTATCTTCGAGAATACCTTAGCTCCACTGAGTTGATCAAATAAGTCATCAATGCGTAGCGATGGATATTTGTTCTTCATTGTCACTGCATTCAAGGCTCTGTAGTCAATGCACATATGCACTGACCCATCCTTCTTGGGTACAAACAACACTGGTGCTCCCCAGGGTGATGCACTCGGTCGGATGAAACCTTTCTCTTCTAGTTCTTTTAACTGTGCCTTCAGCTCGTCCATCTCCTTCTTCGCCAGTTTGTAAACATGCGATGCTATAGGTGCTGCTCCGGGTGCTAGTTCAATTGAAAACTCTACGTCTCTGTCTGGGGGTAGTCCTGGCAATTCCTCTGGAAAGACGTCTAGAAATTCTGAAATAATAGGATAATAGACAATATCGTCCATTGCGAGTTGCATACCATCAAGGATTTCTATAGATCCTCGGGCAAACTCAAGTTCAGGCTGGCCTGGTACCTTAAAAAGAATACTTCCTCCAAAATAACCGAAGAAAGCGTGGTACTTGCTTAGCCAGTCCATTCCAAGCACAATATCAAAAGATGGCATAGGAAGGACTAAGAGTTGGGCGTTCATCTCTCTGCCACGTATCACTATAGGGCCCGATCTACAAACTCGGCTAACTGGTACAACTCCTCCTCCAGTAAGAATTCTAACACAACTAGATAATGGTGTAGAAGCAATGTTGTGTTTGGCAATAAAACTAGATGATATGAATGAGTGGGTAGCTCACGTATCAAACAATGTCATAGCAGGAAAAGTAAAAGCAAGGGTAATACCTGCTATGACATCCACCTCATGATCCATGTCATCTACCTCCAATGCAAAAGCTCGCCCGTTCCTCTGCGGCTGTCCATGTCCGGCCCTCATATACTGCTCCTCCTGGGTAGGTAGCGGTGGTCCTCTCTGAAATCCTCCTGCTGCTGGGGGTCGAGGTGCTCCCGGTCCAGTCATCTGCTGAGTTGGCTTCGGTGCTGGAAGCGCTAGTCTCTGTGCTGGCGGTGGTAGTGTCGATGCCTGCATTGGGCAGTCTCTCGCCATGTGCTGTCCGGAGCCACATCTCATATACTGACCCAAGCGGGTCCGACAATCTCTCGAAATATGTCCGATTCTCCCACAATAATTGCAGTAGGGCTTCCCCGGATTCTGGTACGGTGCTGCTCGGTGTTGCTGATGCTGCTGTGCCAAGGGACGTCTGATAGGTCCTCCCTGTTGTGTCCTTGCCGGTCCCTGCTGTATCCTTCCTGATCCTTGTTGTGTCCTCAGCTGACCTCATTTTCCTCTGCTAATGGTTTCTTGCAATCTGGCCTCTGTCAGTAGTTCAGCATAAGAGACTCGGGACTGCGAGCTTGTATAATATTGTAGCTCCTGGGTCAGTCCTCGATAAAATCTCTTAGCCTTAGCCAAGTTATTTGGTATCAAAGCAGCGCCATATTTGCTGAGTCGACTAAACTCGGCATCATACTCGTCCACTGTTTGGTTCCTCTGCTCCAAGTGAAGAAACTGATCGTACAATATATCTCTGACGGTGTCCGGGAAGTACTTTCCCTCAAAGCACTCCAAGAACTGCTCCCAAGTCTGGTAAGTACCCAACTGGCGCTCCATGGATTCCCACCAGTGATGAGCATTACCATCTAGAAGCGTCCATACACCCGTCATCCATAGGTCCGTAGGTAACTGCGACGCCTCCAGTAGCTTCTGCGTGTGAGTGATCCAGTTGGTAGTCTCCTCCGGGCTCTCAGTGCCCTTGTACTGCTTTGGACCCATCTGAATAAAATCCTTTACTGATCCAACCCTAGCTCGAGGTACTGGAGCTAGTGCTTGGGCTGGTATAGTAGCCTGTACAGCCATCCTCTCCAGTGCTGCCAAAAATTCTTGCCTCTGCTCGGCTGCCTGCTGCCTCTGTTCAAGTATCATCATCTGAAAGAATTGGAATATCTGCGCTTGGCCATCTTGCGGTACTGGGAAAGCTGGAAGGTTCCCAATAGGTGAAGCGGGAAGATCAGATGGAACTGGAGTGTGAGTCTGTCCATCTGGCCCCGGAAGCCTAGGAATCGTTGGGGTCCCTCCTTGAGTCTGACCATTGACTCCAGAAGTTGTGTCGCCATTGGCGGCAGTACATCCATTTTGCAAATCCATCTCTCTGCAGGTGATGTACAAAACGATTAGAAAAATTACAGGAATCAAACATGATGCAAGTATTAAATAGGAAGGATGAGTTTCAGCCAAGCGTGGATGAGATCCTTATACTCTATTCCTATACGTAGGCTTGTTCGGTACAGTTACGTAACCGAGACAATATATTCTCGACCTGCATGGGCCACCACTAAAAATATGTCACGCCCCAGTCCCAAAATACGTAGGACTAGGAATACGTAACACGCCAGCCGTATATATACGAACTCCAATATATGGAAACCATATACACACGTACGCTGTACATGAATATCCAATCCACAGTGGTAATATACTGTCACAACAAGTCATACGCAAATCTATATCTCATCCACAGCACAAATAATAGATAAATAGAAATCAATAACTGAATATCAAATAAGCAGTCTCAAAGTATGATAGTCGGATGAAAACAAATCCACTACAAATCGACTATAACCAAAACTACTAAAGAGAGAAGAGAATAAACTCTAATATAAGAATAAATGTCTCGAAAATAAATAGCAACTAGAATCTCTAAACAGCTGCAATGGATCATATATAATCCGAAGGTAAGACCTCCTCAGTCTGATAGGTAGCGTCAGGTCCAGGTCCATACTCCTGCGGGTACTGCTGCTCATCTATATCTGGAAAGGGACCAGGTACTCAGAGGGACGTAACAAGATACATATAAACATGCCAATAAAGTACTGAAATATAAACATCCATCGGGGTCGCCTAACCGTCTAAGTGAATGCAATTAAGAACACATTTCCCCACAAGTGAGCTATCTGGCTGAAAACTGGGATTTGGCATGGTTCTCTATTGGAGATCCAGGGGCCTACAAAGGCACGTCGTCTTTCGAACGCCGGTGGCCCACCTGATAATAATATAATATATAGTGGTCATCGCCACCCGTATCTCCGGCGGAGAATCCGGGCACACAATAGAAAAAGTGCAAAGGAACTCAATTACGGTACTTGTTGTTCTCCCCACCCCATGCTCTAAGCATGTCATTTCCATGACACGATAAACCTCTAATAACTGCCAGGTCTACTAGCATGCAAAGTTTCTATTGGCAGTTATCCCTATCCGTCGCACGACCTATACGTACCAGTGGCTAGCCGAGTATGCAAGTTCGTGTCCTACATGTGACTCACACTCGTGTAAGAATAGTGTCATGGCCAATGAAACATAAATGCCTCATGAATATGGGTAGTCTCATAAAGTAGGTCCAATGCATATACATAAATAAAATATAGTAAGACGATACCGTCGTTGCACCCAAGTTTCCTTGGACGCGCAATTTATATAACAGTTAAAATAAATGAACTAAAATAAACAGAAATAAATATGCATGCATCATATGGAATGTAAATACAGTACAATGGCAAGGTATACTTTCCTGGCAAGAAATCTGTAAAGTGTACACACCCAAATATCAAGGACACGGAACCTAGAACTAAGGCCTCCGAACAAACATCTCCGAATGCTGAAATAAATATCACCAACGTTTCCAGAATGAGCAAAATAGCTAAAAAGCACTTTCCTTTCGTCCAATTTGGACACAGGGGCAAAACGGTAATTTTGGGTAAAAGTGGGTCCACGTGTGGCCCACTTTGCACCGAAAAGCGTGCCAAGGGTAACAGTCTCTAAATTGGATAAATTATAGGTCAAACAACTCTAAATGTCAATACGAAGCCAATGGTATATCCAAATGTGGATTCCGATGAGCCAAACACAATTTCGTCCAAAAAGTCAACTGTGGGGCCCGCCAATTGGTGACTTGGTCAACTATCTCAGAATTGCGTGTAAATTGGGTCATAGGACCAGCGCGTTACCACGAGTCCAGTGGCTCAAGTTTTGTCACAATCTGACAAGCGTGCACAAAATGCGCGCGACTTCCATAAAAGTTGCGATACGGGGTGTGTCCGCGGATACGGGCTGATTCCGGCGCGCACACGCATTCGAATCAGTTTCCACAAATTTTTACATGTCCGGTTACGCTGTGTGCACCGTTCGGTATACTTGGTACACGACGGGGCGATCCCGTTTGGCGGAGCGCGTTCCGTTTCACAACTTTTGAAAATCTGGAAAAAGTGGGTTCGCGGGGTTTTGTGACGAATTTAATTCTGTCCACAGCAGTTAATAATCTAGGGTTATTTAACAGAAATTAAACTAGGTCAAGTGGTCTACGCATACCAAAAAGAATCACCGAATTCGGATCTCTGTGGTGGGAGATACGAACTCGGCAACATGGGTGGTCACCGTAGTTTTTTGCGATCCCAGAATTCCGTCTGTTTGTGCCAACTTTGGCGCTATTTTTGCCTAGGATTTCGTATTGTTCGAGGTCTACTAGCACACAGATATGGAAGAGGGTTAAGGGGTGAGCATACCGGTGAAGACGGGGTGGCGTTTGGTTGAGCGAGTCGACGGAAAACAACTCCGGAACGCAGGTACCTCGTTGTGGAAATCTGCAGTGCACGGGGTCGCGGTCGTCGGGATTTGTTTGGACGGCCTGGCGGGGTTCTCCGGCTGCGGTGACGGCTCTCTCTAGGTTTAGATGAGAAGAGGAGGGTCTGGATGATTAGGTTTAGGATTTTGGGAAAAAATAAAAAATATATATATATATATATATATATGAATAGGAAGAGAGATGATGGGAATGTTCGGTTTGAAGCTGCGGCTAACTAACGTGGGGGGGGGGGGGTTCTGGATGTGTTGGAAAAAAGGGGGCGGGTCTGGTCTAAAGGGAAGTGGGCGACTGAAGGCTAAGGAATGATTTGCTTATAGTTTTTTTGTTGGAATGGGAATGTTTGCTGAAGTTGCTTAAGTTATTAGTAATATTATTATTATTAGTTATTATTATTTTCTTTTCTTTTCTTTTCTTTTCCTTTTTCTTTTTAAATATATATATTTATATATATATATTTATATATATATATACTCATAATAAAAATTCTAGATTAGAATAATGCACACCGTTAGACTAGCAACTGCCCAAGGGGTCTCCTACATGAAATAAATTTCGAAAAATTCCTGATGGTCCCATAAATCCTCTAAGTGCACCAACACCTAAAATAAAAATTATTAAAAATCTATTTCTCCTAATTAGCTACTAATTACTACAATTAAATTAATAATTAATAAAAAAAGGTATATACGATTTTTAGGAAGGGGGTTTTACAGTCAGTACACAGCCGTACTGGTGAGCGGGGTAACCCACTCATCTAAGCCGACACTAAGTAAAATAGTGAATGCAAACAGTTATATGGTGATCTTTCTAGTTGAATCCTAGATTTGTTTCTTGGCATAGGGTATGACATGTTAAGGAAAACGGTAAATCAAGTTAAGCAATGCAAGCATTCAACTCAAACCAATCGACAAGCAATATATAACCAACTCGAAGGAAACTTGCATGCAAGCCGTCCTACTCAAACCCAAGCAACACGAGAACCTATCGAACCATTTCCAAGCCTCAATTTACATCCTCAATCCAAACCATAATCCAATCTCGATATGCACACTCTTGCCGAGGCAAGGTGGTCGCGCCTACACGAAAGCACAAACCAACCAAATTAAAATAAACCAACTCTTATCTATATGAAGTCACTGGCCAAGCCATAAAGGACGTTGATCGGACTAATCAATAGGCAGTTCTACCTGATTCAGGCCTGGTAGCTAACCCGTCTGGTCGTATCAAACTACCGATACCGCGCCCAAGACGCGTTACCATTGTCTCCTCCATGGTCGAATGGTTCCGGTGCCCCAGAGCCTATCCCGTTCGAGGAGACGAAACCCTGTGCGACACAGGTTGTCCGTGACATGCAGACACCAAGTAGATATGACGAGAGGATCGAGCATTCTTGCCCCACCAAATGATCCTAGACTCGTTCAACCAAATATCCAACCAAATATCCAACCAAATATCCATAACCATTCTTCCAACATATTGCCCAAGGCACAAATCTCAAGTTATTTCCATAGGCACAATGTCGCTTCTCGACACAATATTTCCAATTGGTGCAACATCCCTCGCTCAGAACAATCTCGTGGCACAATGCCCCAATAGTGGCACAATACCCTCGCCGATGCAGTTGTTCGGTTTCGAACCACAACTGCACGCTTTGCTTGAAAAAGCGTCCAAGTGATACTCGTGCATAGATGCACGCTCGCTCGCCCGAATTCTCGATATTCCAACCAAGATATATATTTCCAACTGTCCAAGCATAATTCCATTCATTGCTCCAACTGTCCCAAATGTAATCCAACTCTAGCTTCAACTATCCTGCACGAAAACCAATTCAAGCCACAATTCCTATCTAAGTAAACGACGTACACTCTGTGCACACCACAGTGTAGTGATTTCCAAGTCCCAGTCCAAGTGTTCAAGCCTTTACGTGTTTTCCATATTATTAGGCATGAAGGAGTAGAGGAGAAGGGACAGAGCCCACTCACAATGTTTGATTCCGTTAAGCATCTTGTCCTGCCGATACGGCTGATCCCTTGAACCCGTGGTCCGATGCAAAGTACGATCTACTCAACTGGTATGACCGTGCGAGCAGGCCGTGCTCTCCAAATCATCCGACTGATACGACTAAGGAAGACGGCATTATCGCTCCAATCCAGCTATCTCAGTACTACTCTGAACGAATACCTGATTTCCATCGAACTCCGCTAGCGATCTGCACATAAAACCAACTCAAATCAATACTTGTTCCCAAATTCGATAAATTAAAATGTAACCAGCTATTGCCTCATTCAATCCGACTCAGCGTAACGCACCGTGCAGTTGTGGGGCGTTACAATGGCTAGCAACACAACTCCAATGGGCAATCCCAATTTAATGGACCCGTTAGAGTGCACTTAAGCTGTCATAAGTATAAATACAAGTCTACATCATCTGTCATAGTATATAATTCTAATCTCATCCACAGAAAGCAATCACAATATAATATGATCGGCCATATAATAGATAAAAAGAAAATAGTCCATCATCAAGTCCACATAAGTAGTGTCTCGGGTAATAACCCGACACAATAAATAAAAGAGAATAACATTAATACATATGTCCATAAGTCCAAGTCCAAATATAAAATAACACTAAGCATAAATAACTGAGTAAGCAACTGAGTACTCAGGAGAAATCCTTTGGCACAACCTCGTCCTCTGGTGTCCAACGTTAGCTCATGTTCCGTAAACCTCGAGGTAATCCTCCACTGCTATACATGGGGACATAATTTGAATCTAGTTCCTCAGGGGACATAGCAAGGTACAAGAACACTCAAGCCAAATAAAATACAGTAAATAAAATTAGATCCTCAGGGCAAGTTATGTAACCAGCTAAGTGAAATGCAAATGAGAGCATCACTAGTACTCAGGCTGAAACCACTAAAGGCTCTATGTCGGGGAGCCCGTAGCAGTAAGTAGTATCTCGTAGGGCCAGTAAATGTGCCAATCTATGATACAGAGACTAAAGTACCTCCAGTAATATAGTATATATATACATGATCATCCTGTAGTATGTATGTCTCTCCCCACCTAATATAACCTCACGTCTCATGTCCACAACGTCTCATGTCCATAACACGCAAGATCATGACCTCTAGCTAGTACAACGAGTCATAATGATATCTCTATCTACAAGTCTCAAATTACGAATCATGTAAGCCTATACAGAATCACCATGAATAACTCAAGAAATATTCTGTCACATGAAATAGTGTCAAGTGTCCTACAGTCTGACATACTTGGTATAGCAAGCACGTAAAAATTGGATCGTGGGATCAACTCTCTAAGTGACATTACACAACTTCGCGTACGGCATCGACACCCGAATCTTGTTCGTACGCTAAACAATGTCTCACGGTCCTAGATTGAACAGGTACATCACAAGAGTATATATATATGGAAGAAACACAAGCAGATAATATAACAGGATCTACTGCAAGTTTGGCAAGGTACACTTGCCTGGGTTCTGAACTCGGTCAACTGCTCATGTAAAAGTGGAATCTGCAAGTACGCCTCCGGATGCTGAAACAAATATCACCAATATTTTTAGAATAGATGAAATAGCTTGGATTGACTACCCATAAGTCCAATTTGGACACAGGGACAGAATTGACAGTTTTGGGTCAAAACGGTATCCAATTGTGGCCCCACTTTGTACCGTAAAATGTGTCAGAGATAAAGTTCTCCAAATCTAACAAACTTAGTGTCTACGAGTCCAAAACGATGACACAAACTCAACGGAGTGTCTGAAATTGGATTCCGGTGAGCCGATCACGAAATCACCCGTCAAGTGGAACCGTGGGGCCCGCGAAACGGTGTTTTGTCAACGTTCTCAGAATCGAACCAAACTTGGGTCACAGGACTAGCGTAACACTGTGAATCCGATGGCGCAAGTTTTGTTGCAAAACGACAAGTATACACGAAGTTATAACAAGTGTCAGAATAGACCGATATAGTATTTTTGATGGATATGTGTTGATTTCGGTGTGCACGCACATCCAAATCAAGTTTTACAAAATTCCACACGTTCGTATTTACGATACGCACCTTTCGGTAAAATCCTCTCACGACGATGTCACCTCGCTTGGCGGGATGCACCCCGTATCAAAAAATTTGGGTTTACGAAATAATATTTTTGACAATTTTCAGCATTAAATAATTTACAGAATAAATTAAATTTAGAGAAAGTGTTTAAAGAGATTAAAACTAGGTTATGTTGTCAAGAATTCTGTTCAAGTAGAATTTTAGCAACGCATGCCATTTTGGAGATAACGGGACTTAAACACGTGTACCTGGAACAATTTTTGTTTCTAAAACTCAGTCATTTTTTTTTCTGTTTTATGTCTCGATTTGCGATCGACACAGGACACGATAAACTAAAATACTTAAACAGGTTTCATGGGGGTCATGTGATCTTCACATAGGATTTGACGGTTCGTTGTTTGGTTAACTGTGTAGGAAGAAACAGATATGGGAAGAAGGGTACCTCGTGTGCTCTGCTGCTCGTGATTCGGGGCAGGTCTGATTGCGGCGGCGCGTGGCGGCGATCAACGGCGTCGGAAGACGGTGGAGGTGTTCGTCTGAAGGTAGAAAAGAAGTCTGAGGGTGTGGGTCTGGTCTGATGGTCGGTTTAAGATAGAGAGAAAGGGTTATGGGAGAGGAACCGAGGGGTCGGGAGGGGGGGGGGGGTTCGGTAGCTGGAAGGGGGGTTTCGGGTTTTGGTTTGGTTTGGATTTCGGGTTTAGGTTTCTGGTTTGGGTTTTGGGTTTCTTATTTTCATTTCTTATTCTTTTATATTATCCCATATATATATGTATATATGTAGCCATCTATAAATAGGTTTGTACCTAAAATAATTTTATAGAAAAATCTACAATACTTTAAAAGTAGTTGTACACCCAAAAATATATTTCTTGTAAAATATTTGTAATTAATAAATATACATAAATATCTATCCATGAATTTTATAATTTTCTAATTAGCTAAAAATAATAAAATTCTCCCTTAATCTTAATAATTACATAATACCAATAATAAAAATAATAAAATTTAAAATTTAAAAATCAGGGGGTTTACAATCTATCCAACTTAAAAGAATTGCGTCATTGCAATTAAGAATTAAACTACTAATTTATAAAGACATGGTAATCTATGGGTAGTTATTAGGTCATACCTGTATCCTCGAACAAGTGAGGATAACGCTGGCGTATGACATCCTCTCGCACCCAAGTGGATTCGCCTGGGGAGTGATATTTTTAAGCTACCCGGACCAGTCTGATCGTCTGACCCCGTAATATCTTCTTACTAATGTCAAGTATTCCAACTGGCTGCTCCTCATACCTCAAGCTCGGTCCCACTGAAATCTCAGAATGATCGACTACGTGACTTGGGTCATTCACGTACCTTCTCAGATGTGAAACATGAATTACATTATGCACTCCCTCTAGAGACGGGGGTAATGCAAGACGGTATGCCACCTCACCAATACGCTCCAAAATATCAAACGGCCCAATGTACCTCGGGCTCAGCTTGCCTCTGCTCCCGAATCGAATAGTACCTTGAGTAGGTGAGATCCTCAAGAATACATATTCGCCTTCCTTGAACTCCAAAGGTCGGCGGTATATGTCAGCCCAATGCTTTTGTCTGTCCTGAGCTGCACGAAGATGACTCTGAATTTGCTTCACCTTCTCAACTGTCTGCATCACTAACTCCAGACCGAGTATCTGACGCTCGCCAATGTCACTCCAATATATCGGTGACCTGCACTTTCTGCCATATAGCACCTCAAAAGGTGCCATCTTGATGCTCGTCTGGTAGCTATTATTGTAAGAGAACTCCACCAAGTGCAAATGGTCTTCCCAAGATCCTCCGAAGTCTAATATACATGACCTCAGCATATCCTTTAGGATCTGAATCGTGTGCTCCGACTGATCGTCTGTCTGTGGATGGTAAGCAGTGCTGAACTTGAGTCGACTGCGAAGACTCTCCTGCATACTTTGCCAAAAATGTGATATGAATCTTGAGTCACGATCAGACATAATACTAACCGATACTCCATGACCTTACGATCAGTCGTATATATATGTCGGCTAGAATCTCTGTGGACTGTCCAACTCTGAACAACAAAAAATGTGCCAATTTGGTGAGTCTATCCACAATAACCCAAACTGCATCCTTCCCACTGGGGCTTCTTGGAAAGCCGATAATGAAATCCATAGTGATATGTTCCCACTTTCATTCGGGTATGAGAAGCGTCTGTAACATACCAGCGGTTCTTTGATGATTGACCTTAACTTGCTGACAGACCAAACATTTTACTATAAACTACGCAATCTCTCTCTTCATCCCATGCCACCAATAGTACTGCCTCAAATCTCTGTACATCTTCATACCTCCCGGATGAATAGAGTACATGGAGCTATGTGCTTCAGACATCAACTCATGTCTCAACTCCCCATTCAGAACATATAGGCGATTTTCACACCTTAATGTCCCGTCCTCATGGATTCGAAGTCTCGTCTGCATGCCAACTTTCGTCTTCTCTTTAAGTCTCTGAAACCTAGCATCTGTAGGCAATGCAGCCTTAATCCTCTCCACTAGTGATGACTTAACCTCAAGATTAGCCAACTGCCCATTCTGCCCTGGCAAAATAACCTCTATCACGAGCTCCTATAGGTCCTCTAATAGCTGGAACTGCATCGTCAAGAAATAAGCTGTGGGCTTCCTGCTGAGTGCATCTTCTACGACATTTGTCTTGCCCGGATGGTACTGCAAATCTATATCAAAATTGACCATCAACTCTAACCAACACTTCTGCCTCATGTTGATCTTTTTCTGAGTATAGACATAGTTCAGACTCTTGTGATCAGTAAAAATTTCCAACATCTCTCCGTAAAGATAGTGCCTCCAAATATTTAATGCAAATATTACCGCAGTTAGCTCGAGATCGTGTGTCGGGTAGTTCTTCTCATGAACCTTCAGCTGCCTCGATGCATAAGCGATAACTTTGCCATGTTGCATTAAAATACATCATAATCTACTGCCTGAGGTATCACTATAGACTACGAATCCTTCCGATCTTGAAGAAAGAGTCAAGACCGGTGCTGTCGTTAATCATCTCTTCAACTCCTCAAAGGCCTTCTGGCAATCTTTCGTCCATGCAAACTCCTGGTCCTTATGCGTCATCCGCGTCATAAGCTCTGCAATCCTTGAGAAGTTCTCTACGAACCTCCGATAATATCCAGCAAGTTTGAGAAAACTTCTCACCTCTGTAACTGATATAGGTGTGGGCCAAGTTTTTATTGCAGCAACCTTCTCCGGATCAACTGAAAGTCCTTCTCCCGAGATGATATATCCCAAAAAAGGCACCCTATCCAGACAAAACTTATATTTACTGAGTTTGGCGTACAGCCTCTCCTGTCTCAGTGTCTCCAGTATAATTCTGAGATGCTCCTCGTGCTCTTCGTGGCTCTTGGAGTATACCAAGATTTCATCAATAAACACAACCACGAACTTATCTAAGTACTGATGGAAGACTCTGTTCATCAAACTCATGAACACAGCTGGCACGTTGGTTAAACCAAATGGCATAACTAAGAACTCATAGTGTTCGTACTTGGTCCTGAAGGCTGTCTTCGGTATATCCTCTTTCCGTACTCTAATCCGATGATAACCGGATCTGAGATCAATCTTTGAGAATATATAAGCACCACTCAACTGATCGAACAGATCGTCAATATGCGGCAAGGGATACCGATTCTTAATGGTTACAGTGTTCAGTGCCCTGTAGTCAATACATAGGCGTACCGTCCTATCCTTCTTCGGCACAAATAGTATGGGTGCTCCCCATGGTGAAATATTGGGCCGAATAAAACCCTTCTCCAGAAGATCATCAACTTGGTTCTTCAATTCCACCAACTCCTTAGGTGCTAGCCGGTACACTGATGAAGTGATAGGCTCTACTCTTGGAGTCAAGTCTATTGTGAATTCTATTTCCCGATCAGGTGGTAATCCTAGAAGATCATCGAGAAATACATCCACAAACTCTGATACAACCTTTGGGTACTCGGGCTCCCCTTTTGCAGAGAGTGCCTTAAGTGTAGGCTGAACACCTTGCTCTTTGGCTCCCCGAAGAAACTTGTCACGCCCCAGTCCCAAAATACCGTGGGACTAGACACGTGGCAATGGCCAACAGTACGTACCGATGGACCAACTCAATATAATGGATCCATCAGGGCATACTTAAGTTGTAAAACAAGTCTACGACAATCATGGCACAACTAATCTCATCCACACAAGATATAAAATATGATCCACAGAATAAATAAGGAATGTAAATCAACAGCAAGTCTCACAAAGTACTTCGGGGAACAACCCGATAAATATCTAGTACAATGGTTCAACAGACCAGAAAGTAAATGACTGAAATAAAAATAAAAGCTGAGCATGATCATGGATGCTCAAGAGAAGTCTTCAGCTAAGACCTCGTCCTCGGATGGCGGTACAGCTCCTGGATCGGCTCCTGCTCCGGTCCCATAAACCTCGGGATAAGCCTCGTCTGTAAAATCTGGGGACAAATATCCGAATCCAGGTCCTCAGGGGACATAGCAAGGTACAAGAAAGCTCATGCCAATAAATACAGTGCAGCAAATAATGAAACAAATAGGGCAAGTAAGTAACCATCTATGTGAAAATGCAAGATGAGAGCAGCACTAAACTCAGGCTGAAGCCACTACAAGCTCTGTGTCGGGGAGCCGGTAGCGGTAATAAACACGTAATGTGCCTAGCTCTGCTACGAGAGTCTGAGGCCTCACAATAGTAGTAGATAGATATATGAAACAGCCTGTAGCTTGTGTGTCTCTCCCCACCCAATGTAACCATGCATATCATGACCATAACGTCTCATGCCCATGTCAAGCGTGATCATAGCTAATGCAACAAGTCATAAAGTATCTAAGAGTATAATGTCCAAGTCCTGTATCCTATACAGAATCACCACGAATATCTCGAGAAAATCCTGTCTCATGAATAGTGTCAAGTGTCCTGGGTCATATGGTACTTGATAAGACAAGTACGAGAGTATAAAGTGTCACGAATGTCCATCTCTAGATGACCGTACCCAACACTGCATACAGTGTCGGCACCCGACTGATAATCGGACGCTAAGTACGTCACACGGTCCTAGGTTGAGCATGCACAGCACTATAATAAAGCAAGAAAAATAAATAACTAAGCTGCAGAGTTGGCAAGGTACACTTGCCTGATGTTTGAATATCAACTGTCGTCCCTGGATCAGTGGAACCAGTAGGTACTACTCCGAAAGCTGTAATAAACATCACAAATAGTCTCAGAAGATGTCAAATAGCTAGAAATGCCTGTCCTTACGTCCAATTTGGACACAGGGGCAAAAAGGTCATTTTTGGATTAAAGCGGGGTCCACATGTGGGCCACTTTGCACCGAAAAGCGTGTCAGGGTCAAAGGTCTCCAAATTCCGCAAACTCAGTGTCTACAAGTCAGAAACGATGATACGAACCCAACGGAACTTCCAGAATTGGATTCCGATGAGCCGATCTCAAAATCACCCATCCAGTGGAGCCCGTGGGGCCCATAATACGTGATTTTGTCAACATTCTCAGAATCGGACCAAACTTGGGTCACAGGACCAGCGTATCGCTACGAGTCCGATGGCGCAAGTTTTGTCTCGATCCGACATGTGTACACGAAGTTACAGCACATTCCAGAAAGGACGGATACGGGATGTCGTCGGCGGATACGCGTTGATTCCGGGGTGCACGCACCTCCGAATCGACTTCTACGAAATCCCACACGACCGTATCAACATCGCGCACAGTTCGGTAAAGACCGCGTGCGACCAAGTCATCCCGATTGGCGGGGCGGACTCAGTTCTGGGGTAAAATAGGGCGTTATTTTTCCTGTTTTTGGATCACGGTGTACGATCACCACAGGACGCGATGCACCGAGCGAGTTACACGGGCACCGAGAGGGTTACACAGTCTTCGTATAGCAATTGATGGAATCGAAATCAGAGTGGCGAGGTGGAAGAAATCGGTACCTGAACAGGGCTCCGTGAATGCTGAATTCCACGTGTCCTGGAGTCAATCTCTCGTCCGAAACGAATTGCTGTGTCCGGCCTCGGTCAGCGACGAAGCTCGAGTGTTGCCGAGCGGTGGTGATGCTGAAGTCGGTCGGGAAGCAGCGGAGAACTCGGCCGGTCGGGGTGCGGGGTCGGTCCGTCGGAGGACGCACGGCCGGAGAGCACAGGGGATGCTGCACCGCGGGTCGGGGACCGACTGCACAGGCCGGTCAGTTGTCTCGAACTGGCCGGTGAGGGGCTATTTAGTCGACGGTCGTGGTGACCGCTGTACTGCTGGAGCGGGACGCCGCTGCACTGGCCGATCGGCAGTCCGGCGGGAAGTCAGGGGAGTTTGGGCCTGTCGGTTCAGCCGCGGGGGGAAAAACCGTGCACCGACCGGAGTCGAGTGGGTCGGTCGGTTGGTTGGAGTCGCCTCCTCGCCGGAGTTGGCCGGAGAGTTTTGGTCGAGCGGGGAAAGAAGAGGGAGGATGGTAAAAATTGGCTGCTGCTTGCTATATGGGTTTTTGGGAATAGAAAAATAGGGAAGGGAATAATATATATATATATATAGGTATGGTGTTGGGTTGACCTAGAATAGGTTTGACTGGTCAACCCCTCTTGGGTTGGGCCTAGGATTCGGGCTGGGTCAATGCTCCTTGGGCTTGGCTTCGGCTCTCAGGGGATGCTGGGTGTTGGGCACGGGTTTTAAATTCGGTTTAATTCTACTATCATTTCTTTAGGGCTTCAAGAAGATTCCGGAGTCCAATAAATTCTCCGAAAAATACCCTGAGTCCGGTTTTCCATTTTACACAATAAATTATTATTTCCAGAATATTTTAACACCCTTTGGCCACACTAAAAAAATTCTTTAAATCACATTCCTCTTGGTTTTAATTTCCAGAAAATTCCAAAAACGAAATAACTTATTCTAAAATTATTCTCAAAATTTAGGGTGTTTACAATCTTTCCTCCTTAAAAGGATTGCGTCCTCGCAATCAAAGAATAAGCTACTCAAGAAAGAGTTATGGAAATACATGGTGGCCTAGTTTACAACTGCCTCCTCGAACAAGTGGGGGTATCGCTGGCGCATACTATCTTCTCGTTCCCAAGTCGATTCGCCAGGGGAATGATGTTTCCATGCTACGCGAACCAATCGGATTGTCTGTCCCCGCAATGTCTTCTCACTGACGTCGAGGATGCCAACTGGGTGTTCTTCGTATCTCAAGCTTGGGCCTACTGCGATCTCTGAATGATCGACTACGTGACTTGGGTCGGTCACGTACCTTCGCAGCTGTGAGACGTGGAATACGTCATGCACTCCCTCTAAGGATGGAGATAATGCAAGACGATAAGCCACCTCACCAACGCGCTCTAGGATGTCAAATGGTCCAATATACCTCGGGCTCAGCTTGCCTCTGCTCCCAAATCGAATAGTACCTCGAGTGGGTGAAATCCTCAAGAATACGTGATCCCCTTCTTTGAACTCTAGGGGACGCCTGTGTGTATCAGCCCAATGCTTCTGTCTGTCCTGAGCTGCTCGTAGATGATTCTGAATCTGCTTCACCTTCTCCACTGTCTGTGTTACCAATTCTGGTCCCAGTATCTGACGTTCACCAACGTCACTCCAGCATATAGGTGACCTGCACTTCCTTCCGTATAAAGCTTCGAATGGTGCCATCTGAATGCTGGCCTGATAACTGTTGTTGTAGGAGAACTCTACTAAGTGCAAATGATCTTCCCAAGATCCTCCAAAGTCTAGCATACATGATCTCAATATGTCCTCCAAGATCTGAATGGTGCGCTCCGATTGTCCATCTGTCTGCGGGTGGTAAGCCGTGCTGAATTTGAGTCTAGTGCCCAGACTCTCTTGCATGCTTCTCCAGAAATGAGACGTAAATCTCGAATCTCGATCCGATACGATACTAACAGGTACTCCATGTAATTTGACGATTTGTCGCATATACATGTCGGCTAGTACCTCTGTGGACTGTCCAACTCTAAATGGCAAGAAGTGTGCCGATTTAGTGAGTCTATCCACGATAACCCATTCTGCGTCTCTTCTGCTGGGGCTCCTCGGAAATCCTGTGACAAAATCCATCGTGATGTGCTCCCACTTCCATTCAGGTATAGGAAGCGGCTGTAACATACCTGCAGTCCTCTGATGCTCGGCCTTTACTTGCTGACAGACTAAACATTTGGCCACAAATCTTGCAATCTCCCTTTTCATTCCATGCCACCAGTAATACTGTCTTAAGTCTCGGTACATCTTGGTTCCTCCTGGGTGAACAGAGTACATAGAGCTATGTGCTTCAGTCATTAACTCCTGTCTCAATTCTCCATTTGGAACATACAGACGATTTCCAAACCTCAATGTCCCGTCTTCGTGAATGCGAAGCCCTGTCTGCATGCCTGCTTCTGTCCTTTCTTTGAGTCTTCGAAATCTAGCATCGGTGGGCAATGCCTCTTTAATCTTCTCCACGAGTGATGACTGAATCTCAAGATTAGCCATCAAGCCATTCGGTCCTGGTAAGACGACCTCTATCTGAAGCTCCTGTAAATCCTTCAACAACTCGGGCTACATCGTCAAGAAATAAGCCGTAGGCTTTCTGCTGAGTGCGTCTGCAACAACATTCGCCTTTCCCGGATGATACTGCAGATCTATGTCAAAATCTACCATCAGTTCCAGCCAGCGTCTCTGCCTCATGTTAAGCTCCTTCTGAGTATACACATACTTCAGACTCTTGTGATCAGTAAAGATTTCTACCCTCTCTCCATAAAGATAGTACCTCCATATCTTCAATACAAATATAACTGCTGCTAGCTCCAGATCATGTGTCGGGTAGTTCTTCTCGTGGACCTTCAACTGTCTTGACGCATAAGCAATAACTTTGCCATGTTGCATCAAAACACATCCTAGTCCACTGCCTGATGCATCACTGTAAACAACAAAACCTCCTGACCCTGAAGGAAGAGTCAAGACAGGGGCTGTTGTTAATCTTCTATTCAGTTCTTCAAAAGCCTTCTGGCAGTCTTCTGACCATATAAAATCCTGGTCCTTTCGTGTCAGCTTCGTTATTGGTTCTGCAATCCTTGAGAAATTTTCTACGAACCTTCGATAGTATCCCGCAAGTCCGAGAAAACTTCTTACCTCTGCAACTGATGTGGGTGTAGGCCAAGTCTCTATCGCCGCAACTTTCTCTGGATCCACTGAGAGTCCTTCTCCTGATATGATGTGCCCCAAGAAAGGTACTTTGTCCATACAGAACTCACACTTACTGAGCTTGGCATATAACTTCTCCTGTCTTAAGGTCTCTAATACGATTATGAGATGCTCCTCGTGCTCTTCAGGGCTCTTGGAATATATGAGAATGTCGTCAATGAACACCACTACGAATTTATCCAAGAACTGATGAAAGACCCTGTTCATTAAGCTCATAAACACTGCTGGCACGTTGGTTAAACCAAACGGCATCACCAAGAACTCATAATGCCCATACTTCGTCCTGAAAGCTGTCTTTGGGATGTCTTCCTTCCTCACCTTGATCTATTGATAGCCGGATCTAAGGTCAATCTTCGAGAATACCCTTGCACCGCTCAATTGATCGAATAGATCATCAATGCGTGGTAAGGGATACCTGTTCTTGATGGTTACAGCATTTAGTGCCCTGTAATCAATGCACAACCGTACTGTTCTATCCTTCTTCGGCACAAATAATATGGGTGCTCCCCATGGTGAAACACTGGGACGAATGAAACCCTTCTCCAACAGATCATCTACCTGTTCCTTCAATTCTACTAACTCCTTAGGTGCTAGCCGATATACTGATGAAGTGATAGGCTCTGCTCCTGGAGTTAAGTCTATCGTGAATTCTATTTTCCGATCAGACGGTAAACCTGGAAGGTCATCAGGAAATACATCCACAAACTCTGATATGACTCTTGGGTAACCTGTCTCCCCTTCTACAGATAGTACCCTAAGAGTAGGCTGAACTCCTTGCTC
This sequence comes from Iris macrosiphon, assembly GCA_036927795.1. Taxonomy (NCBI): domain Eukaryota; kingdom Viridiplantae; phylum Streptophyta; class Magnoliopsida; order Asparagales; family Iridaceae; genus Iris; species Iris macrosiphon. The sequence goes on along the minus strand of JAYESA010000004.1, from coordinate 28,250,271 downwards.
CACTGCTCCTCGAAGAAACTCGAATTCTGGGTGACCAGGCGGTCTAAATATAACCCGCCCAATTCGGCAATCAAGAGTCGTATGGTACTGACCTAACCAGTCCATACCAAGTACGACATCATAATCCGGCATGAAAAAGATTAGAAACTGAGCTCGCATCTCTCTTCCATAAACTACTACAGGACATGATCTACAGATATCACTAACCGGAATAATACCGCCTCCCGTAAGAATCCTCTTCATCTTCGGAAGGGGTGCGGTAGCTACTCTATGGGTGGCTACAAAACTAGCTGCTATAAATGAATACGATGCTCCAGAATCAAATAATGCTACAGCTGGTAATGAAGCTACTAGAATAGTACCTGCGATGACCTCGCCTGCTATAGCCTCCTCAACAGCTAAAGTGAATGCCTGCCCTCGCCCCTGTGCTGGACCTCTCTGCTGCTGCTGAGCCTGCTGAAATAGGGCTGCCTGTGGGGCCAGTGGTGGTCTCTGCTGGTTTCCTCCTGGGGCTGGTGGTCTGACTCCACCAACTCCTGTCTGTTGTGCTTCTACTGCTGGATAAGTTGGTCGCGGTGCAGGTAGAGCTAGTCTGGGTGCTTCTCCTCTATGGTGAGTACAGTCTCTGGATAGATGCTGGTTTGATCCGCAAAGCAGGCATAGTCCCAACTTCCGCCTGCACTCTCTCTCAATGTGTCCTACCTTGCCGCAGTGATGACAAGTAGGAAGGGATATGGCCTTGTGTGCTGCTCTATCTGGCGTACTCCTCTGGAATCGTTTTGCAGAATCTCCATGTGCTGCCTTGGTTGGTGCGGAGGTATTTGGCCTCTTCAGATTCGATTCCCTTCTAGTGACGCGCTCCATGCGTCGTGCTGCTGCTAGAACATCAGTATAATTTGTAGGTGCTACTGAGCCAATCAATCTCTGAAGCTCGAACTTCAACCCGTCAAAGAACTTTTCCGCTTTCTCTTCCTCCGTCGAAATCAATGTTGGAGCGAAGCGACTCAGGCGAATAAATTCAGAATTGTATTCTTCCACTGTCATGCTGCCCTGGATGAGGCGGTTGAACTTGTTTCTGAGCTCTGACCGTGCGACTGCTGGAATGTACATCTCTTGGAAGAGTCTGGAGAACTCTTCCCATGTGACTCGGTCCTGTCCAAGCCTCCTCTCTTCTGCTAACCACCAGTAATGTGCGTTATCATTTAACTGCATTCTGACGGCAGTCATCCACTTCTCTCTTGGAAGTTCAGCGGCTTCCAACTGATGCTGTATGTTTGTGAGCCACTCATGAACTTCCGTTGGCCCTTCCTTACCAGAAAATGTGCGAGGCTTGAGATGACGAAAATCAGTGATAGATCCCGTCGATGTTCTCCTTGTTGGGGGATTTGCCTGCTCCAATGCGGATACCAGGCTGGTCCTCAGATACTCGGCCTCCTGCCGATGGGCCTCTTGCTGAATCTGTTGCTGTGCTTGCATCATAGCATACATCATCTGGAACATCTGTTGCCCGTCCATGGCTTGTCCTGGCGGGAATACTGGCATCTGGGGAGTGAACTGTGGTGGAGGTGGGATGTCATCTCTCCGGAACCTTGGGTTAGGCTGACCGGTTTGATCACTCTGCGATGCTTGTCCTCCATCCCCTGGTGTCACTCCGTCTCCATAAGTAACCACAGCGTCGTGTGGCGTATCCAAGGGAATATCATCTCTGTTCCCGGAATCCATTGCTCTAAAATCAAAAGATAAACTATAAGAACGCTCAGAGGAATCAATACAGGATGCAGTTCAAGTAACAAATTTCGAGTTCGATATAGAGTTCAACAAATGGTTAAATAATGGATGAGATCCTTATGATTTATACTATCTTTAGGGCAGGCTGGTTCGGTCCCTAAGTTGAAACCGAACTATTTTAGTCGTAGACCTGCATGGGCCACCACAAAAACCATGTCACGCCCCAGTCCCAAAATACCGTGGGACTAGACACGTAGCAATGGCCAGCAGTACGCACCGATGGACCAACTCAATATAATGGATCCATCAGGGCATACTTAAGCTGTAAAACAAGTCTACGACAATCATGGCACAACTAATCTCATCCACACAAGATATAAAATATGATCCACAGAATAAATAAGGAATGTAAATCAACAGCAAGTCTCACAAAGTACTTCGGGGAACAACCCGATAAATATCTAGTACAATGGTTCAACAGACCAGAAAGTAAATGACTGAAATAAAAATAAAAGCTGAGCATGATCATGGATGCTCAAGAGAAGTCTTCAGCTAAGACCTCGTCCTCGGATGGCGGTACAGCTCCTGGATCGGCTCCTGCTCCGGTCCCATAAACCTCGGGATAAGCCTCGTCTGTAAAATCTGGGGACAAATATCCGAATCCAGGTCCTCAGGGGACATAGCAAGGTACAAGAAAGCTCATGCCAATAAATACAGTACAGCAAATAATGAAACAAATAGGGCAAGTAAGTAACCATCTATGTGAAAATGCAAGATGAGAGCAGCACCAAACTCAAGCTGAAGCCACTACAAGCTCTGTGTCGGGGAGCCGGTAGCGGTAATAAACACGTAATGTGCCTAGCTCTGCTACGAGAGTCTGAGGCCTCACAATAGTAATAGATAGATATATGAAACAGCCTGTAGCCTGTGTGTCTCTCCCCACCCAATGTAACCACGCATATCATGACCATAACGTCTCATGCCCATGTCAAGCGTGATCATAGCTAATGCAACAAGTCATAAAGTATCTAAGAGTATAATGTCCAAGTCCTGTATCCTATACAGAATCACCACGAATATCTCGGAAAAATCCTGTCTCATGAATAGTGTCAAGTGTCCTGGGTCATATGGTACTTGATAAGACAAGTACGAGAGTATAAAGTGTCACGAATGTCCATCTCTAGATGACCGTACCCAACACTGCATATAGTGTCGGCACCCGACTGATAATCGGACGCTAAGTACGTCACACGGTCCTAGGTTGAGCATGCACAGCACTATAATAAAGCAAGGAAAATAAATAACTAAGCTGCAGAGTTGGCAAGGTACACTTGCCTGATGTTTGAATATCAACTGTCGTCCCTGGATCAGTGGAACCGGTAGGTACTACTCCGAAAGCTGTAATAAACATCACCAATAGTCTCAGAAGATGTCAAATAGCTAGAAATGCCTGTCCTTACGTCCAATTTGGACACAGGGGCAAAAAGGTCATTTTCGGATTAAAGTGGGGTCCACATGTGGGCCACTTTGTACCGAAAAGCGTGTCAGGGTCAAAGGTCTCCAAATTCTGCAAACTCAGTGTCTACAAGTCAGGAACGATGATACGAACCCAACGGAACTTCCAGAATTGGATTCCGATGAGCCGATCTCAAAATCACCCGTCCAGTGGAGCCCGTGGGGCCCATGATACGTGATTTTGTCAACGTTCTCAGAATCGGACCAAACTTGGGTCACAGGACCAGCGTATCTCTACGAGTCCGATGGCACAAGTTTCGTCTCGATCCGACGTGTGTACACGAAGTTACAGCACGTTCCAGAAAGGACGGATACGGGGTGTCGTCGGCGGATACGCGTTGATTCCGGGGTGCACGCACCTCCGAATCGACTTCTGCGAAATCCCACACGACCGTATCAATATCGCGCATAGTTCGGTAAAGACCGCGTGCGACCAAGTCGTCCCGATTGGCGGGGCGGACTCAGTTCCGGGGTGAAACAGGGCGTTATTTTTCCTGTTTTTGGATCGCGGTGTACGATCACCACAGGACGCGATGCACCGAGCGAGTTGCACGGGCACCGAGAGGGTTACACAGTCTTCGTATAGCAATTGACGGAATCGAAATTGGAGTGGCGAGGTGGAAGAAATCGGTACCTGAGCAGGGCTCCGTGAATGCTGAATTCCACGTGTCCTGGAGTCAATCTCACGTCCGAAACGAATTGCTGTGTCCGGCCTCGGTCAGCGACGAAGCTCGAGTGTTGCCGAGCGGTGGTGATGCTGAAGTCGGTCGGGAAGCAGCGGAGAACTCGGCCGGTCGGGGTGCGGGGTCGGTCCGTCGGAGGACGCACGGCCGGAGAGCACAGGGGATGCTGCACCGCGGGTCGGGGACCGACTGCACAGGCCGGTCAGTTGTCTCGAACTGGCCGGTGAGGGGCTGTTTAGTCGACGGTCGTGGTGACCGCTGTACTGCTAGAGCGGGACGCCGCTGCACTGGCCGATCGGCAGTCCGGCGGGAAGTCAGGGGAGTTCGGGCCTGTCGGTTCAGCCGCGGGGGGAAAAACCGTGCACCGACCGGAGTCGAGTGGGTCGGTCGGTTGGTTGGAGTCGCCTCCTCGCCGGAGTTGGCCGGAGAGTTTTGGTCGAGCGGGGAAAGAAGAGGGAGGATGGTAAAAATCGGCTGCTGCTTGCTATATGGGTTTTTGGGAATAGAAAAATAGGAAAGGGAATAATATATATATATAGGTATGGTGTTGGGTTGACATAGAATAGGTTTGACTGGTCAACCCCTCTTGGGTTGGGCCTAGGATTCGGGCTGGGTCAATGCTCCTTGGGCTTGGCTTCGGCTCTCAGGGGATTCTGGGTGTTGGGCACGGGTTTTAAATTCGGTTTAATTCTACTATCATTTCTTTAGGGCTTCAAGAAGATTCCGGAGTCCAATAAATTCTTCGAAAAATACCCTGAGTCCGGTTTTCCATTTTACACAATAAATTATTATTTCCAGAATATTTTAACACCCTTTGGCCACACTAAAAAAATTCTTTAAATCACATTCCTCTTGGTTTTAATTTCCAGAAAATTCCAAAAACGAAATAACTTATTCTAAAATTATTCTCAAAATTTAGGGTGTTTACAAAACTCAAACTCCGGATGCCCGAGCGATCTAAATATAACCTGTCTACGCCAGCAATCTAGAGTCGCATGGTACTGACTCATCCAGTCCATACGAAGTACAACATTATAATTCAGCATGAAAAAGATCAAAAAATAAGCTCGTATCTCTCTCCCATAGACTACTACCGAACAAGACCTACAAATGTCACTAATTGGGATAATTATGTCTCCCGTAAGTATTCTCATAGTCTTCGGAAGGGGTGCGGTAACTACTCTATGTGTGGCTATGAAGCTAGCAGCTATGAATGAATGCGATGCTCTATAATCGAATAAAGCTACAGCAGGTAATGAAGCTACTAATATAGTACCTGCGATGACCTCTCCTGCAGTAGCTTCATCTTCAATAGCCATGGAAAATGCCTGCCCTCGCCCCTGAGCTGGTCCTCTCTGCTGCCGAACCTGCTAGAATAGTACTGCTTGTGGTGCCAAAGGTGGCCTCAGCTGATACCCTACTGGAGCTGGTGGTTTGACTCCTCCAACTCCTGTCTGTGGTATTCCAAGTGCTAGATAAGTTGGCCTAGGTGGCTGCTGGGCAGGTCGCGATGCTGGTAAAGCTTGTCGGTTTACCATCAGTGCTCTCTCTCGACGCTCAGGGCAATCCCTGGCTGAATGTGGCTGGATCCGCAAAGCAAGCATAGTCCCAACTTGCGTCTGCACTTGCTCGCATAATGACCTCGCTTGCCACAATGTTGACATGTAGGCAGTATCTGCGGAGTTGCTCTAGGTGGGTGGTGCATGTGAGGTCTCTTTGCAGCTCCTTCCTAGGGTACTCTGGTTGGTGCTGTTGTGAACGACATTTTCTGGCTGGACTCTCTCCTGGTGACGCACTCCATGCGTCGGGCTGCGGCAAGGACGTCCGTGAATAAAGTAGGTGCAATAGAACCGATTAATATCTGTAGCTCAAAGCTAAGTCCGTTAAAGAACTTCTTTGCCTTCTCTTCTTTTGTCAGAATTAGAGTAGGGGCAAAGCAACTCAAACGGATGAACTCTGGATTGTACTCTTCTACCGTCATGTTGCTTTGAGTGAGGCGGTTAAACTTATCCCTAAGTTTCGCTCTGGCAATGGCTGGAATGTACATCTCCTAGAAGAGTCTAGAGAACTACTCCCAAGTGACTCGGTCTGAACCTAGCCGACTCTCCTCGGATAGCCACCAATGATGCACATTGCCTGTCAACTACATCTTGACAGCAATCATCCAACGTTCTTTAGGAAGCTCAGCTACTTCCAATTGAAGTTGAGTGTTTGTGAGCCACTCATGAACTTCAGTGGGATCATCCTTGCTTGAAAAGGTACGTGGCTTCAACTGATGAAAATCTGAGATGGATCCCGTCGATGGTTGCCTGGCTGGTGGGGTCGAATGCTCTAGTGCTGTCACTAGGCTGTTCCTCAAGTTTTTCTTCTGGCGTTGCTGGGCCTCTTGATGAACCTGCAGTTGTGCTTACATCATTGCGTAGAATATTTGGAATATTTGCTGCCCGTCCATAGGCTGACCTGGTAGAAAAATAGGTATTATTGGAGTAAACTGTGGCGGTGGTGGAATGTCGTCTCGCCGGAACCTCGAGGCGTGCTGATCTGCTTGATTGCTTTGTTGAGTGAAGATATTTCCACTTAGTGGCATCACCCCATCGTCGTAGGTGACCACAACACCTTGTGGTGTACCCGTAGGAGTCTCGTCGCTTGCTCGTAGATCCATTACTCTGTACATAAAGTAAACTATGAGAGTCGCACAGAGGAATCAAGGCATGATGCAACTCAAAAAATTATTTCGAAGTTGATATAGAGGTCAAGAACATGTCAATAAGTGGATGAGATCCTATAATTTATTCTATCCTAATTTGCAGGCTTGCTTGGTTCTGTATTTGGAATCCGAAGCAATATATTGTCAGACCTGCTTAGGCCATCACAAAAACCATGTCATGCCCCCATCCCAAAATACCAAAGGACTAGCCACGTGGCAATGGCCAGCAACACAATTCCAATGGGCAATCCCAATTTAATGAACCTGTTAGAGTGCACTTAAGTTGTCATAAGTATAAATACAAGTCTACATCATCTGTCACAGTATATAATTCTAATCTCATCTACATAAAGCAATCACAATATAATATGATAGACCAGTCAAGATAATAGATAAAAAGAAAATAGTCTATCATCAAGTCCACATAAGTAGTGTCTCAGGGAATAACCCGACACAATAAATAAAAGAGAATAACATCAATACATATATCCATAATTCCAAGTCCAAATATGAAATAACACTAAGCATAAATAACTAAGTAACTAAGTACTCAGGAGAAATCCTTTGGCATAACCTCGTCCTCTGGTGCCAGTACCGCTCCAACGTCTGCTTCTGTTCCGTAAACCTCGAGGTAATCCTCCACTGCTATACCTGGGGACATAATCCGGATCCAGTTCCTTAGGGGATATAGCAAGGTATAAGAACACTCAAGCTAAATAAAATATAGTAAATAAAAATAGATCCTCAGGGCAAGCTATGTTCCCAACTAAGTGAAATGCAAATAAGAGCATAACTAGTACTCAGGTTGAAACCACTAAAGGCTCTATGTCGGGGAGCCCGTAGCAGCAAGTAGTATCTCGTAGGGCTAGTGTGCCAAGCTCTGATACTGTCATGCCCCAGTCCCAAAATACGTAGGACTAGGAATACGTAACATGCCAACTACGCATTCGGCCAGACTCTGGTCCGATTCGAATACGTATAAGCTGTACTAGAAGGGTTACTATCTATAAATATCTATGTCTCAATCCACAATAAACGAAATATACAAGAATGAGCTATATGTGCTAAAGTCGGCCGCCAGTAACCCATAAGCTTGAATAGACTCGAGGAAGGAATATGAGTCTATAAAACTAGGCTATATCAGCAGATGAATAAACAATATGAATAATAACTAATACTCTGGAAGAAATGATATAAGTACCTGGCACCAATTCCTGCATGACAAAGTAACACACATCAGCAACTCCAGTCAGGCTCCACAATGGTCTATGCTGCAAAATTGGCAATGGACCAGGTCCTCAGAGGGACGTAACAAGGTACAAGAAACAGCATGCCAAGATAAATATAGTATATAAAATGTATCAATAGGGAAAATTATGTAACCATCTAAGTGATATGCAAAATGAGAGCAACATTAGACTCAGGCTGAGACCACTACAAGCTCTGTGTCGGGGAGCCGGTAGCAGTAATATCACCAGTAGAGTGCCTAGCTCTAATGTAGAGTCTAAGGCCTCACAATAATATCTCACTAGTAGAGTGCCTAGCTCTGATGTAGAGTCTAAGGCCTCACCATAATAAATATATATATAAATCAGCCTGTAGCCTGTGTGTCTCTCCCCACCCAATGTAATCATACGTCTCATGTCCATGACACGCAAGATTAAATCTAATGCAACAAGTCATAATGATCTCTAAGCATATGTAATATCTATGTTATAAACCTGTATCCTATACAGAATCACCATGAATATCTCAGGAAGATTCTGTCTCATGAATAGTATCAGGTGTCCTGGGTTATGACGTACTTGATAATGCAAGCACGAGAATGTAAAGGGTCTCGATATCCATCTCTAAGTGACGTTACACAACTCCGCGTACGGGGTTGGCACCCGACTATTAATCGGATGCTAAGTAAGTCACATGGTCCTAGGTTAAGCATGCATATCATATAAATAAGTCAAGGTAATATGTAACAAGAACTGCAAGTTGGCGGCAAGGTACACTTGCTTGGGGTTCTGGCTCCAACTGTAGCTTTGGTCTTAGTGGAATTTGCTGGTACTCCTCCGGTTGCTGAAATAAATATTACCATCAGATTCAGAAAATATTAATTAGCTAGAAACGCCTGTCCTTGAGTCCAATTTGGATACAGGGGCAAAAATGACCATTTTTGGTCAAAGCGGGGTCCACATGTGGGCCGCTTCGCACCGAAAAACATGTCAGAAGCAATGATCTCTAAATTCGTCCATCTTACTGTCAACAAGTCCAGAACGATAATACGAACCCAACAAAACTTCCAGAATTGGATTCCGATGAGCCGATCACAAAATCGCCCGTCAAGTGGAGCCGCGGGGCCCACGATACGCGATTTTGTCAACATTCTCAGAATTGAACCAAACTTGGGTCACAGGACCAGCGTATTGCTACGAGTCTAATAACGTAAGTTTTGTTTCGATCCGACGTGTGTACACAAAGTTACAACGAGTTCCAAAACAGGGCGATACGGGGCATTGTCGGCGGATACGCGTTGATTCCGGTGTGCACGCACATCCAAATCAACTTCTGCGAAATCCCACACATCCGTATCAACGGCGCGCACCTTTCGGTAAAGACCGCACGTGACCAAGTCATTCCGTTTGGCCGGGCGCACTCAGTTTCAGAGGAAAACAGGGTAATTATTTTCCTGCTTTTGGATCGCAGTTCGCGATCGCCACAGGACGCGACACACCGAGCGGGTTGTACGGGCATCGAGAGGGTCACGCAGGGTTCACGTCACAACAGACAGAATAGAAAATGGGACAGCGAGGAGAGAGAAAAAGCTACCTGAACAGGGCTCCGTGGAAACCGGGATTCTCGTGTCTGCGAGTCGACACGACACTGCGACACGGCATGCACTGTAGCTAGGGTTAGGGTTTTCCGGTGAGGCACGGCGGCGCTGCGGCTAGGGCTCCGGCACGGCACTCTGGGGAGAAGGAGGCTGCTCAGGCGGAGGCGCTGGGCGGCCAGGGCTGCGCTGGCGGCTGCTCGTCGTGGCGGGGTCGTCGGCTAGGGCACAGCCGGAGGAGGGGCGGCGCTGGAGGAATCTCAGGGCGGCTAGAGCAGAGGCAGAGAAGACGGATGTGAGGGCGGGGCTTGGCGAGGACGGTGGCTCAGAGTTCGTCGAGGAGAGGGCGGTGGCGGAGCGGGGCTGAGACTGCGGTAACGGGGAAGGTGGTGGCGGAGGATGAAGGCGAGGGTGGCACCGGGTTTATATAGGTGGAGAGAAAGAGGGGAACGGCCGGCCGTTGGCGGCGGTTGTGGAGGATAGGAACCGTGGGGTCGCCGGCGGTTAGGCGGAGGGAGACGGAGCGGCTGGGGGAGACGAAGCGGCGGCCGGCGGAGGGTGGCGAAGTCGAAGCGCCACGGTCGGGGGAAACGGGAGTTGGGGGTGCACTGTAGCACGGGTCGGGTAGGCGGGTCGGGTCAGGTTGGATGACGGGCCCGGATCCGACCCGCTAGGGTTGGGTTCGGTTCAGTTGAACCGATTCCGGTTTGGGTTGGTTGGTTTGGGTCAAAAAATCGGGTTTATTCTAGGGTTTATTTAGGGTTTAATAATTAATTAGTTTTTAGGTCTTTAAAAATGTTTGCGGGGTCCAATAAATTCCTGAAAAATTACCCTATGTCTAATTTTTTATTTTACACCAGAAAATATTATTTTCATAGTATTTTAATATTATTTAACATCAATTAAAAATCATTTAATTTTAAAATACTTTAGTTTTAATTAATAAAAAATCCTAAAAAATTCCAGAAAAAATTGTGAAAAATTGTTTTAAAATTATAGAAAAATCAGGGGGTTTACAATCTACCCCCCTTAAGAGGATTGCGTCCAAGCAATCAAAGAATAACCGTTCAACAGAGATGACACGGTTGCATCATTATTCGAAGCACATTACTATCAAGAAGAATCAAGGTTGAGGGTTTTTAAGAACACATAGGGAAAGTCATTTTCCTAAGCATTAAAACTTATGCAATTTCTCGGATGAAGAAAATCTAGAAGAGTACAGTTTAGAAAAACATATTAGGTTATCACTAGGTTATCAATTATTAGCAAGTTAAAACTGCCAGGTTAAGGCTAAGGTCACGAACCTATAGGCACAAACTATAGCAATACTAGAAACAGAAAACTATGAATCACTTACGCGCATTTGCTTCTCCACGAGTCTGCGCGTCCCACTGTCATTACAAAAGTTTGTCCACGCCCTTGCAGTGGTGTCTTCTTCTGTCGCTGGGCCTGCTGAAAGAGTGCTGCTCGTGCTCTGCTATTGGAATATATCAAGACGTCATCATTAGACGCAACCATGAACGTGTCCAAGTACTGAGAAAATATCGTTCATCAAACTCATGAATACAGTTGGCGCGTTGGTTAAACCAAACGATATAACTAAGAACTCATAGTGTCCATACTTGGTCCTGAAGGCTGTTTTCGGTATAACCTCTCTACGCATTCTAATCTGGTGATAACCAGATCTAAGATTTATCTTAAGAATATACTCGCACCACTCAACTAATCGAATAGATTGTCAATGCATGGCAAGGGAGACCGGTTCTTGATGGTTACAGGGTTCAGTGTCCTATAGTCAATACACAGACGTACCGTCCTATTCTTCTTTGGCACAAATAGTAGGGGTGTAACAGCTGGGTCATAAGATCAAATTTTGATACTAAAAGTCACAAGATATCTAAAGATTTAACCAATATGGCCTGCTATCTAAGGTTCCATTTTCTTAAGGTCATAATGCAATTTCTTGTATCACCATCACGAGTCACATCTGATCCTAGCATCTAGCTATGTATTCCCTAAAGTATTTAGAGTCAAACCCTCTTTCCTTTCTTCTAATACTTCTAAATTACTTGCTACCTATAAGCAAGGGTGAGGTTCTATTAGTTCTAGGCTTCTGATATTATATTAAATTCTCATGCTAAAATCTACACTAACCCTAGTATATAGGAATAACCTATCTACTATCCTACTAAGGGTAACCGTCTTCAAATATTTATATCCAGCATAACTTCTTCTGCCTTGACGAGGATCTGCTTCTGGAGGAAACACCATGCACGAACATTCATCTCTCCGAAATAGGAAGAGATGATAAACAATAATAAGGATGTCGAGGAGATTTAAAAGAGTATAATTACGAAGACCAAGGGCGATAATCAAGTGCTAAAGAATTTTTAAGTCAATTATGGATTGAGATGCTAACACTGCTAACTTTGATTACAGGCTCGCTCGGTACCGGAAAGTAACCGAAACGATTTAATCAGGACCTGCATGGGCCACCACAAAAATATGTCATACCCCAGTCCCAAAATACGTAGGACTAGGAATACGTAACATGCCAACTATGCATTCGACCAGACTCTGGTCCGATTCGAATACGTATAAGCTGTACTAGAATGGTTACTATCTATAAATATCTATGTCTCAATCCACAATAAACGAAATATACAAGAATGAGCTACATGTGCTAAAGTGTAAACCCCCTCACCCAAAATTAGGCCTACTTTGCTTAGATAGTGAAACTAGGGCTAGTTTGAACCAACAAGATTTAGAACACGACATTTGATTTAACTGTACACTATTTTATCGCGTAGCGCACCTTGCCGTTGCTTCGATAATTGGAGCACCTCACTAGCCATTACCTATCTACAAACACCACAACCTCATCCTAAACATGTTCGCCTACTATTCTGACCCTTGTGCAACTTATAATATTGCTCTCTGATGCTATATTTTAGCCGCACAATAAACGTCGCGAACGTTATTTCTTAATTCGATATAAATTCTAATTTTGTACCCTTGTACGTCACAATCGAAATTAGAGACACAATCTTGACCGTTTTGTGCAAACCGAATTTTATTAATATTCTACACTGTCCCCTCTATGCCCCTGACACTTGTGTCCCATCTAATTTCATCCCATGTACTCCTAATTAATTCTAGAACATCGTGCACGTCGATTTAATTAATTAAATCTAATTTTCTGCCTTTGTGCAATTTTCTAATTGTTGGGGGGCTTTTATACAAAAATGTATTAAGATGTCCCCACCATTGGACAATTCATGAAGAAACCCAGTTTTCCCCTTCATATGGATTTTTTCATAATTTTTCGGGATGTGCAACGCGCACTCATCGCTCTCGTGTATTTAAACCTATCCTTGTATTTAAACAAGGCAATTAATAGCCCTCCCAACATCCCCAAGTGAGCCCAAGGCCCATACCAAGGAATGTTGACCAAAGTCAACTTTTCCTAGGTCAAACCAATTTCTACATGTATAAATATTTCCTTCTCTTTTATTTTTCCTAAAAACTCAAAACCCAAAAACCTAGAATACATCTCAGCCGACCTCTACTATTCCTCCTTCTTCCTCCTCCCGACTCTTCCTCCGCCCTCGTCGGAGTCCGTCGGCCGCTGCCCCCAACTCGCTGGCCTCCTCTCCTCGATGACTCGGCCTACCTGGAGTCGGCCCCGACCCGCCGGTTCAGCACCGAGCAGACGCAGACACCACGACTCGCTGTCCCTGCTCCCTCTCCCCGTCTGGCCGGCCGACTGGATCGACTCCGGCCGGCGCAGTCGCTCCCCCACCCAACTCCATTGACCCTCGACTCCGGTCCGGACCGTGCAGCCATCCCCCGCCGCTCCGGCAGTGCATCCCGACCCTGTGCAGCTCCCCCGCCGACCCACAGTACATTTCTTCCCCCGCCGGCAGTGCGGTGTTTCCCCCCCACTCCGGCCATCTACATCGACGACCCTGTGTACAGACTGCTCCAGCCAGCGCACCGCTTCGCCTCCACAGCAACTCCCACTGCCGACTTCCCCTTCGACGAACCAAACTCCGGTCATCGTTCCCGACCACTGCACATCCCCATTGACCACCCTCTCCCTCCAGTCAATCCCCTCCGCCTGAGCCAGCGGCCGACACCCCAGTCGAACCACCACGAACACCTCCACTCCTTCCCTCGACTCGCCGCCATCACCCTCGTCTCCGACGACGGGATCCTGCCGTTGATCACCAGCCACACCACCATCAAGCCATCCTCCCTGTCCTCCCTTCCCTGCACTGACCTCCCTCGTCGGACCCCCTGGCCGGAGAACACCACAGCCTCATCATCATCGTCACCATTAGTATCATCATCTCATCATCACCACAACTCCTCATCACTATCATCATCACCACCATACATTATCATCACCTCCACCATTGCTATTAACACCCTTACAGTCATCATCTTCACCAATACCTAAACCCTAATCGTCCATATCATCGTCCTCGTCATCATCATCCTTGTCATTGCCCCCAACGTCATCGTTATCTACATCTTGGCCACCATCATCGTCTTCAATGTAGCTACCATCATCATCACTTTCAATCATTAGCATCATCATCACACCACCGTCCACATCTCCATCCTCGCCATCGTCCTCGTCAAACACCATTGCCCTTGTCATCATCATCAGCATCACTTCATCGTCATCTCAGCATAGTCGTCACCATCATCATCATCGTCGTCAACCTCACCGTCGTACCTGTGCACGTACTCCGAGATATGAACCTGTCTGTCTGCTCCATTTATGTGTGCTTGTGTGTATGCCAGTAGGATATTAGTATTGCTTATTGACTGTTAGCTGATATTGGACCCTGAGTCGGTGAACCCAGTGCTGCGTACACAAACTCGTACTCGCACGCGTATAGTATTCAGTTTGATATATTTATATATATATTTAGTATATACATACTATTCAACTTGGTATACGTATAATTATTGGATGATATATATATATATATATATATATATATATATATATATATATATATATATATATATATATATATATATATATATATATATATATGGTATATATGGTATATATTTATATTGTAATTAATTATATGCTAATAATAATTAGGAGTATGAGTATTCAGACTGTACGACCCTAGGACACCGTGGACTGTCCCGTACTTACCTTGACCATGTTGACCCTAAGAACTTATGAATTGCCTGCCTTGCGTACCTTAACGTACTGGCTTAGACACCTGTCAGTCGACTGTCTGATTGTGTACAGCACTTGAAGATGAGACCCCGCATAATTCAACGCGTAATTGACCGTATTAGATGACTAGTGTTACCCCTAGTGTACCCCCTGAGTCCAGTGTAAATATTGTTGTGTGTGCACTAGTGTAATGACTAATAATTATATTTGCATTATATTATATGTGCATAGGATGTTGGATTTATTATGCGCGACTTCTGGAGCAGGTTATTGGTATATTGCAGCTTCCTTGCCAGGCAAGTATACCTTGCCATTGTACTGTCATTTATATTCTATATGTTGCATGCATCTTTATTTTCTGTCTTAGTCATATATTTTAACTGTTATATAAAATGCGCGCGACGGTGTCGTCGCGATATGTTTTTATTTATGTATTTACATTGACCCTATTTATGAGACTACCCCATTATCATATAGCATCATTAGGTTCATTGGCCGTGACACAGTTGTTACACGGGTGTGAGTCTCATATAGATCACGGACTGCGTGACAGGTCTGGCCTCCTGTACGTATGGGCCGTGCGTTAGGAATAACTGCTGTTAGAAATTTTGCATGCTAGTAGACTTGGCAGTTATTAGAGGTGTTATCGTGTCATGGATATGACATGCTTAGATCATGGGGTGGGGAGAACAACAAGTACCGTATTTGAGCTCTTTTGCACTTTTTCTGTGCGCCCGGATTCTCCGCCGGAGATACGGGTGGTGATGACCCATATATATATTATGTACATTGGCGGGCCTCCGCCGTTCAAAAGACGACGTGCCTTTGAGGCCCCTGGATCTTCAAAGAGAACCATGCCAAATCCCAGTTTTTAGCCAGATAGCTCACTTGTGGGGAAAGTTGTTCTTAACTGCATACACTTAGACAGTTAGGCGACCAGTTGGATATTTATTTCAGTACTTTATTGGCATGTGTTTAAGTATCTTGTTATGTCCCTTTGAGGACCTGGTCCCCTGCCAGGTGTATCTGTTCTTGAGTATTCGCAGGAGCGCAGATTCGGACGGTTACTTATGTTTCGAGGATATCTTCTCTTCGAGCCCGTGATGGATAGCTGGTATTCTTATATAGTGTTTATTGTGTTGTACTCATATTGTATTGCTCTTATATTTGAGTTGGTAGTGGATTTATTTCCTCCCAACTATCATCCTTAGATACTTCTTAGTGAGATCTAGTTTCATAGATGTTGGTTATTTAATTATATTTAATTTTCGTTGATGAAATTTAGATTATACCCTATGAATTATAATACATTTTATACCAGTTGTGGATTTGATATTCATATTACAGCGTACGTATGGATTTGGTTTCCATATATTGGAGTTGCCATATCCATGCGGCTGGCATGCTTACGTGTCCTAGTCCTATATATTTTTGGGACTGGGGCGTAACATGTTTTTGTGGTGGCCCATGCAGGTCGAGAGCATATTGTCTCGGTTACGTTAATGTACCGAACAAGCCTGCACCTAGGACTAGAGTATAGGATCTCATCCACAATTGACTATGATTTATCTTCCTCCCATCTGTTCTATTCGAACAATTATATCCTGCTTGATTCCTGTACTTCCCTAATAAGTTCCTTGAGTATATAAAGGCTTCTGCTAGAATATAGGAACCCATGTTATTAGGATGATAATTAGGGTAGTACACCTATTAAGAAAACAACGAGTATATAGACACACCACTAAGTTTAGAGTATCTAGTGAACCCTAGAATTCCTTATCTCTAGGATTGGTTTACCATTACCCCTTGATGTGTTATGAGGACGTGAGGGTAGTGTAGACGCTACTAGAGTTAGTTAGAAGTTTACCATAATGTTTGACCCTAGTATTGAGGAACCAATGGAGAACCAATATTGAACATTAGGACTAAACCTAACCTTCATAATTGGATAGTGTTGGAGAACTATAAAACTTATGTCATTGTCTTGTTATTAGTAGACAGCACCCTAGGAAGCCTAGAGGAATCTAATCAACACTTTCCCTTAATCATACCCCGAACATGGCAACTAGCATACCACTCCCCTTGGAAAACTATGATGCTATCTAGAGCCCCTCTATTTTATATATTGTTTCCCTGTGACCATAGCACTCGCTAGTGTGCGACGACTGATTACGTTTCTTCTCTTCATCTTTTAACTCGTGCCATCTGACACTTCTGATTGTAGGCCAGGTGATTTTATTTTGTGTTAAGGACATATAGTTGCTAGGATTATAGTTGTTAATGTTAAATTTTGAAGTTGTGTGCTTAGTAGTTAGAACTTGATGGTTTAAGTTATTCTTGTAGATTGTGACCTGGTGATTATCCCTTAGTTTAAATTGCGTAGCATGTACCCCCACCTCGATACAAGCTAGATCCCTTTCCCCTTGACGGCCAGTAACTCTTCTGTCCTTACTATTGACACTTGTTCTATAAGCACTATGACTAAGACTTAAGATGACCATGACCTATATAATAGGATACTCTAATAAGCACGAAGACCCCCTTCTTGTAAACCTTAATAGGAATTCCTATATTTTCTTTAAGGCATTAGCGTATTAATTTATTATTCTAAGTTGAGTAATATGCCTCACACCCTAGTATCACATAGTCCTTGTGATCCATTGATGAAGTGTAACTGAATGACATTAATTGTATGCTAGCATAAGACGACAGTATTTATTCAGACGGGAAAATTTAGAGGTTCATGCCCCTATTTGGTCGACTAGCGACTTAGACAAGGAGGTTGTATGATAACTGTAGAGATTGTAGAGTCTTTATTATTATTGCTTATTTTGTTTTTGTTTTTGTTTTTGTTTTTGTGAACTTGAATTAATTTGTACCTCCCTTCATCATCATCTAGCGTACTTATGTTTGTTGTACTACCTTAATTTATGCTGCTAATATAGCCTAGTTTTGCAAGCTTATTCTTTTATTGAGCTTGATTATGAGATATGTATTATTGGGGATGCCCACTGATACAATTGTCTAATCAGAATCAGTGTATTGCGGTCTGATCAACCATAGTGCGCTTGATTCGTCTTTCGCAATAATACTTTATGTGGATTGAGATATATAGTTAACTAGTAGACACCTGTACTTGCCCTCTAGATATGTCTGAGCGGATCGTATCGGTTACATAACTGTACTAATACGAGTATGTGAATAGGAATTACCAAAATATGATTTCAATCCACAACTGCTTTGACAATTTCCATTTGAATTATTTAAACGCCTTGATCCCGATACTTCTATTCTATTACCTCTCCCTTGAACTCTTTATTATTGATCTCCGTCCTCCCTTATTTTGGAAAGACGAAACCTCTTGCTTGGTATAAGTTTGATATATAGTTAGTACTAGATGTACCCCACAGGCCAATCGCGTTGTTTGGTGAGTATCTTTTATAAATGATTAAGGGCATATCATAGATGATATGTTTGGCGTTAAAAACCTTGAGGATTCAATATCATGATTAAATAATTTGAGGCATAGCCTTCTTAGATGTATAGCCTTAGATGATAGATGGGTAAATTCTAAGTTGGGTAGAAACTGCAATGTTCACTTAAGGGGAATTCCTTATATTGTAACCAAGTAAGATTTGATAGAGAGAACCCTACCCTATTTTAATTTTGAGGACAAAATTATTTTAAGTTGGGTAGATTGTAAACCCTCTCATCCAAAATTAGGCCTACTTTGCTTAGATAGTGAAACTAGGGCTAGTTTGAACCAACAAGATTTAGAATACGGCATTTGATTTAACTGTACACTATTTTATCGCGTAGCGCACCTTACCGTTGCTTCGATAATTGGAGTACCTCACTAGCCATTGCCTATCTACAAACACCACAACCTCATCCTAGACATGTCCGCCTACTATTCTGACCCTTGTGCAACTTATAATATTGCTCTCTGATGCTATATTTTAGCCGCACAATAAATATCGCAGACGTTATTTCTTAATTCAATATAAATTCCAATTTTGTACCCTTGTACGTCCCAATCAAAATTGGAGACACAATCTTGACCATTTTGTGCAAACCGAATTTTATTAATATTCTACACTGTCCCCTCTACGCCCCTGACACTTGTGTCCCATCTAATTTTATCCCATGTACTCCTAATTAATTCTAGAACATCGTGTGCGTCAATTTAATTAATTAAATCCAATTTTCTGCCTTTGTGCAATTTTCCAATTGTTGGGGGGCTTTTATTCAAAAATGCATTAAGGTGTCCCCACCATTGGACAATTCATGAAGAAACCCAGTTTTCTCCTTCACATGAATTTTTCTGTAATTTTTTGGGATGTGCAACGCGCGCTCATCGCTCTCGTGTATTTAAACCTATCCTTGTATTTAAACAAGGCAATTAATAGCCCTCCCAACATCCCCAAGTGAGACCAAGGCCCATACCAAGGAATGTTGACCAAAGTCAACTTTTCCTAGGTCAAACCAATTCCACATGTATAAATATTTCCTTCTCTTTTGTTTTTCCTAAAAACTCAAAACCTAAAAACCTAGAATACATCTCAGCCGACCTCTACTATTCCTCCTTCTTCCTCCTCCCGACTCTTCCTCCGCCCTCGCCGGAGTCCGCCGGCCGCTGCCCCCAACTCGCTGGCCTCCTCTCCTCGATGACTCGGCCTGCCTGGAGTCGGCCCTGACCTGCCGGTTCAGCGCCGAGCAGACGCAGACACCACGACCCGCTGTCCCTGCTCCCTCTCCCCGTCCGGTCGGCCGACTGGACCGACTTCGGCCGGCGCAGTCGCTCCCCCACCCGACTCCATTGACCCTCGACTCCGGTCCGGACCGTGCAGCCATCCCCCGCCGCTCCGGCAGTGCATCCCGACCCTGTGCAGCTCCCCCACCGACCCACAGTACATTTCTTCCCCCGCCGGCAGTGCGGTGTTTCCCCCCCGCTCCGACCATCTACATCGACGACCCTGTGTACTGACTGCTCCGGCCAGCGCACCGCTTTGCCTCCACAGCAGCTCCCACTGCCGACTTCCCCTTCGACGAACCGGACTCCGGTCATCGTTTCCGACCACTGCATATCCCCATTGACCACCCTCTCCCTCCAGTCAATCCCCTCCGCCTGAGCCAGCGGCCGACACCCCAGTCGAACCACCACGAACACCTCCACTCCTTCCTTCGACTCGCCGCCATCACCCTCGTCTCCGATGACGGGATCCTGCCGTTGATCACCAGCCACACCACCATCAAGCCATCCTCCCTGTCCTCCCTTCCCTGCACTGACCTCCCTCGTCGGACCCCCTGGCCGGAGCACACCACAGCCTCATCATCATCGTCACCATTAGTATCATCATCACCACAACTCCTCATCACTATCATCATCACCACCATACATTATCATCACCTCCACCATTGCTATTAACACCCTTACAGTCATCATCTTCACCAATACCTAAACCCTAATCGTCCACATCATCGTCCTCGTCATCATCATCCTTGTCATCACCCCCAACGTCATCGTCATCTACATCGTGGCCACCATCATCGTCTTCAATGTAGCTACCATCATCATCACTTTCAATCATTAGCATCATCATCACACCACCGTCCACATCTCCTTCCTCGCCATCGTCCTCGTCAAACACCATTGCCCTCGTCATCATCATCAGCATCACTTCATCGTCATCTCAGCATAGTCGTCACCATCATCATCATCGTCGTCAACCTCACCGTCGTACCCGTGCACGTACTCCGAGGTATGAACCTGTCTGTCTGCTCCATTTATGTGTGCTTGTGTGTATGCCAGTAGGATATTAGTATTGCTTATTGACTGTTAGCTGATATCGGACCCTGAGTAAGTGAACCCAGTGCTGCGTACACAAACTCGTACTCGCACGCGTATAGTATTCAGTTTGATATATTTATATATATATTTAGTATATGCATACTATTCAACTTGGTATACGTATAATTATTGGATGATATATATGTGTATATATATATATATATATATATATATATATATATATATATATATATATATGGTATATATTTATATTATAATTAATTATATGCTAATAATAATTAGGAGTATGAGTATTCAGACTGTACGACCCTAGGACACCGTGGACTGTCCCGTACTTACCTTGACCATGTTGACCCTAAGAACTTATGAATTGCCTGCCTTACGTACCTTAACGTACTGGCTTAGACACCTGTCAGTCGACTGTCTGATTGTGCATTGTGTACAGCACTTGAAGATGAGACCCCGCGTAATTCAATGCGTAATTGACCGTGTTAGATGACTAGTGTTACCCCTAGTGTACCCCCTGAGTCCAGTATAAATATTGTTGTGTGTGCACTAGTGTAATGACTAATGATTATATTTGCATTATATTATATGTGCATAGGATGTTGGATTTATTATGCGCGACTTCTGGAGCAGGTTATTGGTACATTACAGCTTCCTTGCCAGCAAGTATACCTTGCTATTGTACTGTCATTTATATTCCATATGTTGCATGCATCTTTATTTTCTGTCTTAGTCATATATTTTAACTGTTATATAAAATGCGCGCGACGGTGTCGTCGCTATATGTTTTTATTTATGTATTTGCATTGACCCTGTTTATGAGACTACCCCATTATCATGTAGCATCATTAGGTTCATTGGCCGTGACACAGTTGTTACACGGGTGTGAGTCTCATATAGATCACGGACTACGTGACAGGTCTGGCCTCCTGTACGTATGGGCCGTGCGTTAGGAATAACTGCTGTTAGAAATTTTGTATGCTAGTAGACTTGGCAGTTATTAGAGGTGTTATCGTGTCATGGATATGACATGCTTAGAGCATGGGGTGGGGAGAACAACAAGTACCGCATTTGAGCTCCTTTGCGCTTTTTCTGTGCGTCCGGATTCTCCGTCTGAGATACGGGTGGTGATGACCCATATATATATTATGTACATTGACGGGCCTCCGCCGTTCAAAAGATGACGTGCCTTTGAGGCCCCTGGATCTTCAAAAGAGAACCATGCCAAATCCCAGTTTTCAGCCAGATAGCTCACTTGTGGGAAAAGTTGTTCTTAACTGCATACACTTAGACGGTTAGGCGACCAGTTGGATATTTATTTCAGTACTTTATTGGCATGTGTTTAAGTATCTTGTTATGTCCCTTTGAGGACCTGGTCCCCTGCCAGGTGTATCTGTTCTTGAGTATTCGCAGGAGCGCAGATTTGGACGGTTACTTATGTTTCGAGGATGTC
This sequence comes from Iris macrosiphon, assembly GCA_036927795.1. NCBI lineage: Eukaryota > Viridiplantae > Streptophyta > Magnoliopsida > Asparagales > Iridaceae > Iris > Iris macrosiphon. The sequence goes on along the minus strand of JAYESA010000004.1, from coordinate 28,228,337 downwards.
TTCTCTTCGAGCCCGTGATGGATAGCTGGTATTCTTATATAGTGTTTATTGTGTTTTACTCATATTGTATTGCTCTTATATTCGAGTTGGTAGTGGATTTATTTCCTCCCAACTATCATCCTTAGATACTTCTTAGTGAGATATAGTTTCATAGATGTTGGTTATTTAATTATATTTGATTTTCGTAGATGAGATTTAGATTATACCCTGTGACTTGTAATACATTTTATACCACTTGTGGATTTGATATTCATATTACAGCGTACGTATGGATTTGGTTTCCATATATTGGAGTTGCCATATCCATGCAGCTGGCATGCTTACGTGTCCTAGTCCTACGTATTTTTGGGACTGGGGCGTGACATAAAGTCGGCCGCCAAAGAGTTCATGCAGTACTTCGCTGAATTTAATTGGCTCGCCAAATTTGCAAGTGCCTACCTACCTGATGTGGCGAGTTGAGTAAGACGATTTGAAGGTGGCCTGCGACCTGCCATCCATGTGCACGTGGTCGTTCCCCAATACCTGACTATACGGGAAGTTCTCAATCATGCCATTTTCCTTGAATTGCAGTATCCTTCTGTTGATGTCGACACTGTTCATACTTCCAATCACAATCGCCATAGTAACGTAGGAGGAAACATCGCTCCAAAATGTCCAAATAACGGCGTTCAGCAGAAAGAAAATTTAGGGCAACCATGTTCCTTCTGTAAGAAGCCAGGGCATACTGTCGGAAACTATAGCAAAAAACTCGAATTATGTCTCGTATGTGGTGATCCAAACCATCTGATGGGTAACTGTCCGCACTTATCTCATCTCCGCCCTCAACATCTAAATCCTGCCACAGCGCATCAAGCCAACCGAGCTGCGATGCAGCAAGTGCGTCATCAAGCTTAAGGCCGGGTGGATGCTTTGACACAGGAAGATGCTCTAGCGTCGAACACCATTGTGTCAGGTATATTGCTTTTCAATAACATACCTGCTCGCGTGCTATTTGATTCTGGTGCTACGCATATCTTTATATCAACAAATTTTGCCGTAAAAAATAAGATAGAAATGACACCATTATATCTAGACCTTAGTGTTACTACCCCATCTGGCACGAAGATACATGTTCTTTCAGTATGTCAGGGCGGTTACGTATGTATTGGGGGAAGTAAACTCTCGCTAGATGTGTTAGTCCTAAATTTTCGAGATTATGATATCATCTTGGGGATGGATTGGCTAGGCACTTGCTCGGTAGCTATCGAATGTGCAGAGAAACGAGTCATCTTTCGTCTACCTGGAGAGGCCAAATTCTGCTATACAAGTGGTCCAGCAACAGAAGCGTTAAGGACCTGCATGGTGATTTCTGCGATATCAGCTCGACGGATGCTACACTCTGGATGCGAAGGATACTTGGCGTCGGTTCAGGATACGCAGCTGGATTGTGCAAACTTTGAGTTTTCTTCCATTGTGGCAGAGTTTTCTGATGTATTTTTGAGTGAACTACCTGGCATGCCACCTGGCCGAGAAATTGAGTTCACCATCGATACCTTCCCAAATACCCAACAGATTTCCAAAGCCCCGTATCGAATGGCCCCTGCTGAACTAAAGGAGTTAAAGTGCCAACTACAAAAACTGCTTGACCGTGGATATATTTGTCCTAGCGTGTCTCCTTGGGGCGCGCCTGTACTTTTTATAAAGAAGAAAGACGGGACGTTGCGACTCTACATAGACTATCGTGAGCTAAATAAGGTCACTATCCGAAACAAGTATCCCCTGCCCAGGATCGACGACCTCTTTGATCAACTGTAAGGAGCGTCAGTGTTTTTGAAAATAGACCTTCGCTCTGGCTACCATAAATTAAAGATCAAACCAGAGGACATACTGAAGTCAGCATTTCTGACCCGCTATGGCCATTATGAGTTTTCTGTCATGCCATTCGGACTGATGAATGCTCCTACCGCATTCATAGATTTGATTAACCGTGTATTCCGACCATTCTTCGATAAGTTTGTGGTAGTATTCATATACGACATCTTAGTGTACTCGAAGAATAATGATGGACACGCATGACACATGTAGTTGGTGCTTCAAACTCTTTGAGACAATAAGTTGTTCGCGAAGCTGAGAAAGTGCGAGTTTTGGTTGGACATCATATATTTCCTCGGGCATATCATTTTCGCGAAGGGCATCTTAGTCAACCCAAAGAAATTAGAAGCCATCGTGAAGTGGAAGAGACCTGAGTTGGCCAGCGATATTCGGGGCTTCTTTGGTCTAGAAGGCTACTACAGGAGATTCATAAAAGAATTTTCAAGGATCGCTTCACCTCTGACTCATCTCACTCGGAAAGGAGTAACATTCGCATGGTCGGACGATTGTGAAGCTTCATTTATGGAATTAAAGCAACGACTTGTCTCAGCATAAATTCTTACTCTTACGGATGGACTGATAATTTTAAGATCTATAGCGACGCTTCAGGAAAGATTTTGGGATGTGTCCTTATGCAGAGGGACAAGGTGATAGCCTATGTATTGAGGCAGTTAAAGCCTCACAAAAGGAACTATCCAACGCACGATCTGTAACTTGCAGCGGTGGTGTTCGCGCTGAAGTTATGGCGGCATTACCTCTATGGCATACCGTATAAAATCTTCACGGATCACAAAAGCCTTAAGTACCTCTATACTCAAAAGGATTTGGATCTACAACAATGATATTGGCTTAAACTCCTTAGCAACTTTGACTTGATGATAAGATATACACCGGGCAAGGGCAATGTTGTAGCTGATGCACTGAGTTGAGTATTTGTTGGGAGCTTAGCTATCGATGACAGGCTGCGAAGGGATCTCGAAAGTTTGGGCATTATACTCCGAATCAGATACAAAAAGGGGACGCATATGGCTCAGTTACGCCTCGAGCCAAACTTATTAGAGAAAGTTAAGTCCGCTCAGAAGGGTGACATATTCTAGCAAAAATACGTAATCTTATCTCAGCAGGAAAGGCGACCGACTTTGCGGTGAGCATGGATGGAATGATGCGGGTAAAGGAAAGATTGTGTGTTCCTAATGATGCAAATATCAGAAAAAAGATACTCGCTGAATCCTACTATGTGGGTTATACTTCACATCCAGGAAGCTCGAAGATGTATCGAGACCTCCGCATAATATTTTGGTGGCACGACATGAAAAGGGATGTGGCGCCGTTCGTGTCGCAATGCATGGCTTGTCAGAGAGTAAAGGCCGAGCACCAGAAGCTGGGCGGAGAGATGCAGAACCTTGCTATACCGGAGTAAAAATGGGAACACATAACGATGGATTTCATTATTGGTTTAGCAAAGACGCAACAGGAAAATGATGACGTTTGGGTCATCGTCGATCGACTCACTAAGTTAGCTCACTTTCTGTCTATCAAAGTTACTTGGAGTGCCGACTGTCTGGCGCAGGTCTACCTTAACGAGATCGTTCGACTCCACTGTGTGCCCGTATCTATTATCTCCTATCGAGATGGATGATTCTTATCATGCTTCTGGGAGAGCCTTTAGTCAGTAATGGGGACGACGTTAAAGTTCAACTCTGCCTACTATCCTCAGACAGATGGCCAAATCGAGCGGGTAAACCAAATCCTCGAAGATATGCTACGGCTCTGCGCCTTGGACTTAAAGTCAAGTTGGGACATGCATCTACCGTTAACTAAATTTTCATACAATAATAGCTATCAATACAGCATTCAAATGGCACTGTATGAGACATTGTATGAGCGAAAGTGCAGATCCCCTATCTATTAGGATAAAGTTGCTGAACGATAAATTCTTGGCCCGGAGCTCGTAGAAAAAATCGTCCAAAAGATTCGTTTGATCCGCGAACAGTTGAAGGTAGCACAAAGCCATCAAAAGAGTTACTCAGATGCGCACCGTCGACCTCTTGAGTTCCTAGAAGGTGATCGTATATTTCTCAAAGTCTCACCCATGCGAGAAGTTACCAGATTTGGAGCAAAACGAAAGCTAAGCCCAAGATTCGTCGGCCCGTTCGAAATACTTGAGCGAGTCGCTCCAATCGTATATCAGATTGTCCTGCCACCATCACTATCTGAAGTGTACGATATCTTTCACGTTTCATAGCTTAGGAAGTACGTGTTTGACCTGAGTCATGTGGTGGATCTTGATCAACTAAAATTAAAGGCAAACTTGACGTATGTTGAACACCCTGTGCGGATCTTGGATCACAAGAAGAAGCTGCTTCGAAGTTGTTCAGTTCCCCTCGTGCATGTGCTTTGGAGAAATCATTCGATCAAAGAATTGACCTGGGAGCTTGAGTTTGATATGAAAAAAAAGTTCCTTTATTATTTTATAGTGGTAGGTTCTATTCCTAAGTTTCGTAGACGAAACTTTCTATTAGTTGGTTAGGATATGGTGTCCCGTTCCTCCTTTACGGGGAGCGCGGCTAAGAAATACTTTCGGTATCGTTCGATCGGGATAGATTGAATCAAGATCTTTTCCTCTTTATAGATCTGCTCTTCGAAATTGATTCCCATATTCAGTGGACCATGCCCCAAGGATGGACTTAGCGGCAGAGTCAAGGGGGACCTCTCCGCTGCAAGTTTTCTAGCCTAATTTTTGCTCCCAAGTTTTCTTGCCTATAAGTCAATGGGGACTTATATATACTTCTATGATGTATCTGTTCAACCTAGGACCGTGAGACGTTGCTTAGCGTCCGAACAAGATTCGGGTGTCGACGCCGTACGCGGAGTCGTGCAACGTCACTTAGAGAGTTGATTCTGCGATCCTATATTTTTGCGTGCTTGTTTTTCCATGTACGCCATACCATAGGACACTTGACACTATTTCATGTGACAGAATCTTTCCTGAGATATTCATGGTGATCCTATATAGGCTTACAGGATTCGTGACATGAGACTTGCATATTACATGGATATTACTATGACTCGTTGTACTAGCTAGAGGTCATGATCTTGCGTGTTATGGACATGAGACATCATGAACATGAGACATGAGGTTACATTGGGTGGGGAGAGACACACAGGCTATAGGCTGATTACATACGTATATATTTATTATTATGGTGCTTTAGCCTCTATACTCAGGCTGATTACATACGTATATATTTATTACTTGATACTCCTGCTACCGGCTCCCTGACACAGAGCTTGTAGTGGTTTCAGTATGAGTACTAGTGATGCTCTCATTTTTGTATTTCACTTAGCTGGTTACATAGCTTGTCCTAAGGATCTGTTTATATTTACTTGCTACATTTATTTGGCTTGAGTGTTTATTGTACCTTGTTATGTCCCCTGAGGACCTGGATCTGGATTATGTCCCCAGGTGTAGACGAGAAGAGCTATCCCGAGGTTTACGGGACAAGTGCTACTATTAGAGACGTACAGGTTGCAGAGGACGAGGTTGTTCCAGAGGACTTCTCTTGAGCACACAGTATTCTTACCATTCATTATTTATGCTTAGTGTTCTTGGATATTTGATCTTGTAGTGACTTCTGGATATTGTACTTGGATTTATTTTCCTTTCCATTTTGATAATGGGTTGTTCCCCGTGACATTATTTCTATTGCTTTGATTAGACAGATCATTTTATATTATTGTGACTAGACTTGTCTCTTTGTGATTTTGTTACTTATTGTGGATGAGATTAGATATATAAACTGTGACAGGTATTCGTAGACCATTTTTATGTATTACAACTTAAGTGCACTCTAACGGGTCCATTAAATTGGGTTTGTCCATTGGAGTTGTGCTGTTGGCCATTGCCACGTGGCTAGTCCCTCGACATTTGGGACTGGGACGTGATAAGGTTTTTGTGGCAGCCCATGTAGGTCTACGAATATATTGCTTCGGTTCTAACTAAGGGACCGAGCAAGCCTGCAATTAGGATAAGAATAAATTTATAGGATCTTATCCATATATTGACGCATCCTTGACCTCTATATCGAACTCGAACTTAATTTCTTGACTTGCATCTTGCTTGATTCAACTGTTCGACCCTACACTGATCCCGACAGAAGAAGAGAAGGCAGATAAATTCTTTGAGGGCTTGAGCTTGGAGTTACAGAGATTGATTGGCGTAGTTGCACCTACTTTTTATACGGACATCCTTGTAGCAGCTCGACGCATTGAGCGCATCACCAGGAGAGAGTCCAGTCAGAAGCGGCTGCATGTACTAGCACCAGACCGGGCACAACAGGAAGGAGCTGCAAAGCGACCCCAGATGAATTCACCCTAGAAAATAGCATCATGAGCCCCATCCCTTCCTACTTGTCACTACTATGGCAAGGTAGGCCATATTGAGAGAGAGTGCAGATGCAAATTGAGATTATGTTTAGCTTGCGGATCCAGTCAACATTTAACTAGGGATTTCCTTGAGCGTTGAGAGAGAGCACTGATGATTCATCGACCAGCCCTACCAACACCAGCACCAAGACTCCCTACTTGTCATTATTGTGGCAAGGTAGGCCATCTCGTCAAGGAATGCCGACACAGATTGAGATTGTGCTTGATTTGCGGATCCAGTCAGTATTCAGCCAGGGATTGCCCTGAGCGCCGGGGAGGAACACCAATGGTTCACCGAATAGCTTTACCAACACTAGAGCCAGTCCAGCAGCCAAATCGACTAACTTATCCAGCACCAGGAACATCACATGCGGAAGATGGAGAATTCAGACTACCAGCACCGGAAGGATATCATCCGAGGCCACCCTTGGCATCACATGCAGCACTCTTCTAGCAGGCACAGCAACAACGGAGGACACCACTACAGGAACGTGGACAAGCTTTTGCATAATAGTGGAGGAGGTACAGACTCGAGGAGTAGCGAGTATGGATAAGATTTAGTTTTATCATAGCTAGCTATAGTAACGAATATTCCTGGTAGTACTTTAGCATTTGCCAGTTAGTTCCATTCCCTGGCCTATACCTAGTATTATGGAGCATGAACTTGTTAGTCTAGAGTAGTAATATGTAAGTGGTACCCAAGTTTTCAGAAGTTGTTGTTGATCATCGCTCTAATCAGACTCCTTTACTCTTGAGTTACTCATCTCTCATTGCCTAGAAGAAGTTTTTATTGCTTCCCTACATGTTCTGCTTGAACAAAACCCTCAACCTTTCTCTCGATTTTTCCTTGTTCATGGTCCTTTATCCTTAGTGTCGTGCTTCAACAAATGTCATGCAACCGCGTCATCTCTTTTGGAGCAAACCTTTTCTGAGTAGTTATATTTTTTTTTCTTAATTGCGAGGACGCAATTCTTTTAAGGTGGGTAGATTGTGAGCACCCTAATTTTTATATAGGGTTAGTTCGGTAATTATTAATACTTTTTTAATATTTATTCGATAATTTAATCGAACTTTGGAGACCAACCCCCATGGTTTTAAGATCTTGAGTGCAACACTAGCCTTTTTCTTTCAACCAACCTAGCATGCTCGACTTAGACGAGTTAAATTAGGCGCCTGCTATGACTGTCCCTCACAAATTTGCATTCCCATGCCTTATTTTGGTCGCACAACTTTCGCGACATAATTACGAGAAAACAATGATTAATTAACCATTTAGTCGTGGCGTACGATTTTAATACGCCACCCCGACCCATTGCATTACATCCCTTTATATAAAAGTAGCTCAAAATATCATGATACCGTTTCAAGACATCGAGTCCAGATTTTTGGGTCCTAAGGACGAGGATATGCTATCGCTTCTTCGGACGATCCAGTACCTGCGAACAAGCAAATTGGTAGGGGTCAGAACTTTGGGAAAAGTACTGGTGAGTAAAAGAAACAACGAACAGAAGCAACACTCTCTAAAACCAACACTAAGTAAGAATGTGGTAAAATATTATATTACTAGTGATCTTGCTACTTTTACCTAGTTTTATTTCATGGAGCACAGGATCAGAGTCAGTTTACTTCTTTCAAAAATATATCTTTGAAAATGGTTTGCACATTCAATACATTTAAGCATACAGTAGGGGTCGTGTTTTATTGTGTAGTGCAAAATATGTATCGTGAGCCATATTCATTAACTCATAGGAACATAAGGTATCTCTAGTGGACTATTTATCTCAGTTCAAGACAAAGTGCATCTAGTGGACTTATTTAATTTAGTTCAATGGACAATAGCATATTCAAGTAAAACAGATACATCTTATTAGCAATTATGATAAAGAACATAAGAAATATGAATGATCACTTATTCAATGATCCTTACCCACAGTCGAACGGTTATCCCTGCAACAGACATATAAGTTAGCAATAATTTGCATATATGAATAAGGTTCAAATTCATGTTCGTTCCTATATCAAACAGTTAGGTATGCAAGAAGGCTAACCTAGAATGTGCCCTAAATATATGATGGTCCATGGGTTGCCCCATGATTAACAGTAGTGACTCAAGGTTCAGCTCTGCACTAGCACGTGCGTATATCAGTAGTTGTGACTCAAGGTTCAGCTTTGCACCAACACACGCGAATACTAGAAGCTGTAAAATAATGGTTCTGCTCTTCACTAATATACACAATATCTCACTAGATCACAAGGACCGTACCTCATGGTGCTATCAAAAATCTCTTCCGGACCGACCGATTCCTAGTGCCCTAGGAACCGTTCGAGAGACTAAACCTTGTGCACAAGTTTTTCGAGACCAATGCATGACATAAAACATCTATCAGATAATTCTATAATGCAAGCAAGCAATGATCAATCAAATTCTATCTTTTCTTTTTATCAATCAAGTGATAGGTTCAATCTTCTTTTCACATAACTAATAGTACATCCCACTAGATCACAAGGACCGTACCTCAGGGGGCACTATTAGTCTCTACTCATTCTTATCAATCTTCTTTAGCATATCACGAGTTATTCATATAGTTCTATCTTTTGCATCAATGACAAACAAACATATAAACGATCTCTAATTTAAGCAAGCATGGCATGATTCTTTTATCTCTTCTAGCTAAGTATGTTGTTTTACTCTTGTTTAGCATACCATAGAGACTTGTTCAAGCAATTTCTTTATACTTCTTATTAGCATAGCAAGGTTCATTCGATAACCGTGTCAGTGTGACCTAGCATACAAATTTTTATTCTTTTACTTAGCATGGCAAGGTTTGTTTGATAGCGGTGACCGTGTAACTTAGCATACAATATTTTTATCTTGACTTAGCATGGCAAGGTTCGTTTGATAGCGGTGACCGTGTAACTTAGCATGTAATATTTCTGTCTTGACTTAGCATGGCAATGGTTCTATCTCTTTTAGGCAAGCATATAAGTTCTTTAGTTAAGCATGCAGGTTCTCGTTCTATCATTCTTATGTGAACATTCTTGACTTAGCAACAAGCATTAAAAAAACTCAGATTCATTATTAAGGTGTGCAAGAATCAGAGAATAAAGTTCTGCCCACTGACCCAGATCAATCGTCTTGTATTTCGATCGGGAAACTCTTCAAGAAGGCTTTCGCTCGAGCCAACAAAGCGATATCTCTTGTACATAGTGTCAATGCGGAGTGAGACACTACAGATGACATCGTACGGAATATAATGGAAGAGGAGAAGAATAAGAGAGTAGTACTAGGATGGGTGACCTCCTAGGAAGTCCTCGTGTTGCACCCCTTTTTTTGCTACAATTTTGTATCGAATGAGTAATGATGTGTATTTATTCTTTTTCCACCTTTCTTCTTCTATTTCATGCTTTCAATCGTATGTGGTATGAAAATGCCCCCGTATAGGACAGAACGAAAGAGGAGAAGAACAAGAGAGTTGTACTTGGATGGGTGACCTCGTGGGAAGTCCTTGTATTGCACCCATTTTTTTGCTACAATTTTGGCACCGAATGAGTAATGATATATATTTATTCTTGTTCTTCCTTTCTTCTTCTTCTTCTTCTTCTTCTTCTTCTTCTTCTTCATTCTTTCTTTCATATGTTGTATGAAGATGGTACCATACAGGACATAACAGAAGAGAAGAACAAGAGAGTAGTACTAGGATGGGTGACCTCATGGAAGTCCTCGTGTTGCACCCATTTTCTAATACAATTTTGGATCAAAGCAGTAATGATGAGTATTTATTCTTTCTCCTCCTTTCTTCTTCTTCTTCTTCTTCATGCTTTTCTTCGTAGGTAGTATGAAGATGGCATCATACGTTGCCATCTTCAAACTTCTTCTTCTTCTTCTTCTTCTTCTTCTTCTTCATTCTTTCTTTCGTATGTTGTATGAAGATGGCACCATACGAGACAGAATGGAAAATAAGAAGAATAAGAAAGTAGTACTAGGAATGGGTGGCCTCCTGGGAAGTCCTCGTGTTATACCCATTTTTTTTGCTATAATTTTGGATCGAAGCAGTAATTATGGGTATTTATTATTTCCCCTTCTTTCTTCTTCTTCTTAATAATTTCTTTCATAGGTGGTATAAAGATGGCATTGTACGGGAAAGAACGGAAGAGGAGAAGAACAAGAGAGTAGTACTAGAATGGGTGACCTCCTAGAAAGTCCTCGTGTTGCACCTAATTTTTTTGCTACGATTTTGGATCGAAGCAGTAATGATGTGTATTTATTCTTTTTTCTCCTTTCTGCTTCTTCATGCTTTCTTTTGTAGGTGGTATAAAGATGGCACCGTACGGGACAAAATGGAAGAGGAGAAAAATAAGAGAGTAGTACTAGGATGGGAGACCTTTTGGGAATTTCAGTGTTGCACCCCTTTTTTGCTACGATTTTGGAACAAAGCAGTAATGATGTATATTTATTCTTCATCCCCTCCTTTCTTCTTCATGCTTTTTTTGTATGTGGTATGAAGATGGCATCGTACGGGACGTAATGGAAGAGGATAAGAATAAGAGAGTAGTACTAGGGTAGGTGACCTCCTGGGAAGTCCTCGTGTTGCACCCATTTTTTTGCTACGATTTTGGCACCGTACGGGTAATGATGTATATTTATTCTTTTCCCTCATTTCTTCTTCTTCTTCATTCTTTTTTTCGTTGGTGGTATGAATATGGCACCGTACAGGACGAAATTGAAGAGGAGTAGAACATGAGAGTAGTACTAGGATGGGTGACCTCCTGGGAAGTCCTCGTATTACACCAATTTCATTCTTTCTTTTGTAGGTAGTATAAAGATGGCATCGTATGGGACATAACATAAGAGACGAATAACAATAGACCAGTACTAAGATGGGTGACCTCTTGGGAAGTTCTCGTGTGCTCCTATTTTTTGCTATAATTTTGGATTGAAGAGGTAATGATGTGTATTTATTTTTTTCCCTCATTTCTTCTTCTTCTTAATGATTTCTTTCGTAGGTGGTATAAAGATTGCACCATATGGGACAGAATGTAAGAAGAGAAGAACAAGAGAGTAGTACTAAGATGGGTGACTTCCTGGGAAGTCTTCGTGTTGTACCCCTATTTTTTGCTACGATTTTGGGTCAAAACAGTAATGATATGTATTTATTCTTTCTCCTCCTTTCTTCTTCTTTATGCTTTCTTTCGTAGGTGGTATGAAGATGGTACCGTACGGGACGAAACGGAAGAGGAGAAGAATAAGAGAGTAGTACTAGGATGAGAGACCTCTTGGGAAGTTCTCGTGTTGCACCCTTTTTTGCTACGGTTTTAGATCGAAGAAGTAATGATGTGTTTTTATTCGTCATCCCCTCCTTTGTTCTTCTTCATGCTTTCTTTCGTAGGTGGTATGAAGATGGCATCGCACGAGAAGTATGGAAGAGGAGAAGAACAAGAGAGTAGTACTAGGGTTGGTGACCTCTTGGGAAGTCCTCGTGTTGAACCCTTTTTCTATAATTTTGGCACCGTACGGGTAATGATGTGTATTTATTCTTTCTCCTCCTTTCTTCTTCTTCATGCTTTCTTTCGTAGGTGGTATGAATATTGCTTCATACGGGATGGAACTAAAGAGGAGTAGAATAAGAGAGTAGTACTAGGATGGGTGACCTCCTAGGAAGTCCTCGTGTTGTACCCATCATATGAGCTTGCACCTGTTAATTTTTTAAATCAACGAGAAATCAAATCAAATCAAATTGATAATTGTGTATATTTGTTTAATTTAAATTTGATATATATATATATATATATATATATATATATATATATATATATATATGAGCTATTGGCTCATTCCTACATGAGCCTTCCACATATGGAACAATAGTAATAGACTTCTACATGTCATGTGTACTAGTACACTTAATTCTTATTGGTCTATATGTTCATGACTCATGTAGAAATATAAACCAATGGCACATATCCCTTTTTTCATATATATATATATATATATATATATATATATATATATATATATATATAATTTTTAAATATGACATACGTAAATTTAGTATCTATTTAAAAAAATCAGCAAACCAATAATATCACATCTGTACGAAGACGATATCGTACGGGATGACTTAGAATATGAGAAGAATATAGAGTAGTAATAGGATGGGTGACCTCTTGGAAAGTTCTCGTCTTGCACCCATTTTTTTGCTACGAATTTAGATCGAAGTAGTAATGATGTGTATTAATTCTTTTCTCTCATTTCTTCTTCATGCTTTCTTTCGTAGGTAGTATGAAGATGAAAACGTACGGGATGAAATGTAAGAGGAAAAGAACAATAGAGTATGACTAGGATAGGTGACCTGTTGTGAAGTTCTCGTGTTGCACCCTTTTTTTTGCTACAATTTTGGATCGAAGCAGTAATGATGTATATTTATTCTTTTCCCTCCTTTCTTCTTCTTCTTCTTTTTCTTCTTCATACTTTTTTTCGTAGGTGGTATAAAGATGGAACCGTACAGGAGGGAACGAAAGAGGAGAAGAATAAGAGAGTATTACAATGATGGGTGACCTCCTGGGAAGTTCTCGTATTGGACCCATTTTTTTGCTACGATTTTGGATTGAAGCATCAATTATGTGTATTTATTCTTTTCCCTCCTTTCTTATTCTTTTTAATATTTTCTTTCATAGGTGGTATAAAAATGGCATCGTATGAGACAGAACGAAAGAGAAGAAGAACAAGAGAGTAGTACTAGGATGGGTGACTTCCTGGAAAGTCCTCGTATTGTACCCCTATTTTTTGCTACGATTTTGGATCGAAACAGTAATGATGTGTATTTATTTTTTCCCTATTTTTTTTATCTTTGTGCTTTCTTTTGTAGGTGGTATGAAGATGGCACCGTACGGGATAGAACGAAAGAGAAGAATAAGAGAGTAGTACTAGGATGGGAGACCTCTTGGGAAGTTCTCTTGTTGCACCCATTTTTTTGCTACAATTTTGGATCGAAGCAGTAATGATATGTATTTATTCTTCAACCCTTCATTTCTTCTTCTTCTTCTTCTTAATGCTTTCTTTCGTACGTGGTATGAAGATGGCACCATACGGGATGGAACGGAAGAGGAGAAGAATAAGAGAGTAGTACTATGATGGGTGACCTCCTTGGAAGTTCTCGTGTTGCACCCATTATTTTGCTACTATTTTGGCACCGTACGGGTAATGATGTGTATTTATTCTTTTCCCTCATTTTTTTTCTTATTCATTCTTTCTTTCGTAGGTGCTATGAATATGGCACCGTATGGGACAGAACGGAAGAGGAGAAGAACAAGAGAGTAGTACTAGGATGGGTGACCTTCTGGGAAGTTCTCGTGTTGCACCCCTTTTTTTGCTACAATTTTGTATCGAAGCAGTAATGACGTGTATTTATTCTTTCTCCTCCTTTGTTCTTTTGTTTCATGCTATCTTCCGTATATGGTATGAAGATGGCACCATATGGGACAGAACGAAAGAGAAGAACAACAAGAGAGTTGTACTTGGATTGGTGACCTCCTGCAAAGTCCTCGTGTTGCACCCATTTCTTTGCTACGATTTTGGCACCAAACGGGTAATGATGTGTATTTATTATTTTCCCTCCTTTCTTATTCTTCTTCATTCTTTCTTTCGTACGTGGTATGAAGATGACACTATACATGACAGAACAAAAGATGAGAAGAACACGAGAGTAGTACTAGGATGGGTGACCCCCTTGGAAGTCCTCGTGTTGCACCTTTTTTTTATGATTTTGGATTGAAGCAGTAGTGATGGGTATTTTTTTTTTACCCTCCTTTCTTCTTCTTCATGCTTTCTTTCGTATATAGTATGAAGATGGCATCATACGGGATGAAACAAAATAGGAGAAGAACAATAGAATAATACTACGATAGGTGACCTCTTGGGAAGTTCTCGTCTTGCACCTATTTTTTTGCTAAGATTTTATATCAAAGAAGTAATCATGTGTATTTATTCTTGTCCCACCTTTCTTATTCTCCATGCTTTCTTTTGTAGGTAGTATGAAGATGGCATCGTACTGAACAGAACGTAAGAGAAGAAGAACGATAGAGTAGTACTATGATGGGTGACCTCTTGGAAAGTTCTCGTGTTGCACCTATTTTTTGCTACAATTTTGGATCGAAGTAATAATGATGTGTATTTATTCTTTTCTCTCCTTTTTTCTTCTTGCTTTATTTCATAGGTGGTATAAATATTGCACCATATATGATAGAACGAAAGAGTAGATGAATAAGAGAGTAGTACTAGGATATGTGACCTCATGGGAAGTCCTCATGTTTCACCCATTTTTTTTGCTACAATTTTAGATTGAAGCAGTAATTATGTGTATTTATTCTTTTCCCTCCTTTATTCTTCTTCTTAATGCTTTATTTTAGGTGGAATAAAGATGGCTCCGTACAGGACATAATGAAAGAGGAGAAGAACAAGAGAGTAGTAATATGATGGGTGACCTCCTGGGAAATCCTCGTATTGTACACTTTTTTTGCTACGATTTTGGATCAAAGCAGTAATAATGTGTATTTATTATTTTCTCTCCTTTCTTCTTTTTCATGCTTTCTTTCGTAGGTAATATGAAGATTGCACCGTACGGGACGGAATGAAAGAGGAGAAGAATAAGAGAGTAGTACTAGGATGGAAGAAATCTTAGAATTTTCCGTGTTGCACCCTTTTTTCTATGATTTTGGATCGAAGCAAAAATTGATGTGTATTTATTCTTCATCCCCTCTTTATTTCTTCTTCATGCTTTATTTTGTAGGTAGTATAAAGATGGCACCGTACGGGGCAGAAAGGAAGAGGAGTAGAATAAGAGAGTACTAGTATGGGTGACCGCCTTGAAAGTCCTCGTGTTGTACCCCTTTTTTGCTACGATTTTGGATTGAAGCAGTTATGATATATATTTATTCTCCATCCCCTCCTTTATTTTATTATTTTTTTTTTCTAGGTGTTATAAAGATGGCACCGTACGGGATAGAACGTAAGAGGAGAAGAATAAGAGAGTAGTACTAGGATGAGTGACGTCTTAGGAAGTCATAATGTTGCACCCCTTTTTGCTACGATTTTGTATCGAAGCAATAATTATGTGTATTTATTCTTTGTCCTCCTTTATTCTTCTTTGATTTTATGCTTTCTTTCGTAGGTGGTATAAAGATGGCACTGTATGGGATGGAACGAAAGAGGAGAAGAACGAGAGAGTAGTACTAGGATGGGTGATTTCCTGGGAAGTCCTCGTGTTACACCCATTTTTTGCTATAATTTTGGCATCGTACGAGTAATGATGTGTATTTATTCTTTTCCCTCCTTTCTTCTTCTTCTTCTTCTTCTTCTTCTTCTTCTTCTTTATTCTTTCTTTCGTATGTGGTATGAAGATGGCACCGTACGGGACAGAACGGAAGAGGAGAAGAACAAAAGAGTAGTACTAGGATAGGTGACCTCCTGGGAAGTCCTCGTGTTGTACCCATTTTTTTGCTATGATTTGTATCGAAGAGTAATGATGTGAATTTATTCTTTCTCCTCCTTTCTTCTTCTTTATTCTTTCTTTCGTAGATATTAGAAAGAAGGCATCGTACGAGACAAAACGGAAGAGGAGAAGAATAATAGAGTATTACTAGGATGGGCGACCTCTTGGGAATTTCTCGTCTTGCACCCATTTTTTTCTACGATTTTAAATCAAAGTAGTAATGATGTCTATTTATTCTTTCCCCTCCTTTGTTCTTTTTTATTCTTTCTTTCGTAGGTAGTATGGAGGTGGCATCGTACGGTACGTAATGTAAGTGGAGAAGAAAGATACAGTATTTCTAGGATTGGTGACTGTAGAAACATGAAAAGTGCGCCTCAGATAGATGGCGGACTTTTCTACAAATAAACCCAACAAGTAGAATAATGGCACAATTTCTACTTGCTCCAGAAGAAAGAAGGATATTTTCTTACTTTGGCGCACTTTCCATTAATTTCAGAGGATGGTGCACTATTCAGAGAGTAGAAAAGTGGTGCACTTTCTTAATGTTACGAAAGATGGTGCACAAACGATCTTCTCTCTCTCAATATTTAATGAAGCAGACTGACAGCTGACAGAGGCAGAAATCGAAGACTCAGAGGCCAACGTTACAGCGAATCTATGACACACAGACCCAAGTTGTCGTTTAGCGACCCATCCGCAGTGTTATTCTCTTTAAAAGTGCGAAGTAGTGCCATTCTCTTCAAAAGTGCGCAACGGTGCCAATTCTCTTCAAAAGTGTGCCGCGGTGCAATTATCTTCAAAAGTGAGTCGCAGTACCATTCTCTTTAAAAGTACGCCGCAGTGTCATTTCCTTCAAAAGTGTGTCATAGGCAGTGCTGTTTCCTTTAAAAGTGTGCCGCAGTGCCATTCTCTTCAAAAGTGCACCGCAGTGCCATTTTCTTCAAAAGTGCGGCGTATTGTCAATCTTACTAAAAATATGCCAGTCTCTAGACGACTTCTAAAGTACGCATACTATCATAACCGACAATGAGAAGTTACGAATGCTTGTCTTACATGTCATATTTCTTGTAAAAGGTGTACAAATAACTATCCCCCACGATCTATGCTTTCCTCGTATAACAAGCTACGTGTCAAGCAGGCAGCAAGTTGTGCACCCACTCATGCAGAACGTAGGGTGTTAATCCACCAAAAGTGCGTGCATAATGGTAAAATAGTATTGACTTTCCATAGTGTGTGCACACTCCCGTAACCGCTCATAAACTCTATAAATAGAGGAGAATACAAACTAAAACAGACAGACAGAGGAAAAGGGGGCTAGAATTTTCAAGTCTTTAAAATTCATGAGCAGAGTGAGAGAAATATAAGCTTCATGTGTCATTGTGCAAGTGCTTTCTTATTGTTCAACTCTCCAAGTTGTTCACAAAATTTTTCAAGTCATTGAAATTCAAGAGCAGAGTGAGAGAAATAGATGATTCTCGTGCCGTTGTGCCAGAGCTTTCTTATTGTTCAACTCTCCAAGTTGTTCGTAGCATTCCCTACATTTCTTCGTCTTCATATCATTGTATTTATTTTTTCATTGTTGAGTGGTCCAAGGAGTAAAGTGATCGTCCGCAGATCAGATCTCTACAGCTATAATTTTTCAGAATCAATTGTACTTAGATTCATGTTTAGGATCTTTTTATACTTTTCTTTCTCTTCAACAGTTTATAACAAAAAAGTTTCGTATAAACTCTTTCTTACAAACAGAGATGGCAAATCTGCTAGAAAATTCCTTCTCCTCTTACGAGAATGTGATAGCTCAACTCGACACTGCTTCGGTCGGCTCGACACAGAAGACCTTGTTCGTGAAGTTCGACCAACAAGCATATGAAGAAATGCTCCATTCTGGGGGTAGTGTCCACCCCTCATACATACTCAAGTCAAAAAAAACTCGCAAAGTGTGGGTGCCCAAACATGTCATGCATATCTCGAAGTTGCTGCCAATAAGGAAAAGAGCATTCTGATTGACGAGAGTTTTTTTGTCAATTCTGTTCAGATCAATGACTTAGTGGACAATTCCCTTGCATTAAACAAGGGATAAAATTCGTGCAACTCGCACAATTTCAAGCAAAGGGTGATCCACACCCAAGCTTCTGAATCCCTTGCGTTAAATAAGGGATCTAATTCGTGCAACTCGCACAATTTCGTGCAAAGGGTGATCTACACCCAAGATTCTCAACTCGTGCTTATTCACTGTAATATGCGAGACAAGCAAAGCATGGATACTACTGTCCAAACCAACCAACACACAAATCAAGTGTTGGTCAGGGAGAATCATTCTCCTAACATCTTGATTACGCGCACAATGGAGGGGAAATTATGCACCACTCGTACGCCAGGTCAAGACCTCCGTGCAAAATTAAATTCGTGTAGACAAATTGCGCCAACTTTGTCTGCGCCACAGAATATGCCCCAAACAGGAGCAATCTCTACACAATATGTTGATTGTGCTCGTGTGCACAAGAGGAATGTTAGAGACAACTTTCTCTCCTCCCTGAAGAGCAAAAACTCGGGATATGATGAATCACTTGCCAATCAAGCCAGCACATCACTCTTTACTCAATGGACCAATAATGTGCATAAAAGATTTAATATATCTCATGTAAAGAGGCATAGTCTGCCCTCTAACTCCTCTTTTCTTCCCTCTTTTGATTTACGTGAGCTTATTGTACAAAAATATAAATAGAGGAACCCTTCTGACATTACAACGGTGTTTCCTAATGAACATCGTTGTAATTGTCATAGAGTTATAATCGAATGTTATTGTGCATCAGCAAAATGGTCTATATTTAACCGACTGACTTACACTATGTCTCCTAAGCCTCAACATACAAAGTAAGTTGACAACCAGTGTCACGTCCTGATTTCGCTAAATCGATAATCGTCCCCCGGGCGTGATATCGTGCACGTTTAGGATGTGCGTGCACAAGGCCTAGGCATAATGATATACTTTAGAACACATGCAACAGAGTACGCAAATAAGATAACACACATTTGAGGTATAGAAAAGTTTTCTTTTTATTGATAATGAATATCTAGTTACAGACTCTTAACCCAAAAGCGATAAGGATGTCACACGGGCTTAAAACTTGGATACAAAATGAGATAACCGTTCCATACATAACATCCTTTACTAAAACTTCAAAACATAATATAGACACTTGCTGGCGAACCTATCGCCTTGCCTCAGAGCTGCATAAAATGGTTGCACAGGCTCCGGGTGCTTTGTATAAACTCCAAAAGTCACGATCGGGGTGCGTTGAGTACTGGACTGGTTGGGGAAGAAAGCTTCAGCTCCTCGCCGCGTCGCTTGGGTTCGGGAAACCTAATGCAACGAGGGTCAGTACTTTGAAAAGTACCGGTAAGGGCGAGCTAACCCAACTAACCAAATCCAAAGTTGTTTATATCTAACATGCAAATTATGTATGGACTTTCTATCTTGCCATAGTTTATTTTACATGCAAGCATTGAGTATGCACTTTACAGAAACAATATGCCACCGTTAGGTGACTTTTACCTTCCCGTCTGAACTGCCTGTACAATACTTACCATGTCCTTCTCTGCCACGAAGAAATCATTAGTTTGAGCAAACAATGCAGAAATATATACATTGGGTCATGGCATATCATTGCCACCGTGGACCATAGCTGCAGTAAGACGGTGACCCTTGCAGCTCGGGTAGCAAGCCCCGCTACAAGGCCCCCGCATTACCCGTGCTAGGCTTGCTAGCGTAGCTATCCAAGTTCCGTCCGAAACGAATCGGCCCCAGTACCCTGGGTGCCATTCGCAGGAACTAAACCTTGTGCACAAGTTGTCCGACCGAACCATGCATTGACACTAAGTTAATAAGTAAAGCATTCCAAACCAAAGAATGTACATATCTACTTTAGCATAGAGCATTTAGCATAGTCTACTTGTCCAAGTGATTGCATTTCAATTATTTGCACAATACATCAGTACAGTTATATAGAATGAGTTCTAGCTACCACTGAAACATGAATATGTATATGCACAACGGACAAGCACGCATCAATGTAATCATTGAGAATTCTAGGCAACAAGTATTATAAATGTTTCAAGTCTAACTCTTCATTCATTTGATTTAATTTATTCTATATTTTGGTATCGTTGGAGCGAGATGCACAGATAAGTCAATTTATTAAGAGTGAAGACTTGGAAGAAGGGCGCTAATCAAAGTAAAGCCACTCACAAGCAGGTGAATTATGAGAGAAAATGGGAGATCTTCAAGACTCCGCTTGCGCGTCGCCTACCCGATCACCTGTACGCACCAATAGATGATAAATAGCTCCTGCTTCGGTCTCCAAAGGTTCGATATGAAATGTGAAATTCTAAGAACAAAGGCAATAGAATCTATCGATAACGTTCAAGAAAACGTAAGTCATAAAACCAGAAAGAAAGCAACCAAGCGGCATCGAAAACGGGCAAGGAAACCAGCGCAACGGAAAGGCCCCTCTCGATTCTGTCGTCGAGTCCTTCCTTGAGGCACGATCCATTGAATATGGGACATGATTCTGAAGAAACCAATCCATAACGAGGAAAGGATCTTGATTCAATCTGTCCCGATCGAACGATACCAAGTATTTCTTAGCCGCGCTCCCCGAATAGGGGGAACATGACACTACATCATAATCATCTAATAGAAAGTTTTGTCCTCGAAACTTAGGAATAGAACCTACCCCTAAGGAATAATGGGAAAACTTTTCCCTCATGTCAGATTCGAGTTCCCAGGTCAATTCTTCGACCGAGTGGTTTCGTCAAAGGACGCGCACTAGCGAGATTGTCCGATTCCGTAACTGCTTTTTCTTACGATCCAAAATCTGAACGGGATCTTCAACGTACGATAAGTTCGCCTGCAGATCCAGCTGACCTAAGTCTACCACGTGGTTTGGGTCATGCACATACTTTCTAAGCATATAGAAAATATCATGCACTTATGATAGGGCTGGTGGCAATACAATTTGATAGGCAACTGAAGTGACTCGCCTGTGAATTTCGAACGGGCTAACAAATCTCGGACTTAACTTCCCTTTTACCCCGAATCTCGTAACTCTACGCATGGGAGAGACCTTTAAAAATACGTGGTCACCCTCTTGGAACTCAAGGGGGCGACGACGAATATCGACATAGCTCTTCTGTCGGCTCTGTGCTACTTTTAATCGCTCACGGATCAATCGAACTTGTTGGACTGTTTGTTCAACCAGTTCCGACCCGAGGATTTATAGCTCTCCAACTTCATCCCAACAGATCGGTGACCTACACTTTTGCCCATACAAAGCCTCGTACGGAGCCATTTAGATGCTGGACTGATAACTGTTGTTGTATGTAAATTTGGCTAATGGTAGGTAGACGTCCCAACTTGACTTTGAATCGATTACGCAGAGGCACAACATGTCTTCTAGTACCTGATTCACCCATTCTGTTTGGCCGTCTGTTTGAGGATGGTAGGCTGAGCTGAACTTCAACTTGGTCCCCATTGCTAACTGAAGGCTTTCCCAGAAACGTGATATGAATCATCCGTCCCGATCTGATACTATAGAAACTGGCACTCCGTGTAGCCGGACTATCTCATCAAGGTAGGTCTGGACGAGGCGATCGGTGCTCCAAGTACTTTTAATGGCAATAAAGTGTGCAGACTTGGTTAATCGGTCGACGATGACCCAGATTGCGTCGTTCCCCCATTGCGTCCTTGGCAGGACAACAATGAAGTCCATAGTTACGTGCTCCCACTTCCATTCCGGGATAGCAAGATTCTGCATTTCTCCGCCCAGCCTCTGATGCTCTGCTTTCACCCTCTGACAGGTTATGCATTACGACACAAAAAGCGCCACATCTTTTCATGCCGTGCCACCAGAAGATAGTGCGAAGGTCTCTATACATTTTCGTGCTCCCGGGATGGATCGTATAGGCTGCGTAGTGAGCTTCCGCAAGGATCTCCTTTCTGTGTTCTGAGTCGTTAGGGACGTATAGCCTTCCCATCACTCGCATCACTCCATTCTTATCCACTACAAAGTCTTTCGCCTTCCCTGCTAGAATCTGCTTGCTCATTTTCCTTAGGAATGGGTCGTCCCTCTGAGTAGATGTGACCCTCTATACCAGGTTGGGAACAAATCCAATCTGAGCAACCCGTGCGCCGTAATATCGAATTCGGAGTTCGACGCCCATCTCTTCTAAGTCCCTTTGTAACCTGCTATCAATGGACAGGGATCCCACAAAGACCTGACTCAACGCATCCGCTACCACATTTTCCTTGCCAGGTGTATAGTCTATCGTCAAGTCATAATCCTTTATCAATTCTAGCCAACGCCGCTGTCGTAGGTTCAAATCCGCTTGGGTGAACAAGTACTTCAAACTTTTATGATCGGTATAAATTCGGCAGGCCACTCCATAAAGGTAGTGTCGCCATAATTTTAGCCCAAACACAATTGCTGCTAGCTCCAGATCGTGTGTGGGATAATTTTTCTCATGCTTTTTCAGTTTTCTGGATGCATAGGCAATCATCCTATCCTGTTGTATAAGTACACACCCTTAGCCCTGCCTGACGCATCGCTGAAGATTTGGAATCCCGAGGTCTCATCTGGTAGTGCAAGTAATGGGGCAGAGGTGAGGCGATGCTTTAACTCTTCAAACGAGGCTTCGCATTTGGAGGACCACTCAAACGCGACTCCCTTCTGTGTGAGGCAAGTCAGAGGTGATGCTAGTTTGGAAATTTTTTTTACGAACCGCCTGTAGTAGCCCGCTAGCCCGAGGAAGCTTCAAATCTCACTAACAGATGCAAGTCGCTTCCACTCGATAATGGCCTCAACTTTCTTTGGATCGATTGAAATGCCTTCCGCATAAATGATATGCCTGAGAAAAGATACACTACTCAGCCATAATTCGTACTTACTCAGTTTTGCATATAGCTTGTTGTCCCAAAGAATCAGTAGCACGGTCCGCAGGTGCTCTGCATGATCATCTCTATTCTTCGAGTACACCAAGATATCACCAATGAATACTACTACAAATTTATCGAGATACGGCCGGAACACGCTGTTCATTAAGTCCATAAAGGCGGCATGGACATTGGTCAACCCGAACGACATTACCAAAAACTTATAGTGGCCGTAGCGAGTGCAAAAGTCTGAATTTGGCACATCGTCCGGCTTTATCTTGAGCTGATGGTAACCCGAGCGAAGATCAATTTTCGAGAACACCATTGTAGTTTGTAACTGATCAAAGAGATCATCAATCCTGGAAAGAGGGTACTTATTTCGGACAGTAGCTTTATTCAATTTCCGATAATCGATACAGAGCCGTAGCGAGCCATCTTTTTTCTTAACAAATAACACAGGCGCACCCCACGGAGATACGCTCGGACGAATATACCCACGATCTCACAATTCTTGTAACTAAATCTTTAACTCCTTTAGTTCTGCCGGGGCCATTCGATACGGAGTCTTGGAAATTGGTCGAGTTTCTGGAAATGTGTCTATAGTGAACTCTATCTCTCGATCGAGCGGCATGCCGGGCAACTCGTCTGGAAACACATCAGGAAAATATGCCACAACGGGAATGGACTCAACGTTAGCGCAATCTTGTTGTCTCGAACGGACGCCAAGTACCCTTCACAGCCGGAGTGAATCATCCGTCGAGCAGACATTGCTGAGATCACCATGCAGGCATTCGATGCTTTGGACTGTGGACTGCACGCATAGCAAAATTCGATCTCGCCAGGTAGACGAAACATGACTTTCTTTTTCGCACAATCAATGGTAGCCGAGCAAGCGCCGAGCCAATCCATCCCCAGAATAAGATCATAGTCCCTTTTGTCTAAAACTATCACATCAAGTGATAATTTCCTTCCTCCGTTGCAAATGCAGCCATCTCGACAAAACTGAATCGACAGACAAGTCCATGCCCGATGGGGTACTGACGCTAAGCCTTAGGCCTAACGGTATCTGAATGAATTTGTGCTCCCTAGCAAAGTCTGTTGACACAAAACTATGTGTGGCACCTGAATCAAATAGCACTCGTACAGGTACATTATTGAATAGCAACATACCTGACACTATGGTGTTCGAGGCGAGCACCTCGTCCCTCGTCAAGGCATAAACCCGCCCCCAGTGTTTGAACGACGCTCTTGTTGTTGCACAGGCCGATTAGCTTGGGGTCCCTGAATAAAATTTTGCTGCTCTGCTCGGCGCGAAGGGACTCGGTTTGTACGATCAAGACAGTCACGAGCATAATGGCCCAGCCGACCACAGTTGAAGCATCCCTGATTTCGACATTCGCTATCCTGGTGCCCTGTACGGTTGTATTTTGCACAGCGCTGTCCCTGATTCCCCCCTGTTTGATTGCCCTGGTTATCTCCATTATTTGGATGCTTATTAGGGTTGTTTTCTCCTATATTACTAGAGAACTTGTGATGAGAATGTTGCACAGTGCCAGCAATAGTGGAAGGATATTATGGTTCCAGGACAAGGGCGTGATTAAGGACTTCCCTCATCGTCTCGTACTGTGAAGCGACTACATGCGCTTGAATGGAAGGTCGCAGACCGCCTTCAAATTGTCTGGCTTGGCTTGCTGTATTGGGCAGATAAGAACTAGCAAACTTGGCCAACCGGTTGAATTCTGTGGTATACTGCTTTACTGTCATGGTTCCTTGTTGCAGACGTACAAAATCGTTCTCCTTCTGACGACGAATGGGCGGGGGGGGGGGGGTAAACTCCTCTTTGAATGCGCCACAGAAGGTGGACCAAGGGATCGTCTCGCCATCAATGTCTGCGGAGAGAGATCTACGGTGCACATCCCACCAATCGTGCGCGTTCATACGAGCTGGAGTTGGGCACAAGTGACTTGCTTGTCATCAGGTACTTCTAGGAGTTTAAAGTGATCCTCAAGCTTGGCCAACCAATCTAGAGCCACAACGGGATCCTCAGTGCCTTGGAAGGATGTGTTGCAAATCTTTTTGAAGTCAACAAAGTCGAAGGTAGTCACATCCTTCTTCTTTGCAGTTTGGGGTACTACGACTTCGTCTGTTGGTGGCTCCACCGGTGCCTCTACTATCATTGCGGAATGGTTGAAAGCCAAGGTCTGAACAATTTGTTGTAGCGCGTCCACCTGCTTCTGCTGGACCTCAAATCGGGCTTCTAGATTTTTCTTAAACTTGTCATGTCGGGCCTCATCCCTCTTTTGTTGTACCTCTAGCATTTGCATCATTCGTTCAACCGGATCGACAGAGGGCGCAGATCGTTGGCTCTCAGAACTAGCCAAACTGCCAGAAGTACTTGCATCAACTTGCTCTGTTGCTTGGGTTTGAGCCATTCCTGCTAAAACAAGGAACTTACATCAGTCTCATAGAGTATTACAGACTCACTGTATGGAATGCATCTCATTTTGCCCAAACGATTTCAAGAGTTCAACTCGGGGGGGGGGGGCAGGGTCATCTTAAGAAAACTTTCTGACACAAAATCAAAGGATTTGAAGCTTTTGCTCTGATACCAATATGTCATGCCCCGATTTTGCTAAATCGATAATCGTCTCCCGGACGTGATGCCGTGCACGCGTAGGACGCGTGTGCACAAGGCCTAGGCATAATGATATACTTTAGAACACATGCAACAGAGTACGCAAATAAGATAACACATATTTGAGGCATAGAAAAGTTTTCTTTTTTTTTATAATGAACATCTGGTTACAGACTCTTGACCCAAAAGTGATAAGGATGCCACACGGGCTTACAACTTGGATACAAAATGATATAGCCATTCCATACATCACATCATTTACTAAAACTTTAAAACATAATATAGACACCTGCTGGCGAAGCTATCACCTTGCCTCGGAGCTGCATAAAAGGTTTGCACGGGCTCCGGGTGCTTTGTACAAAATCCAAAAGTTATGATCGGAGCGCGTTGAGTACTGGACTGGTTGGGGAAGAAAGCTTCAGCTCCTCGCTGCGTCACTTGGGCTCGGTGAACTTGCTGCAACGAGGGTCAGTACTTTAAAAAGTACCGGTAAGGGCGAGCTAACCCAACTAACCAAATCCAAAGTTGTTTATATCTAGCATGCAAATTATTTATGGACTTTCTATCTTGCCTTAGTTCATTTTACATGCAATCATTGAGTATGCACTTTACAGAAATAATATGCCACCATTAGGTGACTTTTACCTTCCCGTCTGAACTGCCTACACAATACTTACCATGTCCTTTCCTGCCACGAAGACATCATTAGTTTGAGCAAACAATGCAAAAATATATATATTGGGTCATGGCATATCATTGCCACCGTGGACCATAGCTACAGTAAGATAGTGACCCTTGCAGCTCGGGTAGCAAGCCCCGCTACAAGGCCCCCGCATTACCCGTGCTAGGCTTGCTAGCGTAGCTATCCGAGTTTCGTCCGGAACGAATCGGCCCCAGTACCCTGGGCGCCGTTTGCAGGAACTAAACCTTGTGCATAAGTTGTCCGACCGAACCATGCATTGACACTAAGTTAATAAGTAAAGCATTCCAAGCCAAAGAATGTACATATCTACTTTAGCATAGAGCATTTGGCATAATCTACTTGTCTAAGTGATTGCATTTCAATTATTTGCACAATACATCAGTACAGTTATATAGAATGAGTTCTAGCTACCACTGAAACATGAATATATATATATATGCACAACGGACAAGCACGCATCAATGTGATCATTGAGAATTCTAGGCGACAAGCATTATAAATATTTTAAGTCTAACTCTTCATTCATTAGACTCAATTTATTCTATATTTTGGTATCATTGGAGCAAGATGCACAGATGAGTCAATTTATTAAGAGTGAAGACTTGGAAGAATGGCGCTAATCGAAGTAAAGCTACTCATAAGCAGGTGAACTAGGAGAGAAAATGGGAGATCTTCAAGACTCCGCTTGCGCGTCACCTACCCGATCACTTGCACGCACCAACAGATGATCAATATCTTCTGCTTCAGTCTCCAAAGGTTCGATATGAAATATGAAATCCTAAGAACGAAGGCAATGAATTCCAACGAAACCGTTCAAGAAAATACAAGTCATAAAACCAACAAGAAAGCAACCAAGCGACATAAAAAATGGGCAAGGAAACCAGCGCAACGGAAAGGACCCTCTCGACTCTACCGTTGAATCCTTCCTTGAGGCATGATCCGTTGAATATGGGACCTAATTTTGAATAAACCAATCCATAACGAGGAAAGAATCTTGATTCAATCTGTCCCGATCGAACGATACTAAGTATTTCTTAGCCGCGCTCCCCGAATAGGGGGAACGGGGCACTACAACCAGGAGCATGAGGATGAACCGCTCTTTGCTTGAGGATGAACCGCTCTTTGCTTCAACATATATGGATTTATATCTTTTTCGTGGTAGGAGACAATTAAACGAAGTTCTTCAAGAACTCCCAGCCAGAGAAGATTTGACCAACTCGTCGACTCCTTTGAAGGAGTATACAAAAATACTCGTTCTCGAAGACGGGAGCTCATTCTTCACGAGAATTCCTATTCCTCATAATCCGAGGCTGGGGGTAGCAATCCCCCTGATTCTGAAACTGATAGTGTAGACTCTAACTACACGATTTTTTCTACCAATCCCTCTGTTGTACACAGGGATGTTAGCGTTTACGCCATCAGTGATGAACAAGAATCTTCTCCATCAGAAGCCACCGAACAATGCCTCAACTCATTAGAGGTCGCTCTCAAGGACATATACATCCTGATACAAAATATACATCAAATGATGACAGCCCAACATTCGGCTACACCAGCACATGTCCAAGTGCCTTCATTCATAACTACGCAACCTACTCCTGGAACAACGCCTCTGTAGG
Source organism: Iris macrosiphon (assembly GCA_036927795.1). Taxonomy (NCBI): domain Eukaryota; kingdom Viridiplantae; phylum Streptophyta; class Magnoliopsida; order Asparagales; family Iridaceae; genus Iris; species Iris macrosiphon. The sequence continues at coordinate 28,200,685 of JAYESA010000004.1, read as the reverse complement.
ATAACACAAATCCAGAAGCAATCATAAACCAAGAGTCATTAGCACCAACTCTTAATCCTCTCAAGATTGGAGGTGGATCTCCACCGGTGATGATTCCTGTTCAACCAAGATCCTATCAGTCAGTCGCACCACTCCGACTAGAAGATCCTCTCGAAGCTATCCGAGAGTTGCGTGCACAGGTCAATATTTTAAAGAAAAAAGACCAACTCCGCAAGCTGGGGGTAAAACATCCTTATCCTCTGTATTAGGATAATGTTTCCTTTCCTTCTAAATACAAACTCCAATCGATAGTCTTGTTTGAAAGCAGGACATCACCGAGCCAATATATCAATTACTTCAATATGATGATGGCTCATTTGCATAAAGTGGATAGTCTCCTTACCAGATTATACGTGGGATGCTTGGCTGACATAGCCTACGATTGGTATCGCAGTTTACCAGATAACTGTATATCCTCCTTTGATGACATGAAGTATCTTTTTCTCTCACGATTCTATGAGGGAGGCATAGATATGACGATGTCTTCACTCATCGATATCAAATAGAAGGGGAAGGAATCTTCTCTTAAATTCGTTGAGCATTTCAGGCAAGCAACTCCGAAGTTATCCCCTCCGGTATTCTAGACTCTGCATTTATTGATACCTGCAAAAAGAACCTACTGCCTATAGTAGGGCTCTGGACGGGTCCAACTCAGTTTTAAGACTGGACGACGTTCATTATTGGGGTCAAAGCTGCTGAAGGCAACACAAAAATGGCAAGCAATTTGGGGTTACAAATGACCAATGAGAAAAGGAAGCGTCCCTCCAATAGTACGAATAATCGCAACAGCAAAGAAAATAAGGCATTAGCGATAAATCTGTCAAAGCGACCCACTCTCCTCCAACAAAAAATCCTACAGAGTCTTCCAGGCCTAAGAAAGAATATTTCTTTGACGAGAGCGATATCCCCAGCATTTTTGAATGCTTGATAAAAAGCAACAAGTTGCAGTTGCCTGATGTCAAGCGACCAAATGAGGCTGGTAAAATAGACTACCCGAAGTACTGCTTGTACCACCGATATATACATCACCCTACCAAGGCTTGTTGATATAATAATTGATAGATGTTAAAGCTATTATCCTTCACAATAAAGATAAGACAGTCACTGCCAATATGGTGTCTCTTCAATTCGGTGACTTTCCAGCACAAGAAGTCCCGAACGGCGTCATCCCAATACCTTGAGCTACGATGGAAGTGATAAATCTTTCACCGCCTAGAAGTCAAACAGAGAAATTGGTACCTTTTACCATAGATCATGGCGAGATGATGTGGATTCATCCCGATCTGCTATCATATTGGGACCAGGGAACAACATCTTCCAATTCAAAATCTAAGAAGGGTAAGAAGTAGAAATCATGCAATATGATTTCTTAGGATCCTCATTCATACAAAGATCAGGACCAACATTAGGAAGATGTATCTCTCGATGTCAGATTTCAAAATCTGAATATTGCCCCACCAAGATCTACTCGCAAGCTTCGCTTGACGCACCGATAATGGTCCATGATTGGCAGCGTTCCGCTATATAGGGCATAACAAATCTTTAATTCTTATGAAGTTATTCCTACACAAATTCTTCCTCCTCCTTCTGCAACTATTAGAGCATCGACCTTGACTTAGGCGCTTGAGAAGAATCACCCCTAATTTTATTGATATAGTCAACAATCTGTATGCTTGATGCAAATGGGGTATAATTTCCAGAAAGCTAAAGGTTTAAAATTTGGCAAGGAACGACGTATTCCTCTATAAATCCGACGACGAGACCAGCCCACAGACTCGCTCCAAGAAGGGGCATGTTAAAAATAAACTCAAGTCCTATAATATGGTATTTCTTTATCCGATGTCCAAAGAAGAAGCCATAACTAGTACCAGGTCTGGCAAAGATTATCATAAAACTTATAAATCTGTCCCGGAAGATATTCCTAAATCTCTTCCTACTCCTGCCGCTTCGGTCACAACCGAACCTGGTCCTTCGAAGCCTATTACGGCAGAGAAAGGAAAGCAAAAGGAAGTACGCTTCGATAAATCTCTGAAAAAAAATGTACCCCAAGGACTTGAAAAGTCCTACAATTTTGACATATCTGCACAACTGGCCAATACACCAGCCCGACTCTCCATATTCGAGTTACTTCATTTTTCGAAGGAGATTCTTAAAAATTTGAGCGAAGCTCTGATACATGCGGATTCATGCTTAGCTTAACTCAAGACTCCTAATTAAGATTCGTTAGTATGTCCTTAATGCCATACCGTGATCGAGAAGATTCTTAACATCACATTTACGCAAGATGATATGCTACTCAAAGATAATCAGCATGACATGCCTCTGTATTATACCAGTTACATCAGATCTATTTAAGTGAACCGGATTCACATGGACCTTGGTTCTTCACTCAACATCATTCCTAAAAGTTTACTGAGAGGATTGAAGATATTATGCATAACCTGTCTACTACCAATACTACCATTCTAGGCTTCAATGCTGAAAGAAGTAAACCACTGGGAAAGATACGCGTAAAAAATTAAATAGGCGATCTACGTACTGAAGTTATATGTTATGTGATTGACTCTGACGTATCCTACAATGTTTCGCTGGGATGAACATAGATACATGAGCATAAAATTATACCCTCCACCCTATTGCTTCAAGTATGTGAACAATATAGGAGAGGTCAAAACAAAGGTAGCTGACCTCAACTATTTCAAAGGTATTAAAGCCTATTTTGCCGACTCTATACTCTATACACCGGAGTATATGAAGAAGAAACATAATCAAGCTAGTGATAAAGCTGAAAACACTCCAAAAGAAAAGCCTCTGATAATCAGAGTCAAAGGACGTACTACTCGTCCAACTCCTGCAAAGTCTCTCGACATCGACCTGCACAAGTCATCTCCATTGGTCATCAACCTTCGATGCAATGAACAACCAACACTGGAGAATGAGCCACTTGTTATCGACCTTCGTCGTAACAAGCTATCCATATAAGTGAATTAACCCCTAGTCATCAATCTTGCCAAGCCTCCTATCAAGGCTGAAGATTCTGCCGACTATATGGAAGATAAAAAAATCTTATATTTTATGAATAAAGAAGACTTTACTTCATACTACATTGATGTTGAACCCTTTGCTAGAAAATTCTTAGAGGCTCTTTACCTCTACGAACCTCTGTCCATACCCGTGGCATCTTCATTCCAATATGGTTTGTCATATAAACCATATCGTCATATAAACCATATGAGGAGGATTACTTCATGCTCCCAGCGAGACATGACAAGTAATGTCAGATAATTTTTGGCAAAGCTAGAAATAAAAGAGTCGCACAGAGTAATGGTTCTGACGATGATATGGAAAAGATACAACTGTATCGTTACAGCCAACCAGCCAAGAACATCATACAAGGGATGGACTACAACTTAAAATCTGGCTTGGGACTAAATTATGGAAAAGGCAGATGGACTCCTATACGTTACCTCTCTCCTAAAGGCAAGCCAAAAATATGCTACCAATGGAATGGTCATGGTTTGAGATATGTTATACCACTAACAAGTCCTAAAAGTTCAGAATCAGAAAAATAAAGGCATTTTTATTCCTCTGACTCGTTATTGTGGGCTTATAATGAAAGCATGGGTAACGTATTCAAACATGCCTTCTCTGTAAATATGGTGTCAAATATCCCAGATGAGGAAGGCATTGAACTATCAGAACCATTCGAGAATGATCCATGGGCACAACAAATGGATACTCAATGGGAGCTTTGGTTTGAGCAACGTGAACCACCTACAAAGAATGAAATAGTCAAAATTAATGTAGGAGAATAATCTTTCCCAAGAACAATCTTTATTAGCAAGAGTCTTCCTGAATAAGATTAACACGCTTTACTACAGCTAATAAAGGAGTATATCGATGTCTTCGCCTGGAGTTATGAGGATATGCTTGGCCTAGATCCTCAAATAACCACACACAGGCTCAATATTCTTTCGAATGCTAAACTGGTGAAATAGCAACAACGACGGTTCTGTCAATATGATGGATGCAATTGAAGCATAAGTCAAAAAACTCATAGCATATGGCTTCATTCGAGAAGAGCAACATCCAGACTGGGTAGCCAATGTCGTTCAGTCATGAAAAAAATAAAAAAGTCTGGGTTTGCGTAGATTATCGAGATCGAAAATTGGCCTGTCCAAAAGATAAATTTTCTCTTCCCATCACAGATGTCATGATCGACAATACATGTGGCTTTGAACATATGTCCTTCATAGATAGATTCTCAGAATACAAGATGTTGCCTGATGCCGAAAAATATACCTCTTTTCGTACACCATTGAGAGTTTGCTGTTTTGCAGTCATGCCATTCAGATTGAAGAATACGGGTGTAACGTATCAACGAGCCATGAGTATAATTTTTTAGAAGTATTTACGAAAAATAGTAGAATTGAATGTGGATGACATCGTTGTCAAGAGTCGCTACAAAGATGATCACCTTCAAGATTTGAAGACTGTGTTCAAATTGATGTGCCACCACCAGTTGAAGATGAATCCAACTAAATCCTTTCTGGAAGTCTCCAGTGGCAAATTTCTTGGATTTGTTATAACTTTCAAAGGCATTCACATTGACCCCGATAAAATCAAAGCTACCTCGAAATGTAGCCTTCGCGTAATCTCAAAGAACTTCGTAGTTTGCAAGGCCGTATGGCATAAATTAGGAGGTTCATCTCCAATATCTCGGGACGATGTTGACCCTTCACTCAGTTAATGAAGAAAGTCGTATCCTTTGTCTGGAATGAAGTATGTCAACAAGCAATCGACGACATCAAACGATATTTAACAAATCCGTCAGTTCTGGTATCTCTAATCGTAGAAAAATCTTTTTTGCTATATATTCGAGCAATGGATCACTCCCCAAGAGATCTTCTTGCATAGAAGAGTAAAAAAGGCTATGAACAGGCGATCTATTATCTTAGTCATATGATGGTCGGCACTGAACATCGATACAATCCGGTGGAAAAAGAATGCCTTGCTTTAATATTTGCTATTCAGAAGGCATGATATTACATGTTAGTTAAACTATTCATGTCATGTCCAGAGTAAATCTCCTTCGAGTATTGATGACCAAGCTGAGCATACTCAATTTTCAGTTGGCTACATGGGCAATGCTGCTATCGCCTAATAACATGGTACATGTCCCGCAAAAAAAAAGTGAAGGGTCAAGAGCTAGCTGATTTCCTGGTAGCTCATCCTGTACCGGAAACTTCCAAACTATATGATGACATCCTAGATAAAGTCTTAGAATCTAATATGGCAATGGGAGATGACACCTGGCAACTATTCTTTGACAACGCATCAAGAATAGGACCCAAAGGCAACATAGTAGCTGGAGTTGGCATGGTCCTAATATCTTCTGACAAACTACTCATTCATCGAGCATATTCTTTCAGTGAACCATGTTCCAATAACATGGCAGAGTATAATGCTCTACTCATCGGTCTCCAATTAGCTAAAGAATTGGACATAGAATATCTTGAAGCCTACGAAGATTCTAAGCTAATAGTCAATCAGATCAGGGGAGAGTATGAGGTTCGACATGAATACCTCATCCCTTATCATCAAGAAGCAATCGAACTAGCTTTCACTTTCAAAGGATTCTTCATTGAGCATGTGCCTCATTTTCAGAATATGAAAGTGGATGCTTTGGCCAGCCTAACAGAATAATTGGTTGTTCTCCTATAGAGATGACACTTAATTATGATTACAGGACGATAGTTGTTTTGTACAAAAATAACTTACACGTTGAACAGAGTTACATCATAACTTCAAATTTCGTAGATAAAGATTGGAGAAACCCTTTTCTAGACTACGCTGTTTATGGAATTCTTTCAGAAGATTCGAAAGAAGCTACTTCCATTAAAAGACACTCACTCTGATTCTACTATGACGCCTCATCCAAAACATTATATCGTCGTTCTTATGATGGATTGCTGCTATGTTGTCTTTCCAACCCTGAAGCGAGACAATCACTCTGTGAGGCTCATGATGGCATTTGTGGAGCACATCAGCCAGCATTTCTGGAGCATATCATAATGGATATTATTGGTCCAATCATCCCTTCTTATTCTAGAGGACATCGGTTTATACTTGCAATAATCGATTAATTCTCCAAATGGGCGGAAGCAGTCCTGCTTATCGAAGTTAAAACGTCCAACATAATTAACTTCGTCAAACACCATGTTATCTATCGTTTAGGTGTTTCCCGTAGGATAATACATGACAACGGGCCATAATTTGCCAGCCAAGCATTCTATCAATTCGGTGACAAAAATCGGATCCAGAATGTAGCATCTACGACCTACAATCCAGCAACCAACAGCTTAACAGAAGCCTTCAACAAGACCATAATCAAACTCCGTAAAAGTTTGTTTCATCCAACAAATGCGATTGGAATAAGTCTCGGGGACTGTTTATGGGCTTATCGTACGACAGTTCAAACTACAACTGGTTGTACATAATTCTCTCTGGTCTATGGATGTGAAGCGGTCATTCCACTCAAAATCCAGATACCTTCTCTCAGAATTGTTATTTCTAATGAGATAACAGTGGAGTATAATGATCGATTACGCCTACAAGAATTAGAAGCATTGGATGAAAAGCGCCTACACGTTCAACAACGCATTGAACTATACCAAGCACCCATTTTAAGAGCTTTTAATCAAAAAGTCAAGAAAAAATATTCCTGGTCGGTGAATTGGTCATTTTAGTAAGGAGACCTATGATCATAACCCATAAGAGCAAAGGCAAATTTTAGGCTAAATGGGAAGGTCCTTATGTGGTGGAGACAATATTATCCCACAGAGCCTACATGCTTGCTAAGCCTAATAGAGATTTGATAATTATGCCTATCAACAGCAAATTCCTCAAGAAGTATTACGTCTAAGCATGACATATTCTTCTCCATTTCCAGCAGATTAAAATAAAATGTAAGGCCGGTACATTTTGTTTAATCCCCAGCAACCTATAGCCTACATGGGCTCTCGAACTATTACCTATATTCATTTTTGAATAAGACATGGATAATGGGTCCTCAAAGTTCCCTAGCAGGATAATACTCAGATCCAAAGGAACACTCTCGCTGAGATCACCTAAACGATTCTCTTCAACCAAAATATTCCATTCTTAAAGCCCAATTGTTTTAAGGATATCCTATTCCTGATCTCCTATTGGATTGGAAATAATCTCACATGTTTACTAACCAATCAATAAGTGTAAAGTGATTCATGTCCATATTTGTGAGACTCATTTCACAGTATTCGTATTTGAAGCAGATACGTATTTTTATGCTATTTATTGCATTATATTGGTTCTCGAGGAAGCTCAAAATTTTTTAAAATTGAAACTTTACTACCTGACCGGTATACCGACGGTATACTGCCCGAGAGATATTTGTTTTACTTTTCGAGATATTTTCTAGAATTTCTTTATAAATAGCCCTTGATTTTTTAATTTCTTTTTATTTCTCTCTCTCTCTTCTCTTTACCCTTTTTCTCTCGACCTCGGAGCTTGGTCTTGAGACCTGGAGTGTGATTTCTGAACTCCTTCGTGGTGGTGGACTAGAAGGTTTAGACTAGGAGCTCGTTTTAGGCAAGTACACATTGCCGATTCTATGAACTTCTTTTACTATCTGTCATTTTACTTTCCTGGAGCCTTGGTTGTTGCTTTTTTAGCTTAGATGTACTTTACTATAATTGTTAATCTTGTAATTTCTAGCATTTTGATCGTTTCAATTTTGATTTCTGGAAAGATCTTGTTCTGTTTCTTTTTGGTAACTCAGTAACGGATACGGTACCGGAGTTGTAACCGTGAGATTTAGTCCATATTGTGATATGAGAATTACCGTTAGACTTGATGCCTTGTTAGATTTGGTTCTGGTGACTTTTAAGGTTTGATTTGGGTCTCGAAAATCAGACTTGACTCTGGCCTAGTTTTACCATAGAAACTAGCATACCGGCAGTATACTACAACATACCGCTGGTGTACCAATTTTGACTGACTTAGATTTTTAGATATTTTCTATGAACCTTATCGACATACCGACGGTATACCAATCATTGCCGACATAGTTAACCAACTTCAAGATATTTGTCTTGGCCGACATACCGACTGTATATTACAGTATACCGACCGTATACCAATTTGTTGAACTTTATTTTCCAAAACCTTTCTTGCCTACTTGGAATGGTATACCGATGGTATACTACAGTATACCTACGGTATACCGATTTGTTGGAATCCAGACTTGCTATTTTTTTTTATATCTGGACCGGTATACCGATGGTGTACTGGACTGTACCGACAATATATCAATCGTGCTCTTTCTTTAGGAATTCTTGATTTTTTGTGATTTTATTTTGATTCTTCTGGCTTTTGCTTGGACACGCGATGACTTGAACTGACTAGACATGAACTTACATGGCTTCAGATGACTTGACATGACTTGGCTTTACTCGATTTCATCTGGCTTTGCCCGGCTACACGTGATGACATGATTGACTGGACTTGACTTGGTATGACTTTATATGGCTTCATCGGACATGGCTTGACTTTGTTTCACTTGGCTTCACCTGGATGGACTTGACTTCACATGGTTGTACATGGCTTTACCTGGCTTCACATGGCTTTACTTGGCTTCACTTGGTTTCACATGGCTTGGTTGTTATCGTGGCTTACATGAGTCCGTTTGTGCAATGTATATTAAAAATTATTTATATTACTATTAGAACTTATTTTGTTATATCATGTCTAGGATGGATTATGCGGAATGCCACACCCAAATTTATACAAGAAAAAGCTAGGGGTTATTAACTAAAGATTTACTTAGTACATGGCTAGAGATTTTTCTAGATTGCATGCAGTCCCGATTATTCATATGGTTATCTTATGGAGTATCTAGTGGCGTATCTTGTGGAGTATCTTAAGGAGTATCCATGGCTGGTTTGTGCGTATGGATATCCCGTATGGCCTACAGTAGTATGCGATCAGAAGGAACCCTAGTATCGCGTTGCATTATAATTGTTAGTAATTAGGATTTTGATAACCTTAGTAAGTTAAAGTATCAAGTCATACTTATATGATTTGCCGTGATTGATGGATGATGGTTAGTCTAGTCTTTACATGATCACATCTTTATTTTCTGCACTTGTTATTCTATTTTGCTTATCAGTTCAGGATATATCTCATTGTAGGTTAACAGTATTTTTTTTATTATCCTGAGATCATTACATTCAGTCTTTACTTTTAGTAGTTGTATTGCTTGAGTTGTTGGTTTAAGTTCCTATATTGTCTTCCTTTTTGGTACTTGATATTTGGGGTCTGACCCCACTAGTTTTGCATGGCCAGGTCCAGTAGCAGCACCGGGGGATCTTCCATACCTTCCTGAGGATGGTAACCACCAGGAGCACCAGACCACTTGAATGGGTTTTCTTACTTCACCACTCTGATGTACATTCTACTTTTGTCGACATTTAGCAATCGAGCACGTGTTTAGCTCATATTTTGGTGTGATCAGTTAGCCTACGGGCAATAATATGATTGACATATCCTAGGGTTGATCATGTATGACTTAGATTCTGGCTAGTTTATTCATTTTGTGTTTACTAGCTTCATGATCATCTGTAGATTATAGTTTGGGATGCTTTACTATTATATTTCAGCTGATCTTACATCTTATTATTATTCCTGTTGTTCTTGTGATTGAGACACTAGGGTTTGTTGGACCTAGGCTTGACAGTTGGTTTGTAGTAGTGACATCTCATGTCTTACAACTTTACCGTATATGCGTCAATCATGCTATTGCCTTGTCAGTCCCGCTCTCTAGTATTCTGGTTTTGGAGCGTGACATAGTTTTAGTAGTGGCCCATGCAGGTCTAGTTTTTACAGTTATGTGGGGGTTATTGCTGTTGCTAGATATACAATCCTCAATTGTTCTCCTTGATCCCTAGTCATTTTTTTCCATCCCTGATTCTTGATCTGATATCTGCTTATTCGTTGATCTTTCTTGTTCTTTGATTGACTCTTGTGTCCTTAACTTTCAGGAGTACTGTTCCTGTTACTATAGCTAGACGGATTGAGTGCAGCTCGAGGAGGGACAATATTCGGGAGCCTAGCATATTCCTGGAGATCAGCCTCAAAATTCAGGGACAAAGTCTAGAGTCAATCCCGAGGCAGATCGGCCAGCAATACCAGACCAGCAGGCAGCACCAGTACACCCAGTTCAGACCGAGCAGCCAGAGGGTATTGCCCGAGCCCTGATGGATATCCTTCGAGGTTTCATGATGACCCAGCAGCACCAGAGTGATGTACTCACTCAGTCGGTCCAGACAGTGTTGGAGCGAGGTGGTTCTCAGATTCATAATTCTGCAACCAGCTTTAGGCATCTCAGTCCTCCGTACGTCTATGGCACAGAGAACGCAATTTCGTCCGATGCTTGGCTGCGGGACGCTGAGGCCATCTTGGAGGCAGAAGGGACTCCGGCTAGAGAGTGTGTAGCAGTAGTGAGGCTACAGTTGTTGGACTTGTCTCGTGAATGGTGGATAGTGCAAGAGGGTTCTCTCACAACACCGATTCCATGGCTGGTTTTTAGTGAGAGATTCCAGGCAAGGTATTTTGACACGGTGGTGCGTTACGAGCTTCAGTAGAGGTTTAATAACCTTAGGCATGAGGACAGGACTGTCGACGGTTACACAACAGAGTTTGCCAGGCTTAGTCAGTTTGCTCCCACTTTAGTAGCGACCGAGTTGGAGAGAGCGAGGAGGTTCTAACAGGGACTCCATTTAGAGATTACCTTGGCAGTGGAGCAGCATAAGTTTCAGACCTTTGACACGGTGGTACGGGCAGCCAGGAGGTATGAGTACACATCGCAGAGGATTACAGATCTGGTTAGGAGCCAGAAGAGGCCCAACATTTTAGGAGGATCAGCATCCCAGTCATCAGCACCAGCTCCAGAAGTTCGAGTCCTGAAGATTAAATCCTCGAGAAGGACAATATCATCTTAGCAGTCTTCCTAAATACGCCCTCAGCAGAGGCAGCCATCTTCTTCTTCTTCCTATAGTTGTTTCTATTGCAGAAAACCTAGGCATATAGTATCAGAGTGCCGTAGGGCACAGGGATTATGCTTGGTGTGTGGGGCATCAGACCACATGGTTGGAGCATGTCCTAGTAAGAAATAGACTGGATCATCATTATCCTAGTCAGCAGTTCGGCCAGCAGGGCTGCAGTACAGGGCACCAGCACCATTGAAGCAGCAGCAGATTCAGAGTCCTTTGCCTCCACAGGCTCAGGCATTCCAACAGAGGCCGCATCAGTATACGCAGTCCCAGGCACAGACGAGACCTAGAGGTCAGCAGTAAAGGGGACCAGCACCCAGAGGGCAGGGTCGAGGGGACCACATGGAGGAGGCTTTGGCATCAGAAGAGGTGGTAGCAGGTACCATTCTCGTCCACTTTCATTCAGCTTCAGCTTTATTTGATTCTGGTGCATCGCATTCATTTATATCTGCACGCTTTACGACACGAGTTGAATTGGAGTCCGAGTCCTTATCTGTAAGGTTGAATATACTTAATGGTAACGGTCTCGTGGGAGTAGATAGAGTATATCCCTCATGTAGAGTTATAGTGTGCGTGAGAGAGTTTCTTACGATGCTGATAGAGTTTCCTATGGGCGTTTATGATATCGTCCTTGGGATGGATTGGTTGAGTGCGAGACACACGACGATAGATTGCCATAATGGCAAGGTTATCTTTCGTGTACCTGGTGGGGACGAGTTCTCATTCTTGAGAGATACAATAGAGTCACTGGTGATTACAATAATGCTGGCGGAGGTCGAGGAGGCACAATTTTCTAGTGTAGTTTGTGAGTTTCCTGACGTATTTTTCGATGAGCTACCAGGTGTACCACCAGTTAGAGATGTGAAGTTCTAAATTAATTTGATCCCGGGAGAAGAGCCAGTTTCATAGAGAGTTTATAGGATATCACCATCTGAGTTGGAGATCTTGTACCGGATGATTGAGGATTTGAGAGCCAATGGATTCATTAGACCTAGTGCATCGCCCTGGGGATCCCCATTACTTCTTATTAAAAAGAACGATAGTTCATCGCATTTAATTATTGAATATAGAATACTAAATGCGATAACCATTAAGAACAAGTATCTCTTGCCCAAGATAGATGACTTGTTTGATTAGCTCAGTGGGGTAGGACATACCCAAGATGGCATTCAGATCTAAATATGGTCATTATGAGTTCCTAGTTATGCCATTTGGAGCAACCAATACACCAGTTATATTCATGTCTCTCATGAATATCATCTTTATGCCTTTCCTAGACCAGTTTGTGATAGTGTTTATTGATGATATCTTTGTCTATAGTCGGAGTTAGGAAGAGCATGAGCAGCATCTTCGTGTAGTTTTTTAGATTTTTTGAGAGCAGTAGTTGTACATAAAGTTTAGCAAGTGTGAGTTCTGGCTTGATCGTATATTATTTTTGGGACAAATCATTTTTGGTGGAGGAGTCGAGGTGGATCCTAAGAAGGTGAAGGCTATTTAGAGTTGGCCAGTACCCCGTTCAGCTTCAGATGTGCACAGTTTTATGGGTCTAGCAAGCTACTATAGGAGATTTGTGGCAGACTTTGCTAGGAACTCCACAACCTTGACACGGCTGTCATGTAAGGATGTCCGCTTTGAGTGGTCAGATGCTTGTCAGACTTCTTTCGAGAAGATAAAGCGAAGTTTGATTTTGGCTCCTATTCAAACACTTCCACTGGGACCAGGTGGGTTCTCAGTGTATTGTGATGCTTCATGAGTGGGAATAGGGTATGTCCTTATGAAATATGATAAAGTGATAGCTTATGCATATCGGCAGCTTTGAGATCATAAGAAGAGTTATCCGATGCATGATCTTGAGTTGGCAGAAGTAGTGTTTGTACTTAAGCTCTGGAGGTATTACCTATATGGTGATTGAGTGGAGATCATCACAGACCACAAGAGCTTGAGGTATGTGTTCACACAGAAGAAACTCAATATACCGCAGAGGAGGTGGCTCGAGTTATTGTCAAGCTATGATCTTGACCTTCAGTATCATCCTTGGAAGGCCAATATCGTAGCAGATGCTTTGAGCAGGAAGGAGGAGCTTACTTCTTGATAGAGCAGCGCCACATTTTGGAGGATCTATAGGAGATGGGTATCGAGGTAGTATTATCTGGTGATATCAGTTTTAGGGCAAGTCTGCAAGTCCAGTCTTCTATAGTTTAGAGGATCAGAGCAGAACAGACTGGTGATGTCAGGCTTCTGCAGCTCAGAGCAGAGTGTGAGATATAAAGCAGACTAGAGTTGATCATTTATGAGGATGTGACTCTCAGATTTGGTAGTCGACTTTGTGTGCCGAGAGGAGATATCCGGCATGAGATTATGTCAGAGGCTCACAGTTCTCATTACTCATTGCATCCACAAGGTACGGAAATGTATCAGAATATTTGTCAGCACTTCTGGTGGAATGGTATGAAGAGGGAGATAGCTCGGTTCATTTCTCGATATTTATTCTGTCAACAGGTTAAGGCTGAACATCAGAGACCGACATGACTACTTCAGCCTTTACCGATTCTAAAGTGGAAGTGGAACCATATTACTATGGAATTTGTGACCAGTCTTCCTAGATCCTGTCTGGCATAGATGCTATATGGGTTATAGTGGATCGAATCATGAAGGTTACTCACTTTCTTTCTTTCAGAGTGGGACAGTCTACAGAGCAGCTAGCTGAGATGTACATGAAGCAGATAGTCAGATTGCATGGCATTCCAGTTAGCATACTCTCAGATAGAGATTCGCAGTTCACGTCTCATTTCTGGCAGTGCCAACAATAGAGTCTAGCTACTAGGTTAAAGTTCAGTTCAACCTACCATCCGCAGACAGATGGATAGTCGGAGCGTATTATTCAGACTTTGGAGGATATGCTTCGAGCTTGTACACTTAACTTCGGTGGATCTTGGGAGGATCACTTTCATTTAGTAGGGTTCTCATATAACAACAGCTTCCAGGCGAACATTCAGATGACACCCTTCAAGGCTTTGTATAGTAGAAGATACAAATCACCATTAGCTTGGAATAACATTAGCGAGAGGCAGATGCTTGGTCCAAAAATGATTAGTCAGTCGGTTGGAGTGATCAGGCAAATCAGAGGGTATCTCAAAGTAGCTCAGGATCGCCAGCGTTATTGGATAGATCAGCACCGTCGTCATCTTGAGTTTTCTATCGGCAACCATATGTTTTTGAGGATTTTGCCTACCCATGGATTTATCAGATTTGGAGTACGAGGAAAGCTTAGTCCCTGATATATAGGCCCGTTCGATATTCTCGAGCGAGTTTGAGACATATCATATCGTCTATCTTTTTCACCCTCGCATCATGAGGAACATGATTTCTTTCACGTATCTCAGTTACGATAGTATATTCCAGACTCGAGCCATATTATGGATCATTCTGAGTTGGTTGTTGGTACCGACCTATCATATAAGGAGAGGCCCGTGTCAATTTTGGACCAGAGGAAGAAGGTTCTAAAAAATTGGACTATCGTATTAGTTCGAGTTGCTTGGGGACATCACTCACTGGGAGAGTAGAAGTGGGAGCGCGAGGATGATATGCGTACTCGTTATCCATTTTTCTTAGACTCGGAAGGTATACTTATTCGTATACACGTGTCTTATCTTATCATGTGCATGTGACTGATTATTAGCTTATCTGTTATGTTTGTTATTGTTTTCTTTTCTGATTTTTGGTTGTTGTCCAGGAAATTTTATGCTCACATGAGTTTTCTGCTTGTTTTAGTTTCGTGCTTACTTTCTTGGATTTTCCTATTAGTTGATTTTGGATCCTTAAGAAAATTTCGAGGACAAAATTTTTCTAAGGAGGGGAGAGTTGTGAGACTCGTCTCACAGTATTCATAAAGTGGATAAGTATTTTTGTGATATTTATTGCATTATATTGGTTCTCGAGAAAGCTCAAAAATTCTCAAAATTGAAACTTTACTACCTGACCGGTATAACGACGGTATACTGCCCGACAGATATTTGTTTTACTTTTCGAGAATTTCTCTATAAATAGCCCTTGATTTTTTTTTCTCTTTTCTCTTTTCTCTTTTCTCTTTTCTCTTTTCTCTTTTCTCTTTCTCTCTCTTTCCTTTACCCTTTTTATCTCGAGATTTGATCTTGGTTTTGAGACCTAGAGTGTAGATTTTGAACCCCTGCGTAGTGGTGGACTAGAAGGTTTAAGCTGGGAGCTCACTTTAGGCAAGTACAACTTGCCGGTTCATAGCCGATTCTATGAACTTCTTTTACTATTTGTTATTTTATTTTCCTGGAGCCTTGGTTGTTGCTTTTTTTTATCTTAGACGTGCTTTACTATAATTGCTCATCTCGTGATTTCTGGCCTTTTGACCATTTCAATTTTGATTTCTGGTAAGATCTTATTCCGTCCCTTTTTGGTAACTCAATAACGGATACGGTACCGGAGTTGTGACTGTGAGATTTAGTCCATATTGTGATATGAGACTTACTGTTAGACTTGACTCCTTGTTAGATTTGGCTCTGGTGACTTTTGGGGTTTGATTTGGGTCCCGAAAACCAGACTTGACTTTAGCCTAGTTTTACCTTAGAAACTGGCATACCGACGATATACTATAGTATACCACCGGTATACCGATTTCGACCGACTTAGATTTCTAGATATTTTCTGTGAACCTTATCGGCATACCGATGGTATACTATAGTGTATCGAGGGTATACCGATCATTGCCGACATATTTAACCGACTTCAGGATATTTGACTTGGCCAGCATACCGACGGTATACTAAAGTATACCGACGGTATACCGATTTGTGGAACTTTATTTTCCAGAATCTTTCTTGCCTACTTGGAATGCCATATTGACGGTATACTACAGTATACCAAAGGTATACCAATTTGTTGGAATCCAAACTTGCTGTATTTTTTCTATCTCTGGACCGATATACCGATGGTGTACTCGACTGTACCGACGGTATACTGATCGTTCTCTTTCTTTATGAATTCTTGGTTTCTCGTGATTTTATTTTGATTCTTCTGGCTTTTGCTTAGACCCGCGATGACTTTACTTGACTAGACATGAACTTACATGGCTTCAGATGACTTGACTTGACTTTGCTTTACTCGGTTTTACCCGACTTTGCCCGGCTACACGTGATAACATGATTGATTGGACTTGACTTAGCATGACTTTACATGGCTTCATCGAACATGAATTGACTTGGTTTCACTTGACTTTATCTGGGTGGACTTGACTTCACATGGTTATACATGGCTTTACCTGGCTTCACATGGCTTGGTTGTTGTCGTGGCTTACATGAGTCCATTTGTTCAATATATATTAAAAATTATTTATATTACTATTAGAACTTATTTTGGTGCATCATGTCTAGGATGGATTCTGTAGAATGCCATACCCAGATTCATACAAGAAAAAGCTAGGGGTTATTAACTAGGGATTCACTTAGTACATGGCTATGGATTTTCCTAGATTGCATGTAGTCCCGGTTATTCATATGGTTAGCTTGTGGAGTATCCAGTGGAATATATTATGGAGTATCTTGAGGATTATCCATAGCTGGTTTATACGTATGGATATCCCGGATGTACTGCAGTGGCATGCGATCAGAAGGAACCATATTATCGCATTGTATTATAATTGTTAGTAATTAGGATTATGATAACCCTGGTTAGTTAAAGTATCAAGTCGTACTTATATGATTTGTCATGATTATTGGATGATGGTTAGTCTAGTATTTATATGATCATACCTTTATTTTTTGTACTTGTTATTCTATTTTGCTTATCAGTTCAGGATATGTCTCATTGAAGGTTTACAGTATTTCTTTTATTATCCTGAGATCATTATATTCAGTCTTTATTTTCAGTAGTTGTATTGCTTGAGTTGTTGGTTTAAGTTCCTAGATTGGCTTCCTTTGTGGTACTTGCTATTTGGGGTTTAACCCCATTAGTTTTGCATAGCCAGATCCAATAGCAGCACTGGAGGATCTTTCGTACCTGCCTGAGGATGGTGATCACCAGGAGCACCAGACCACTTGAGTGGGTTTTCTTACTTTCCCACTCTGGTGTACATTCTACTTTTGTTGACGTTTAGCCACCGAGCACGTGTTTAGCTCATGTTTTGGTTTGATCTGTTAGCCTATGGGCAATAGCATGATTAACATATCATAGGGTTGATC
This sequence comes from Iris macrosiphon, assembly GCA_036927795.1. Taxonomy (NCBI): domain Eukaryota; kingdom Viridiplantae; phylum Streptophyta; class Magnoliopsida; order Asparagales; family Iridaceae; genus Iris; species Iris macrosiphon. Next base: position 28,183,350 of record JAYESA010000004.1, on the reverse strand, counting down.
ATGTATGACTTAGATTCTGGCTAGTTTATTCATTTTGTGTTCATTAGCTTCATAGTCATCTGTATATTATAGTTTGAGATACTTTACTATTATATTTCAGTTAATCTTACATCTTGTTATTATTCATGTTGTTATTGTGATTGAGATACTAGGGTTTGTTGGACCTAGACTTGATTGTTGGTTTGTAGTAGTGACCCCTCATGTCTTACAACTTTACTGTATATACGGAGTACATGTATGCTCTAAGTATACGTAGCTGGCATTGTCAGTCCCGCTCTCCAGTATTCTGGTTTTGGGGCGTAACAATATTACCTCTAAATCATATTTTATTTATTATCCCCTAAAGAGAAGATACTATTTTGCCCTTGAACTACTTTTTCTTCTCTTCCCTGATGGAGTAAACTAGTGAACTATCATGTCCACATCACCTCTGATAGTATTATATCCTATAAAATTTATCATTTTACTCAGCACAAGTATGCCTTGAGTGATAAATCTACCAAATTCTCCCATAAAGTTATTATGCCATGTCCATAATACCTCTGAGCAAATATATATTCAATGGGTCTCGATTTGAAAGTATCACTAAGGATTCAATCCATTGTGCTGATAAAAGATCTGCAGGATTCCCATGTGCACACATTTGTCTGATTGACAGAAAATGTTGCATAGTGCGTATGACCAGACAAGTTGTAAGAATACGCACGACAAACCCCATAGTGCGCATAAAATCTAGTTTTCTTCATAAAAAACACATTTATGCATATCAGTGGGATGGCAAGGGAAAGTCAACATATTCAGTCTTTTCTGGTGCACTTCGACCAAAGGCTTCAGTCAGCAATACGCATACAACACGATGAAGTCAAAACTAAAATTTTATTGATACTTAATCATGATTACATATGATGGAGATCTATTACAGCTAGATTTTCATTCTAAAAAAAATCATGATTATACATATTAAAATCTATTACATCTGAATTTTCATATGATGGGGATATATTATAGAGCCATCCCCATCTTTGTTCGCTGTTTGCTCCCGATGCTGATGAACTGAGGCACAGAAGAAATAGGGTCCTCAGTGCAAACCAAAGTACATGGAAAAGAAATCCATTCTATGGGTGAGGATGCTATACAGGACTGGTCCTGTTTAAATTAGCACGATCCCATTTCTGTTGGACTCGATGGAGGACATGGCGAGTCGAACGGAAGTTGTTCCGCTATCGTCATCCAGAACCGCCGCTAGAAGCCCCGGATCCCAACCCTGTAATCAATACATGGGCCGTATTAAGAGAGTAATTCCAGCGAGCTGGGTTTGAAGACAACAGACAGTCTTATAGGTAATTCGTTTGTTCAACACGAAGGACAAAGCCTATGATATCCTTTCATGCTCCATCACACAAAGAGCTCAGCGGCAATGATCTCCAGACGAGCCTCTCATCCATCATTGAGAAGCGTCTCCTCTTGCATCTTCTCGGTAGATAGCAAAGCCGATGCAGCCATACTGCTATGGTCATCTTTGTAGACTCGCACTTAATAGTGGCCATGCTCAAGTTCGCAGCAAGAAATAGATAAGTCTGGGAATGATTGGTAAAGTTTTGCTCCTATTTGTAAGAGAAGACATGCCAAGTATAGCATAGCTCTCAAAAATTATTCCTAAAAAGTTGTCCGTATCTCAGGAAAAGTCTTCTGCGTCTCCTCAAATACCGTATCAAAACCAAAAAAGTAAGCAAAAGATACATGCATGTCAGCCACGTCAGCAAATTCGTTAGAATTCTGTCCAGAGTGCGTGCACAAAATATCTCAACAACTTTTATGCTTCTAATTTAAAGTAATTTTGAATTCATCTGAAAGAATTCAAAAACTTTGAAGAGGATCTTTTAGAAGCATAAAAAGTGAGCCTCAGATAGATGGCATAATTTTCTGTAAATAAATTCAATAAGTAGAAGAATGGCACACTTTCTACTTGTTACAGAAGAAAGACGCGCATTTTCTTACTTTTGCGCACTTTCTATTAGTTTCAGAGGATGGCACACTATTCAGATAGTAGAAAAGTGGCACACTTTCTTAATATTACGAAAGATGGCACACAAACGATCTTCTCTCTTTCAATATTTAAAGCAGTAGACTGACAGCTGTCAGAGGCAGAAACCAAAGAGTCAGAGGCCATCATTACAACGGAGCTACGGCACGTAGACCCAGGTTATCGTTTAGTGACCAAGCTGCAGTTCTATTCTCTTCAAAAGTGCGTCATAATGCCATTATCTTCAAAAGTGTGCCGCAGTGCCAATTCTCTTCAAAAGTGCATCGTAGTGCAATTCTCTTCAAAAGTGCGCCGCAGTGTCATTTTCTTTAAAAGTACGTTGCAATGCCATTTCTTTCAAAAGTGCGTTGTAGTGCCAATCTTCCTAAAAATGCGCCAGTCTCTAGATGACTTCTAAAGAACGCATACTATCCTAAACGACACTGAGCAGTTACGAATGTCTGTCTTACATGTTGTACTTCTTGTGAAAGGTTTAAAAATAACTATTCACCATGACCTATGCTTTCCTTGTATAGGAAGCTATGTGTTAAGCAGGCAGCAAGTTGTGCACCCACTCATGCAGAACGTAGGGTGTTAATTCACCAAAAGTGTGTGCATAATGGTAAAACAATGTTGACTATCCATAGTGCGTGCGCACTCTCGTAACCGCTCTTAAACTCTATAAATAGAGGAGAATACAAACGAAGACAGACAGACAGATAGAGGTAAAGGAGGCTAGAATTTTTTCATAGTTAGTATGGATATGGCATCATACGGGATGAAAAGGAAGAGGAGAAGAACAACAGAGTAGTACTAGGATATGTGACCTCTTGGGAAGTTATCATCTTGTACCTATATTTTGCTATAATTTTAGATCGAATCCTTAATGATGTGTATTTATTCTTTTTCCTCCTTTCTTATTCTTTATGATTTCTTTCATAGGTAGTATGATGATGGCATTATACGGAATAGAACGTAAGAGGAGAAGAATGATAGAGTAGTTCTAGGATGGGTGACCGCTTTGGGAAGTTCTCGTGTTACACCCATTTTTTTGCTACAATTTTAGATCGAAGCAGTAATAATGTATATTTATTCTTTTCCCTCATTTATTCTTCTTCTTCATGCTTTCTATCATAGGTGGTATAAAGATGGCATCGTACATGACATAACGAAAGTGGAGAAGAATAAGAGAGTAGTACTAGGATGGGTGACCTCCTGGGAAGTTCTCGTGTTGCTTCTATTTTTTTGCTTCGATTTTGGATCAAAGTAGTAATGATGTGTATTTATTCTTTTTCCTCATTTCTTCTTCTTCTCAATGCTTTCTTTCACAGGTGGTATAAAAATGGCACCGTACAGGACATAACGGAAGAGGAGAAGAACAAGAGAGTAGTACTAGGATGGATGACCTCATAGGAAGTCATCGTGTTGTACCCCTTTTTTTGTTACGATTTTGGATCAAAGTAGTAATGATGTGTATTTATTCTTTTTCTTCCTTTTTTCTTTTTCATGCTTTCTTTCGTAGGTGAAGATGGCACCGTACGGGATGGAACAGAAGAGGAGAAGAATAAGATATTAGTACTATGATGGGAGACCTCTTGGAAAGTCCTCGTATTGTACCCTTTTTTTTTGCTACGATTTTGGATCGAAGCAGAAATTATGTGTATTTATTCTTCATCCACTAATTTTTTTCTTCATACTTTCTTTCGTAGGTGGTATGAAGATGACACCGTACGGGACAGAATAGAAGAGGAGAAGAACAAGATAGTAGTACTAGGATGGGTGACCCCTCCAGGGAAGTACTCGTATTGCACCCATTTTTTGCTACAATTTTAGATCGAAGTAGTAATGATGTATATTTATTCATTTTCCTCATTTCTTATTCTTCTTCATGCTTTCTTTCATAGGTAGTATGAAGATGGTATCGTACGAGACAGAACAGAAGAGGAGAAGAACAATAGACTAGTACTAGGATGGGTGTCCTCTTGTGAAGTTCTTATATTGTATCCATTTTTTTGCTACGATTTTGGATCGAAGCAGTAATGATGTGTATTTATTTTTTGCCCTCCTTTCTTCTTCTTCGTGCTTTCTTTCGTACTATATTCCATAGTAAGTAATTCTAACTACTGTGTAAGAAATTCAATATAGCTCAATACATTTAGTTAATAAAATTTTTCCATCTTCTAAAATAGGAAGTTGTAGGAGTCGTGAACTTTTATATTAGTCAACAAAATTTGATATAGAAGAACGTTTTTTTTTTGGAATTATCATTTTCCAGGGAAAAAACTTATTTTACTTGATTATTCTTTGATTTAAATAATCATATGAGCTTGCACCTGTTAAATTTTCAAATCAAAGAGAAATCCAATCCAATCCAATCCAATCCAATCAAATCAAATCAAATAGATAATTGTGTATATTTGTTTAATTTAAATTTGATATCATATAAATTTAATAGCACATGAGCCATTGAATCATTCCTACATGAGCCTTGCGCATGTGGAACAATAGGAATAAACTCCTACATGCCATGTTCACTAGTACACTTAATTCCTATTGGTCCACATATGCACGACTCATGTTTAAATATGTACCAATGGCTCATATCCCATTTTTCATATATATATATATATATATATATATATATATATATATATCATACATAATTTTAGTATCTATTTAAAAAACTTAACAAACCGATAATATCAGATTTGTTATCATCCAAAATATACTGCCCAATTTATTTTTTGGTAGAAAACAATATATCACTATTTATTTGAAATTTTGGATATTATTTAGATTTGATTTGATTTCTCTTTTTCTTTTTCTTTTTTTTGAAATTTAACAAGTGCAAGCTCATATGGTTATTCAAATAAAAAAAATCAAATCAAAGAAAAATCTCATTTGTACGGTTTTTTTATATCATTCTTAAATCATTAGTTCATATCAAAATTTTGTATAGATAATTTTGTATCAAAATTTATCTATAATTTTTTTTATACAAAATTATGATTCACTACTACAAAAATCGTTAACAATGACACTTTATAGATGACACTCATCACAAAAAGTCATTAAAGTTACGTTTAATGTCAGCTCATTAAATGATCGTCATTAATAATTTTATTCATGACATTAAAAAAACAAATGTCATGGTAAGTACTATAAGATGACGACTAAAAAGATAAGAGTCATGAAAAAACTTATGGATGTAATCTTTTGTGTGAAAAAATATATATGCGGAACTAACAATGACACTATTATATTAAGAGTCATATTTAGTTTAAAAATGATGTTATATATATATATATATATATATATATATATATATATATATATATATATATATATATATATATATATATATATATATATATACGGAACTAATAAGCACTATATGTAAAAAATGATGCATTAGAAAATTTAGGAAGCATTGGTAATTTTTTTTAGAACTTTTGAGAGTGAAATAATGTTGTTTTAGTTCAATGTTGGCACTTTGAAAAATTATGAAATAATTTTTTTTTGGTTAGTGTTACAAATTATTTTTATTCTTCTTTGTTTTCCTTATATAGAATATTGTATACAAAATATCAATGGTGGAATACATATTTAGTGCCCCGCTCCGTGTTGGCACTATGTACAAGAGAGATCTGTTTGCTGGCTCAAGAGAAAGCCTTCCTTAAGATCTCTCTGTTGGGACATAAGACGATTGATCTGGATGAGTGGACAGAACTTTATTCTCTGATTCTTTCACACATAATAAAAGAATCTAGTTTTATAAAAGCTTATGCTTAGATTAGTGTTCATAAGAAGAATGATAGAACATGAACATGCATGCTTAACTAGACAACTTGTATTGCTTGTCTGAGAAGATGGAACCATTACCATGCTAAGTAAAAGAGATAAATGTTGCATGCTCGTACACACCGACACTGCTATCGAATGAACCATTGTCATGCTAATAAGAAGAGTAAAAGAATGCTTGAACATGTTCTGTATCATATGTTAGAGAAAGAGTAGAATTTTATGCTTAGTTAAAAAGAGATAACTATATGCATGATACATAGAACTGTTGCATTGCTCGTTCAAATGAATATGGAACTATCCCTTGATCATAAGTTGTGCCAACAAGAGAATGATAGATGGTTGCGTGCCACGTACATCTAATAAGAAGAAAGGATGTATTGCATGTTCATTGTTCAATTGTTGTAACTGATAGAAGTGCATTCATGCATTGGTCTGGACAAACTTGTGCACAAGGACGTAACCTCTCGATCAATTCCTGGGGCACTGAGAATCGTTCGTCCTAGGAGAGGACAGGATACCTTGAGGCTATAAGACCTCGTGATCAAGGAAGGATGTCAGTCTATTAGTGAGATGGGCTTGAACGTCCCAACCGCTAATCATGGGTTTCCATGGACCATCATGTAGTTAAGGCGCATGCTAGGATAGCCTTCTTGTATACCTAACTGTTTGATGTAGAGACAAACAGGAAATAGTATCTATATGTAATACAAATTGTTGTTAACTTGTATGTCTGTTGCAGGGATAACCGTTCGGCCATAGGTAAAAAATTACTGAATAAGTGATGTACTCGTTATTGATTATGTTTACTATCATATGATGTGTTCCTTTAATATGAGATAAATAGTCCACTAGATGCACTTCTGCCTTGAACTGAGATGAATAGTCAACTAGAGATAGCTTATGTTCCTAAGAGTTAACGAATATGGCTTACAATACACGATGTGCACTCCACGATAGAGTAATTCTGTATAATATGCTTGAATGTGTTGAATATGCAAACTGTTTTCAAAGATATATTTTTGAAATAAGTAATCTGAATCTGATTCTCTACTGCATGAAATGAGCATAGGTAAAAGTAGCAAGATCACTAGTAATATAATTTTTTATCACATGATTATTAAATATTGGTTTCAGAGAGTGTTTCTTCTGTTCTTTGCTTTTATACTCACAATTATTTTCTCCAAAGTGCTGACCCCCTACCAATTCTGTTCGTATGTGCTGGATTGTTCGAATAAGCGATAGCCGATCCTCATCCTCAGGAGTCAGAGATCTGGAGTCGATGCCTTGAGAAGTATCAAAATATTTTAAGATATTTTCTGTATAAAAGGATGCAATATATGGAACGATGTTATTGTAATAGGTATTGATGTAGCTTATTGGCAAGCCTTGTAATCATTTCAGATATATATAAAGAGATTGTTTTCTTATACCATTGTGTTTATTTACTTTTCTGCATTATTGTGCCACTGCTTATATCTTTGAATAACTTATTTTTTTATTGTTCAAGCCTTGGACTTGTGCAAGCTCAACTTAGGCTTGCACGGCATCACGCCCATACGAGGACGATCAGTTTTGTAAGGCCCAAAGCGAGGACGATCGGCCCTTGTGGGATCGGGATGTGACATAGTGGTATTAGAGCAACTCGATCCTGTGGTCATTCGTTGCTTCGCTTCAACTCAAGATGATTCTTTGCCACTTGATATCGTTGCCGCAATGAGTGTTCCATACAATAAGTCTGTAAATATTCTCAAAGATGCCGGCAAAAGTTTTCTGGATTATTTTATTGCTTGAGAGATATGATTTCTGATTTCTGCTTGTTAGTGTTTTTCGATTGAGGATGGCGAGGGATGACGACTATCGCTGCTCTGGATATCAAAAGTTTCTTCTTGAGTTTTAAGAACAAAACTTTTTCTCAGTGGATATGTATGTAGTGCCCCGATCCGCGTTGGCACTATGTACATGAGATCCGTTTGTTGGCTCAAAAGGAAGCCTTCCTGAAGAGCTCCATGTTGGGACACAAGACGATTGATCTGGGTGAGTGGACAAAACTTTATTCTCTAATTTTTTTCACTCCTAATAAAAGAATCTGATTTTATAAAAGCTTGTGCTAAGATTAGTGTTCATAAGAAGAATGATAGAACATGGACTTGCATGCTTAACTAGAGAACTTGTATTGCTTATCTAAGGAGATGGAACTATTTCCATGCTAAATAAAAGTGATGAATGTTGCATTCTAATACACACAAATATTGCTATCGAATGAACCATTGTCATTCTAATAAGAAGAGTAAAAGAATGCTTGAACATGTTATGTATCATATGTTAGAGAAAGAGTAGAATTATGCTTAGTTAAAAAGAGATAACTGTATGCATGATACATATAATTGTTGCAATGCTCGTTCAAATGAATATGGACCTATCCCTTGATCATAAGTTGTGCCAACATGAGAATGATAGATGGCTACATGCCCCGTACATCTAAAAAGAAGAAAGGATGTATTGCATGCTCATTGTTCAACTGTTGCATAATAGTACTTTTATCTGATAGAAGTACATTCATGCATCGGTCTGGACAAACTTGTACACAAGGACGTAACCTCTCGATCGATTCCTGGGGCACTAGAAATCGTTCATCTTAGGAGAGGACAGGACACCCTGAGGCTAGAAGACCTCGTGATCAAAGAAGGGTGTCAGTCTATTAGTGAGATGGGCTTGAACATCCCAACTGCTAATCATGGGTTTTCATGGACCATCATGTAGTTAGGGCGCATGATAGGATAACCTTCTTGCATACCTAACTATTTGATGCAGAGACGAACATGGAATAGTACCTATATGTATATGCAATTTTTTGTTAACTTGTATGTTTGTTGCAGGGATAACCGTTCGGCCGTGGATAAGAAATTACTAAATAAGTGATGTATTCATTATTGATTATGTTTAATATCATATGTTGTGTTCCTTTAATATGAGATGAATAGTCCACTAGATGCACTACTACCTTGAACTGAGATGAATAGTCCACTAGAGATAGCTTATGTTCCTAAGAGTTAACGAATATGGCTCACGATACATGCTGCTCACTCCATGATATAGTAATTATGTATAGTATGCTTGAATGTATTGAATATGTAAACTGTTTTCAAAGATATGTTATCTAAATAAGTAATCTGACTCTGATTCTCTACTGCATGAAATTCGCATAGGTAAAAGTAGCAAGATCACTAGTAATGTAATTTTTTTCTCACATGATTACTTAGTGTTGGTTTCAAAGAGTGTTGCTTCTGTTAGTTGCTTTTATACTCACCAGTTCTTTTCCTAAAGTGTTGATCCCCTATCAGTTTTGTTCGCATGTGCTGGATTATTCGAAAAAGCGATAGCCGATCCTCATCCTCAAGAGTCGAAGATCTGGAGTCGATGCCTTGAGACGTATCGAGATGTTTTGAGATGTTTTGAGATATTTTCTGTATGAAAGGATGTAATGTATGGAACGATGTCATTGTAATATGTATTGATGTTGCCTATTGGCAAGCCTTGTAATCATTTCAGATATCAATAGGGAGATTGTTTTCTTATACCATTGTGTTTATTTACTTTTCTGTATTATTGTGCCGCTGCTTCTATCTTTGAATAGCTTATTTGTGATTGTTCAAGCCTTGGCCTTGTGCAAGCGCAACTTAGGCTTGAACGGCATCACGACCATGCGAGAACGATCGGCTCCGTAAGGCCCAAAGCGAGGACGATCACCCCTTGCGGGATCGGGGCGTGACAACATATACATAAATGGATACTAAAAAATGATGGACATTTAATGACGTATAAAAGTCATCTTTTGTAAATAAAGATGACGCGCACATGTCATCTTTTGTAAACAAAGATGACCCACAAATGTCATATTTTATAAATAAAGATAACGTGTGTTGACCTCTTTTGTACATAAAGATGACACATAGAAGTTATCTTTTGTAAATAAAGATAACGCATAGAAGTTATCTTTTGTACGTAAAGATGATGCATAAAAGTCATCTTTGTAAATAGACATGACGCATAAAAGTCATCTTTTATAAATAATGATGACGTGTGTTGAGTTGTCATTTGTCTCATGAAAAAGTCATCTTTTGTAAATAAAGATGACACATAGAAGTCATCTTTTACAAATAAATATGACGCATACAAGTCATCTTTAATAAATAAAAATGACGGGTGTTTAACTGTCATTGTTTTTTTTTCAAGATAAAGATGACACATTCATAGATGACGGCTAGACAAATGTCATCAATTAACATATTTTGACCGTCATTGTTAACTATTTTTGTAGTAGTAATTTAAGAATGTGATAGAATTTTTTTTTTTAAGGAGATCATAAGGACTATGTTGAGATACCCTTTATTTGTGATAAGGTAAAAAAATTTGGATATATAAAATTTTTGATGCAAAATTATCTATAGATAATTTTAATGATAACAAAATAACTATTTGGATGATAACCAATCAACCAAACATCCAACAAATAAACTGGACCAAACAAACAAACCAATAACTCAACAAACCAAACAAACCAAACTAAATATACTATACTTGATTTCCGTTCGTTTCTTGCGGAATCTTGACATTCCAAAATTTTGCCAGATGAACTGGAAGAATGTTTCTTCCATGGAATTTTTTTTTTCTTTTTCTTTTCAACTAATTTTGTTAAAATTTCTTATCCTATATGAAATTTTATGTAAAAAAAATTAAAGCATGATATGCATATAATCCAACGTATGTTAATGGCAGAGTTTTAAAAATTAAGAACTCATGAGTTCCTATGGGGTTATTGTTTTTGTTGGCACTCCATGGTGAATATCTAGCTATAACGTAGATGGTATTGGACGCTATGTTGAGTTTCTAGTAGTTGTACTGTCAAATGCATAAGAACAATATTTGAACAGGGAACAGTTTTTATGCGAGTGGAAAATTCAAATGCAAGCACCATTTATTTCCTGATTATTCATAACAAAGCTCAACCGAACAACACCACATATATTCAAACGCACAGGTTAATTATAGGTCGACCCCTCGGCATTTAAATGTAACCTTGCAGCTCCTTCCGGCCGAGACTTTTATCGAGTGCTTAGGTTTGGTCAGAGACTTCGGCAGCCTGAGCATCAACGCCTCGCAAACGCACTTCTTATCGACCCGCTTTAGCCACTCGCAGCAGCTACCACCAACGGAGTCTTGCTCGTCTCGATCTCCCCTGTCGCCGCCGCCGCGGCGATGCCCATGGCGCCTCCCGTGTCCGTGTCCGTGTCCGTGTTCGGAGAGATGCTTCTGTTTTAGGTATTCATCGGTCACGAACGCGCAGGCTTGGTTGGCCAGCGCAAACTCGGAGATGCACTGCTTGGTGGACTGGGCCTGTGTCGTAGTTGCTGATAGCAGCAGACGAAGGACTAGAAGGTGAACCAGTAGCTTTGCGATAGGTTGCTCCTGCAGCGTTCGTGCCATTTATCCAGGGCTTTTCGTGCTGCAGGTTGTTGTGCCATTGGTGGATGTTCTATTTATTCTAATTCAGAGCTGATCTCTATTTTCAGTATTAGATTCACCCTCTTTTTGCCTGACAGATTGTTTTGTTGGTAGGAACTAGGAACGAAGGGAAGAATTCTTCATTATTTCAGGGCATGTTCTTTCTGCCAATTAAAGATAGTTCATACTACAAGACTACTCTGCATCCTAAGCCCCGTTTGGCTCACGGAACAGAAAGAAAAGTAGATGAAATTAATTATTTGTTCTTTTCTTTTCTTGTTTGAGAAATTGTAATTTTTATCTATTTTTTTTCGATGTTTGAAAAAGTTAAAAAAATTGGTAGAAAAACTGATTCTTTGAAGGTGAGAAAGTAAATCATTTGTTGGATGGAGAAACTAATTTTCCTCTAATTTTCCTTCCTTTAATAATCATTTTTCTTTTCTTCTCATTTCCATTAGCACTCAATCCAAATACACGAAAGAAATGACTTTCCTTTTCCAAGACTATGTTTCCATGAACCAAATTTGGCCTTAGAGCATCCGTGGGGACACTCTGCTATGTTTGAATTTTTTTTTTTTAAATTGTATAAATTACTATTTTTGGAGTGTCTCATTGATATTCGTACACAATAACACAATCCAAATAGCACATCATATCCATACTTCAAATTATTCTCTCTTTTTCCTCTCATTTTTTTTCTTTTTATTTTTTTCTTTCTAGCGGACCTTGTTGGGTTACTATTCACTTGCTAGGAAACGCTTGAAATTTGAAATGCCTCTGAGTTTGCTAGCATTTTTCAAGTGTGGACAAGAGTCCACTGCAGCCATTAAGTGCTACAAATTTTGACTAAACCAAACTCATATTGTACATGCTCTTAGGCTAGCTAACACTATATAACTTGCGCTTACTATTAATTTTTTAATAATAAACACATTTATAATCCAAAACATATTTTATATTTTTTTTTAAGTGTAGTATCGCTACAAATGTCACGCCCTAGTCCTAAAATATGCGGGACCATGCCACATGGCAATGACCAGCTACGTATCCAAATGAACTCTAGTCCAACTAGAATACGTATAAGCTGTCCTAAATTTATATAGCTAACTCAATCCACAAGAAAAGATCATAAAGAAAGGAAGATATGAGTATCAGTCTGCAGTCCAATAATCATACTTGTCCAAATAGACTCGAGAGACAATAATATGAGTCTACAAACACTATGCTAAATAGCACAAAATAGGCAGTAAGAACAAGATAGATAAACTACAGAATATATGATACATGTAACTACTCACAATACCTGTAAATCGGGAAGATACTCATCAGCAACTCCAGAAGAACTCAACGACAATCAACATTGTAATCTGGAAGGGAACCATGTCCTCAGAGTGACGTAACAAGATACATAGAATGATGTTGTATTTGTCGTGCACCACGACATGGCCAGCTCCTGCTCCTAAGTCTAGATCATAGTATCTAAATATTGCCGCCACGCATCTCGATTGTACCAGTGTACGGCTGGTACAAGAGTCTGCGTCCACACATGATCCACTCAGTGTCATAAATGTGTCAAGGTCATAGAGAGAATGGAGCATCTCTCAAATAAGGGGATTTGGTTTCTAGATACTAAGTCAAGCGTAATCGGTCCAACACCGACTTGCACCCAAGTTATCCTTGGACGCATAATATCGTTCAACTAGAAATAGATTAATTTAGTCGCAGTAATAAGAAATTGTAAACAAGAGTGGCAAGGTATACTTGCTTGGGTCCGAGATATGAAGGGATCACTACCAGAAAAAGTCAAATTAGCGACGTTTAAAAACGTCGCTAAATGACGAAAAATGTCGCTAATCACATTTAGCGACGTAATTAGCGACGTTTCAAAGAAATCGGAAAAAAGCAAGTCGCTAAAAGAAAAAACGTCGCTAAACGTCGCTATGCCGACGTTTTTTAGCGACTTAAATGTGTTGCTAAAATTAGCGACGTTTAGCGACGCAGCGTCACTAATTAGCGACGTTAATTAACGTCGCTAAACGTCGCTAATTAGCGACTTATATAGCGACGTTACAGCGACGTCTTTAATGACCTGGCAATACTGCCATGTCAGCAATTTGCGACGTACAGCGACGTTTTTAGCGACATCTTTAGCGACGTGTATTAACGTCGCTAATTAGCGACGCATTTAGCGACGTGTCTACACGTCGTTAAACGTCGCTAAAAATGTCGCTAATTTTACAAAAAAAAAAGAATTCTGAATTGTGTCCAAACTATTATTCCTGCAGTTTATTAAATCACAATCAGTACAAATAGACCCGGAGCAACCCTCCGTTGAATTTCTGGTTTTGCCAACCCCCTTGGGTTGAACACTCAACACCGGTAAATAACATATTTAATATGAATAATAAGAAAAGAAAGCATCCAGCAAATCTCATCGTAAAGAATACGACAAATATATATCCATACAATCTCATCCTAAATAATAAAAAAAATACAAATATCCAGCAACTAGCTATACTACTGCGGATCTGCAAGAGGCTGACCACCGGCGAGCATGAAGGATAAGAACAGCTCGTACTTCTCCCGTGGAATCGACACCGATGTCGATGGAGAAGGCAGTGACGTTGGTGGACTCTGTGTCGATGTAGGCGCACCAAAAGGCCGTCCCCGCTCCAAGTCTGCGAGTCGCTGGTTGTACGAATCCATGGTAGATAGCAGCCTCGTACTTCTATGAACCATTGAATCCTGCATCATCGTCAGCCTCTCGTCCATCGATAGCTGTGATGCCTGCAGCTCCATGATGTTGCGGTCTGTCGAGGCTCTAATATCATTTGTCAAATCCCGGAGCTCCGTGATGCTGCGGTCGAGCATATCGAATCATGCGATGAGCGTCGGATCGTCCGCCTGCGGCTGGGACCGGGGCTGCTCCTCCATCCTTCGTAGTAACTCGTCACGGAGAGACGCAATCTAACGGTCAATGGCCTCATGGACTCTGGCCGACGACTGCGAGGGCTGTGTGGAATGCGCAGCTATCGGGGAGGCCCTAGATGACTGCGTCGCAATCAGGGCGCCATAGGATCCCGTACCGTAGTACGTACCCCTCTGGAGACCACCAGCTGCGGTCACCCACAGGTCGTCCGAGGACGGAGCTGGAGCGGGCTGCGAGGAAGTACCAGCCTCTCTAGGTGTAGGTGCACTAGCAGTCGCCCGCTCACGCAGCCTAAGATACTCGGCTTAGAAAGGTTTTGAAACTCGATAATTGCCTAAGTTATATTAAAATTAACACAAAGTAAAGTAATACTTACATAGGTCTGCGAGGCCCTCTCATCAATGAGATTTCCGTCCTTGCGATGGGTGGCCAAGAAGACGGTTACCATGTTTGTATCATCACCCCTCTGTACCTGTTAAAAATATATTATTTAGTACTAAACTTAAACATTTTTTCCTACTATCATTTTATGGTACTTATATTAAAATAATATATTTTAAAAGAAAAAAAATATACGAAACGACGGAAATGTTCTATCATCGGAATCGAGCCACCACACCACTTGGCCGCATTCCGTCTAGCTGCCTTGGCCTTCTCAGACCTTTCCTTGTAGCTCGGATCGTCGAATCTAGCCCTCATCGCAGTCCACTGCTCAGGCGTGACCCAACCTTGGATCGGTTTTCCAACACGATCACGAGCCTTCTGGTCATCCAGAGCATCTCGGATAAGCTTGGCGGCAACGGTAGGAAAGAGCCGCTCGATCAACTCGGCCCGGTGCGGAGGATAGAAATACGTTTGCTACAATAAATAATTTAGTATGTGAGCATCACGGATAAGTTATATAATATGCATAAATTAGAGGATTTATTTAATATACTTTTACCTGGAAGTGCGCAAACCAGAATGTCTTCCTCTCCTCCGGAGCCTCAGAGTAGTTGATCCAAGGGCCGACATGTTCATGCTCGACGTTAATTGTGTACATGGCTAAGGAAAGGAGTTATGTAGCAGGACGACATGCATTAAGTCCTCTTGAGGAGTCCAGAGACAACAATCTCTCATCAAATTGGAGGAAGAGTTTATTAGAAATCAAATCTGATTTTCGATAGGACCCATAGGAACTAAAGGGTGCCCAAATTTGGAGGGGGGGGGGGGATTGTGGTAAGTTGGAGATACAAGACAAGTTTAGGTTTCCTAATAAATTATGGTTTTTTAACTCCATATAATAAATAGTAAGTTAAGATATATTTTCAAGGTATGATTTTCATTAGGGTTCAAAAAAAATTCTACCATTATTCTAAGTGGTTTACAGCTAGGTTCTTCTACTTAAAGTTAGAGAGAGGGTCTGAGCGAGAGACGTCTTTTCTGTCAGGGTTCAAGATCGATACCACGATGTCGCTTGTCACCACCCCATTTCCAGAGCCGGGTATTTTTTTTATTTTTAATTTAGTTAATTGTGGATTATTTATATTTAATTGTATTTATATTTAATTATTGATTTTATTATATTTTTATTGTTTGTTTTAGGATTTTGGCTAGCCTGGACCCATGTCAGACCCTAGTGGACCCATGTCCGACCCAGCCCACACCCCTGTGAGACTTATTTTGGGTTTTAGAATATTTATTATATTTTTAGAAGGTTAGTGGGAGAGATTTGGAGTTAGTTTGAGTGTTTTTGGACCCAAAACCCAAAACCGAGAGTTGGGAGGGCATTTTGGGCATTTGGTGATTAGTGTAACCTTATATTTACCATGGCCGGCCCCAAAAATCCCTCCCAGACCGTGCTTCACAGCAGCCCCACTTCCTCTTCTTCTTCATTCTTCATTCTTCTTCTTCTTCTTCTTCTCCATTCTCCACTCTTCCTTCTTCTTTTCTTCTTCCCACTCAAGTAAGTTCCCATTTCTCCTCTTTCTTCTTCTATTCTTCTTTATGATTAACCCTAACCTTACATTCTTCCCTAACCTTGGTGGGTAGAGCCTAGATTTTGTGTTGGAGCTTGGATTGGGAGCTTGGAAGCTTGGTTTGGAGGATTTGGAGCATTTTGGAGATTTTGGCTTGGGATTCCAACTCCCAAGAGGTAAACCCTAATTTTTCCCTTGTAATTATTTTTGTATAGTGTAATTAATAGTTTAGAACCTTCCTAGACCCTTAGGCTACCCGTGGAAGAAAGTTGGAACTAGTTGGGTAGTGTTTGGAGACTTTAACACTAGGTTTTGTGTCAATTTCGGGTGGAATCCGAATTTGGTCCAATTTTGGGTGATGTCCTAGGTTAGACGGACCTAGGTAGACGTTGTCGGGTGTCTTGAGGGTGAGTGCGTGTCTCCGTTCGGACACGGGAAGCTATGTCGCGGAGAAACGGGCGTTTCGGGCGAATTTGGAGTTTTTCTTCGTCGCCGATTCTAAGTGCGTGTGCGTTTCCGCCACGGGCCTAGAATCGACGCAAGAGCGCATTTTCTAGGATCTAGACATCGTTTAGGATGCGTGGGTAAATTTTGGGCCGATTCTGAGTTTGTTTGGTGTGCGTTTCAGGAGGTTTTCCGAGCCGCGCACCACGTGTTCGTCGAAATGACCGAACGGCCATTTCGACTTGGTTTCCTCGTTTCGGGCTTGTGCGCGCGTTGGGTTAATATCGGGGAGTGTGTGCTAGAGTTTTCGAGTTATATTTTATATATTTATAGGCGTTGGTGAGTGTCGGGGTCGTTGGGCGTGCGTAGGTGGGGCGTTGTGAGCGTTGTGTGCATCGTTGTGGTATGTTGTGTTTGTGCATATATATATTAATATGTGTGTTTATATATATATATATAGCTATGTATATATTTGTGTGTGTGTGTGTGTTTTAGTGTGTGTGTGAGTGTGTTAGAGTGTGTTAGTATATAGATATATAGGTGTGTATATATATGTATATAGATACTTAGATATATATAAATATGGTAGATATATATATTTCCTAGCCTAGATTAATAACTAGGTATATAATTATTAGTTAGATAGCTAGTTAGAGGGGTTTGAGAGTGGTATCTCAATACCTTGAGATATCCAAGGTATTGAGTTTCGAGCGGGGTATTTGAGCATTAGCCTAGAAAATGTCTTGGAGTAATTTTTATATGTTTATGTATATATATTTACGCATGCTAGCATAGGTTTTAGCGGGTTTAGGCGGGGTACGTGGCCTAGGTTGAGGTATCGGATACCGAGGGTATCCCGGTATCTCAAGGAGGCGAGTTTGTGAGTTTTCTAGCCTAATGACCTTGGTTTGACCTAGAATTTCAGGAGCACCCTAGTTTGACCCAGACTTAACCGTGGTTGACTCGGTTGACCACCAAAGTCAACTTTTGACCTAGTTTTGACCCAGAGTTGACTTTTTGGGCCTAGAGTTGACTTTTTGACCCAGATTTTACCGGTTTGACCCGCTTGACCTAGAACGACCCTAGAAGCCTATTTTTAATTATTTTATATCTGTTTAACTCATTAGAACCCTGTTTAACCTTGCTTTTCGCATTAGGTCCTTGCGATACCAGTTCGGATCGCCAGTTGCTCAGGACATCAGGCGAGTACATTCTCTGATAGTTTTCATTATTTGATGATTATTATGATTCAGCTTCTAGTATAGTATTATCTGATTATTCTGGCACAATACGGGATACTGATTGATATTTCTGGATTCATTTACTTGCGACACGTACATTTCATGTTTCTGGCCTCTATTCTGGAATCACTACTGGCATCACCTACAGGCATCATTCATGTTCAGGTTGGACTCATCTTGATTTGCGTGTCGGGTCTTGGATCCACTTGTATTAGTCGGGGCGGGGAAATACTCGAGTAGACATGTAAACATTTCTATCTGGCATCATCAGGAATCACTCCCTCTGGTCTAATCTGGAATGATAGCAGCCGCGCACCCAGTGCGCGGTGAGCCGTACTTACCCCTAGCCGTTTACATGTCGAAACAAGTATTTCAAAGACACCGAGTTCATTCTTTATAGTCTGGACTCTCATGCATTTCTTGACTTGTCTCACTTACATGTTTCTGGACTTGACTCACTACATGTTTTTCATGCTGGACTCACTACACGTTCATGTGCACAGACTTACTCTTAGTTTAGATTTTTTGTATCTTACAGTTATTTCTATCTTGTTCTGATATTCCATGCATCTTTACTTTTATGCACCAGTGATTTATATATTTCCTGTTTCATACTTGCTTTATTTTTCTTGCTACTTGCTATAACTGTTTTATAGTTTTTATCATTTAAATGAAACTGCTGTTAGAGATGTACTTGCTCCAGTCCTGACTGGACATATTTTTCAGAGTATCCGGAGGAGTGGTGTCCGACGTTTTATGGACCTGAGCCTGTCGATGGTGCAGACAGGGACCCTCTAGTTTAGGGGTAATTTCCGGATTGGTAGCCGGGATCACTAGGATCTTGTTGTTGTTTTATTAGCTTTTAGCACCGGATTTATCTCCGATTTTGGATTGAGACCTTGTATTGTATATTATTTTGGATGTTGTATTATTTTTATTGATGTTGTGGTTGTTGTAGTAGTTGTTGTTGGTTAGACTTTATAGTTGTTAGATCTCTGTGTTATCTTATCGTGCTTAGATTCGTGATTGAGTATATTGTGGTTATCATTACGATATTGCTCCTCCGTTTGGAGTTGAGAACTTGACAGGTTTATATATTGTTTGTGTGGTTGCCCTCCTTTTGGAGAGGTCATGGCCGATTTTTGTGTGAGATTATTATTTAGATAGTTGACCTAGACAGCGTTCTACCGCCGATGCTGCGGCGTAGGCTGGACGTACCCACGACTCATGCCCGATTTTTCGGGTGCGGGTCGTGACACGTTTTTGGTGGTGGCCCATGCAGGTCTCGATTCGCAATTAGTGCAATGTCGTGGTGGTACAACAGCTTAGTTGTACTGCTGCAAGCCTGCTATAGGATCTAGGATCTAGGATGAGAGTGTACTCAATCACGACTAGGAACAATTCCAATCTAATTATTCTGAAATTGCTTTTTTTGAAATATTACTGTCCTTCTTTGATGATATCGTATCTTGCACCGTATTGACTTCTTTTGATCTGTGTTCAGGATGCCTCCGAAGACACGATCTCATCGTACCGTTCCAGCAGTTGCCACTGAGAGGTCTGCTACCTCTCGTCCAGCTCGTATTCAGGCAGCTGCTACCGCTCCACTCACCACTCCTGCGGTTGAGGGAGCATCTGCTTCTTTCAGGGATCCTCCTTCACCTGTCGATCCGAGGACTACCCCAGTCGTTCCGGTGGTTCCTCCACCACTTCCTGCTCCAGTAGATGCCGCGCAGTTGTTTGCGTTCTTCAGGGAGATGATGGACGCGCAGCACCGTCAGGTGGATGTGATAAGGCTGGGCATTGAGAACGCCCACCAAGTGGCCATGACAGCAGTGGATAGGGTGGCACAGATTCAGCCACAGGCAGATCAGATTCAGCATCCGAGGCCGGGTAGTATTATCGACTTTCAGAGGATGCGGCCCAAGGAGTTCCGTGGTACAGAAGGTATCCTGTACGCGGATGACTGGATAGAGCAGATTGAGGGCATCTTCAGTCTGGCGCAGATTCCAGACAGCATGCAGATAGAGGCAGCGGGCAGTCAGATGTTCGACCTCGCTTTGACATGGTATCGCACAGATACGAGGATTGCAGCGCCAGGGCTTACTTGGGAGGCTTTTAAGAGGCTTTTTAAGGAGAAGTTTTTTCCAGATGTGGCGCTCAGTGCTTTGGAGAGCCAGTTCGAGGCACTCGTCCAAGGGAGCATGACAGTGGACGAGTACGCAGCGGAGTTCTGCCGTCTGGGCAGATTCGTGGATGGCTTGAGTGAGGCAGCTAAGGCGAGGAAGTTTCGCAAGGGCTTGGTTATGGCGGTCAAGTCTTTGACCAGGAGCGACCGCGAGGCGACTTTTGAGCAGATAGTAGGAGATGCTCAGAGAGCAGAGGATGACTTGGAGCTCAAGTCCAAGAGAGGCAGGGATGATTCAGGCAGTGCGAGTGGCAGTGCGGGACCAGCTAAGCGTCCCTATATGCAGAAGGCAGCGCAGCAGGGTCAGGATCAGAGAGCGCCCACTTGTGCCTACTGCAGGAAGGCAGGACACACTTGGGATGTTTGTAGGAGGAGGCTGAAGGTGTGTTTGTTCTGTGGATCCGCTGCTCACCAGATGCGAGATTGCCCTACTGCACCTCCATTGGGTGGAGCACAGGATCAGAGAGTTGGAGCTAGGCCATCTGTGGCACAGCATCATGCCCCGCACCAGCAGAGGGATACACCCCAGCAGGGCAGGGCTTATGCGTTGACGGTCGAGGAGGCCGATGCTACGGATGTCGGGTTAGCAGGTCTGTCTCTTGTTTCTTCTTTCTGTCCTTTTCCATTCATGTGGTGTGCTTCATTAGTACCTGTTAGATTTTTTTGTGCTGTGGTAGATAGTGTAGTGACCCCGATTGAGACTGTAATAATACGACCAGTAGGACCCTGATCTTGTATGTTGTTTAGGTAGAATTTCTTGACTGTGATTGTTGGGGGTTTGACCTAGAGAGAGTGTGATTGACTTTAAATTTCGAGGACAAAATTTTCTAAGGAGGATAGGCTTGTCACCACCCCATTTCCAGAGCTGGGTATTTTTTTTATTTTTAATTTAGTTAATTGTGGATTATTTATATTTAATTGTATTTATATTTAATTATTGATTTTATTATATTTTTATTGTTTGTTTTAGGATTTTGGCTAGCCTGAACCCATGTCAGACCCTAGTGGACCCATGTCCGACCCAGCCCACACCCCTGTGAGACTTATTTTGGGTTTTAGAATATTTATTATATTTTTAGAAGGTTAGTGGGAGAGATTTGGAGTTAGTTTGAGTATTTTTGGACCCAAAACCCAAAACCGAGAGTTGGGAGGGCATTTTGGGCATTTGGTGATTAGTGTAACCTTATATTTACCATGGCCGGCCCCAAAAACTCCTCCCAGACCGTGCTTCACAGCAGCCCCACTTCCTCTTCTTCTTTATTCTTCATTCTTCTTCTTCTTCTTCTTCTCCATTCTCCACTCTTCCTTCTTCTTTTCTTCTTCCCACTCAAGTAAGTTCCCATTTCTCCTCTTTCTTCTTCTATTCTTCTTTATGATTAACCCTAACCCTATATTCTTCCCTAACCTTGGTGGGTAGAGCCTAGATTTTGTGTTGGAGCTTGGATTGGGAGCTTGGAAGCTTGGTTTGGAGGATTTGGAGTATTTTAGAGATTTTGGCTTGGGATTCCAACTCCCAAGAGGTAAACCCTAATTTTCTCCTTGTAATTACTTTTATATAGTGTAATTAATAGTTTAGAACCTTCCTAGACCCTTAGGCTACCCGTGGGAGGAAGTTGGAACTAGTTGGGTAGTGTTTGGAGACTTTAACACTAGGTTTTGTGTCAATTTCGGGTGGAATCCGAATTTGGCCCAATTTTGGGTGATGCCCTAGGTTAGACGGACCTAGGTAGACATTGTCGGGTGTCTTGAGGGTGAGTGCGTGTCTCCGTTCGGGCACGGGAAGCCGTGTCGCGGAGAAACGGGCGTTTCGGACGAATTTGGGGTTTTTTTTCGTTGCCGATTCTAAGTGCGTGTGTGTTTCTGCCACGGGCCTAGAATCGACGCGAGAGCGCATTTTCTAGGATCTAGACATCGTTTAGGACACGTGGGAAAATTTTGGGCCGATTCCGAGTTCGTTTGGTGTGCGTTTCAGGAGATTTTCCGAGCCGCGCACCACGTGTTCGTCGAAATGACCGAACGGCCATTTCGACTTGGTTTCCTCGTTTCGGGCTTGTGCGCGCGTTGGGTTAATATCGGGGAGTGTGTGCTAGAGTTTTCGAGTTATATTTTATATATTTATAGGCGTTGGTGAGTGTCGGGGTCGTTGGGCGTGCGTAGGTGGGGCGTTGTGAGCGTTGTGTGCATCGTTGTGGTATGTTGTGTTTGTGCATATATATATTAATATGTGTGTTTATATATATATATATAGCTATGTATATATTTGTGTGTGTGTGTGTGTTTTAGTGTGTGTGTGAGTGTGTTAGAGTGTGTTAGTATATAGATATATAGGTGTGTATATATATGTATATAGATACTTAGATATATATAAATATGGTAGATATATATATTTCCTAGCCTAGATTAATAACTAGGTATATAATTATTAGTTAGATAGCTAGTTAGAGGGGTTTGAGAGCGGTATCTCAATACCTTGAGATACCGAGGTATCTCAATACCTTGAGATATCCAAGGTATTGAGTTTCGAGCGGGGTATTTGAGCATTAGCCTAGGAAATGTCTTGAAGTAATTTTTATATGTTTTTATATATATATATATATATTTACGTATGCTAGCATAGGTTTTAGCGGATTTAGGCGGGGTACGTGGCCTAGGTTGAGGTATCGGATACCGAGGGTATCCCGGTATCTCAAGGAGGCGAGTTTGTGAGTTTTCTAGCCTAATGACCTTGGTTTGACCTAGAATTTCAGGAGCACCCTAGTTTGACCCAGACTTAACCATGGTTGACTCGGTTGACCACCAAAGTCAACTTTTGACCTAGTTTTGACCCAGAGTTGACTTTTTGGGCCTAGAGTTGACTTTTTGATCCAGATTTCACCGGTTTGACCCGCTTGACCTAGAACGACCCTAGAAGCCTATTTTTAATTATTTTATATCTGTTTAACTCATTAGAACCCTGTTTAACCTTGCTTTTCGCATTAGGTCCTTGCGATACCAGTTCGGATCGCCAGTTGCTCAGGACATCAGGCGAGTACATTCTCTGATAGTTTTTATTATTTGATGATTATTATGATTCAGCTTCTAGTATAGTATCATCTGATTATTCTGGCACAACACGGGACACTGATTGATATTTTTGGATTCATTTACTTGCGACACGTACATTTTATGTTTCTGGCCTCTATTCTGGAATCACTACTGGCATCACCTACAGGCATCATTCATGTTCAGGCTGGACTCATCTTGATTTGCGTGTCGGGTCTTGGATCCACTTGTATTAGTCGGGGCGGGGAAATACTCGAGTAGACATGTAAACATTCCTATCTGGCATCATCAGGAATCACTCCCTCTGGTCTGATCTGGAATGATAGCAGCCGCGCACCCAGTGCGCGGTGAGCCGTACTTACCCCTAGCCGTTTACATGTCGAAACAAGTATTTCAAAGACACCAAGTTCATTCTTTATAGTCTGGACTCTCATGCATTTCTTGACTTGTCTCACTTACATGTTTCTGGACTTGACTCACTACATGTTTTTCATGCTGGACTCACTACACGTTCATGTGCACAGACTTACTCTTAGTTTAGATTTTTTGTATCTTACAGTTATTTCTATCTTGTTCTGATATTCCATGCATCTTTACTTTTATGCACCAGTGATTTATATATTTCCTGTTTCATACTTGCTTTATTTTTCTTGCTACTTGCTATAACTGTTTTATAGTTTTTATCATTTAAATGAAACTGCTGTTAGAGATGTACTTGCTCCAGTCCTGACTGGACATATTTTTCAGAATATCCGGAGGAGTGGTGTCCGACGTTTTATGGACCTGAGCCTGTCGATGGTGCAGACAGGGACCCTCTAGTTTAGGGATGATTTCCGGATTGGTAGCCGGGATCACTAGGATCTTGTTGTTGTTTTATTAGCTTTTAGCACCGGATTTATCTCCGGTTTTGGATTGAGACCTTGTATTGTATATTATTTTGGATGTTGTATTATTTTTATTGATGTTGTGGTTGTTGTAGTAGTTGTTGTTGGTTAGACTTTATAGTTGTTAGATCTCTGTGTTATCTTATCGTGCTTAGATTCGTGATTGAGTATATTGTGGTTATCATTATGATATTGCTCCTCCGTTTGGAGTTGAGATCTTGACAGGTTTATATATTGTTTGTGTGGTTGCCCTCCTTTTGGAGAGATCATGGCCGATTTTTGTGTGAGATTATTATTTAGATAGTTGACCTAGACAGCGTTCTACCGCCGATGCTGCGGCGTAGGCTGGACGTACCCACGACTCATGCCCGATTTTTCGGGTGCGGGTCGTGACATCGCTAGTCAACCATTACTAGGTGAGAGTTTCCTTATATGGGCTTGTGTTTTTTCTTCTTGCAATCTCTATTTATTTTTCTTTTTAAGAAGGGTTAGTGGTCAACTCTTAGGGCAAAGTTGTTGACATATTTATTGTAATTGCAATCTTTGGTAATAAAGGTTATGAGTAGTCCAAGTGGCCCTAGTATAACCTTTGTTATTAGATTTCTTATTCCTCAATTTTTGGTATTTTTTTTTTTGAGCATTTACTTAGACTATATTTTGTATTTTCGCGTATCATGTTTACTGTATTTTCGTGATTGGATTTTGTTTTGATATGAGAGACTATTCTGGACCCGTAGACACATTGGCATTGATATAGACCAGTGCTAGGACCAGTGCACAGAACATAATTTTGAGTTTTCTCGAAAAAAATTTAGCAGTCAGACTGGATTATCCAACAATATTCGGTGGAACATCACATGTATTCCGTCCGGCTACTATTGACTTACCCCTTAGTTAATAACCAAGTCCCCTTTTAACCAATGGTCACATGGTTTTGTTTATGTGACTAGTATTGAATGAGAGAGAGGTCATGGATTGATGACATGGCTAGATCTAGGGCCAAGTATCACTCGTCTCTATATAAAACATCCATCTTCTCTCTCTTCTTCCTTTTTACTCTCTTCTCCATTTCTCTCCATCTCCTTCTTCCTCAATCTTGGACCCTCAACCTTAGGAGCTAAGTCTTGAGACTTAGTGAGTGATTTCTAAATTTTCCTTGGAGGAGGAGTAGAAGATTAGGCTTAAAACTTGACATAGACAAGTACAACTTGCCATGGATTGAACCAAAGATTTAGGGTTTTCTTGTATTATGATTATTTATTAAATATTATTGCATATAAATGTTACCTACATGATTATCTACTTCTTTAATTCTTGGCTTGGTATATTTTTGTGGATTTTAGTCATATTTATGGCTTTTGCTATTTCTAGATCTAACTGTGAGATACGGAGTTTGATCTTGGTGTCATGTATGATACTCATACATTTTCTTGTGGATATTGGTCCCATGTGCTATATGAGACCCTTCCCTAGATTTGTATCTTGTTGGTTTTGAGTTTGGTGAAATCAGACACGTTTAGGTTTTTCGAAAACCCATTTTATAGTATTGATCTATAAAAACTCAGAATTTTCAAAAACTAATGCCCCATGTTGTAGAAAATTTAATTTCATGTGAATTTGGCCTTTAAAAATCTGAATTTTGATTTTAAATGAGGTTTTTATGGCCGAAACAAGTTTTAGGATTTTTTTTATGTCTCAGCTAAGTAAATTCGGTCCGCCTAGAAAAAATATGTTCTGTTTCAAAATGGTGGAGTTTGAACCGAATTCGGTCATGCGAAATTCGGCCAGGATTCGATTTAGCTTATTTTTGGCTTTTTTTTGCTTTTTTTTTTACTATTTTAAAATTTTATCATAATATTGTGTTTTGTATATATAGGAAGAGATTGTACACCCTATATACTTGACACGAATAAATGTCCTTCAGTGTCACCATGTTATTATATTGTCTTATTCCTATTAGTGGCTCGTAGTAGCACACTTATGTCTATACATTGTTCTATGTCCTGATTCCTTATAGTGGCTCGTCGTAGCGCACTCCTGACCCTGGAATCTTATATTGTCCTTATTGTGGCTTGTAGTAGTGCACTCCTGCTTTTGTTATATTTTGTGGTTGTTTCCATATTTTGTGCTTAATAAAACTATTGTCCACTCTTGCATTTTCTCCGATGGAGAAACCTCATGTCTAGGAGGGATCCCCGGATACCACGGCCAAAAATTCTTAAATAAATTGTTTAGGTTAATGACTAGATTGATAATATAGATAGATTATAAGGGAATGTTTTCAGGTTGCATACAATCCCGTTATCTCAATCATACCTTATGGATTTGGATCTCTCCATTGCGAGCAATTCACTTCCAGCTCACCGCCGAGAGATGCACCTTATATTGATATTGACATTTAATTTACATTGCCATTTACTTCATATTGCCATTTACTTTACATTGCTTTCGTTTGGATAACCTGGACAAACTGTAGGGTGTATGACCGTTGGAATTTCTCAAATTGCATATGCTAGTAATTATGATTTATGATAACCATATTTAGTTAAGGATAGCAAGCCGCAGAAAATATTTGGCCATGCTTTTGGTTCTGCATAATTTTATATACTTGTGTATTGTCTTATGTGTCAGTGGATGGTCAGAGACTAAGTTCTGTTTGAAAAAATATCTACAACCTCGGTCCTTATTTGGTTTAAGGGTTGTGGCTCCGATTTTGATAAGTTCCTAAGCTTCTTTGTCACTCACCGATTTATCCTTTTCTATAGATCTTATATTCAGTTATTGCTCTCATTGTTATATGGTTTATGTTTGTTGACTTCGACACGTGAACGGTCATAGGATCGGTTCATTTTTCTTGTATATGTTTACTATTTATGCTATGTTTCTGATCTTGTGCATGTTCTTAGTTATTGTTTCTGCACCTTACATGTTCACATGTCCATGTTTATTTTACTTGTCCCATGTTTACTTTATGTTACAAGTTATTTATTTTATATTGCATATTGATTTGTTTATTGTCTTTCATATTCTCGAGATACATGCATTGGTACCACATGAGTCTCAATCCGTATTTATTTACTTTTGGCTATTATGTTGTTTGTTATGGGTTTTGTTTTTCACCCTATGGCTCTCTTATGGTATTTGTTGCTTAGGGTTTTGGCCCCAATAGTTTTTTTACTAGATTTACCTGTGGAGCCAAAGGATCTTCCTTACCTACCATTGGATAGCCTGCCTTGGTAGTTTTGCAGTTCCGGCATGCGAGTGAGTTTCCTTCCCTTACCACTCATTGCCTATTTCATTTTGGTGGTGTTTAGCTAGGTTTAGTGTTAGCCCTTATATTTCGAGACTCTCTCTGACTTCGGTCAACATGATGTATATATATTAGACCATGGCTTGTATATTGATTATGTATATTTGTACCTTGCTAGTTTAGTATTTTGTATTCACTGGCTTCATGATCATGTATGATATGTATTTTGGGATACTTTTTTTTTTTTTACTTTCATGTATGATATACTCTTGTTACTTGTTGTTGTTGGATTGAGATGCTATGATTTGTCGGCCTTAGGACTGACGTTATTTGCATACTAGAGTTCTCTTATTTGTCTTCTACACAACCGTGATCTACGACGTTTTCATACCTTATACGTAGTAGCTATCTTGGTTCGTCCTCATATTCCCCAATATTCTGGGAGCGGGGGACACATAGCCACCACATATCACGCTTATCTAATTTTTTCTTGGCTACATAGTATGCTGCAGTTCATGTCTTTATTGGGTTAAAATATATGCTTCCGCATATGCGTATCCCAATATCCACCTATTTAAAATATAATATTATATACCATTTTAGAAGTCATTTGAACTATATTGTTATCCTTTCAATTAAAGTCCTATTGTTTCTTTCTAATCATATTATTATTGTTGTGGTATCCCATAACCAAGTATCATTTTTATTGACTTTGTTTTCCCTCCATAATCCATGTGATGAGTTTATCAACCTTGGGTACTAGCTAATACTAAGATGATTCTTGCGTTCGTTCTAAATATTGCACACTGTTCTACATTTTAGTAGTAAGGACTCCATCGTTACTTCATCTTTATTGCATAGTACACATATGTATGACTACTCAATTACGTTTGATTAGATTATCCTTGGTTAAAATAGTACTCTTACATGTTAGTTATATAATTGGATTATTTATACTAACATTTTCTATATTTTTGGTTTATTAAATGGACCTCACTTATTTTGAAAATAATTACACTAATATCTCCTATGTTTTATGTTTCTTATACAAACCTTTCATATAGTTTATGTTTTACGTAAAGGGTTATAACACTAACCACCCTTACAATATAAAGGGGAGGGGGAGGTCCATGTAGTTATTTTTAAAGTAAGGGAGGTTCGTTTATTAAACCAAAAACTTAAGGGAGGTTAGTGTAAATAACCCTTATATAAAGCCTACAACTTTCAAAAGGACTATAATAAGGATGCCAATGTTAGACAAGTGTGACTATGTTATCTTTTTCATTAGTAAGAGCTTTACACCTTGTTTTCCTAAATTTAGGTTTCCATATCCCATCCATATTTCTTGATATAGTAGAAAAAAATGATATTTGAAAGGCGTCTTCCCATACCACCAATGGGGTGGTTCAATGGTAACATTGGTAAGCAGGGAGAGGAGTGGATGTGGGTTAGAATTCCATATTGGACAAAATTTAATTCAATTTTGGTGGGCCTCTTGGTATTAATAGCCCATGACATGAACTGATAGTTAGATTAGCAAATTCATAAAGTTGTATATAAACTAATAACATAAATTTTGAAAAATAAATAAAAATTATATATGACTATTGTACTGTATGAAGATATCATCACAAAAAATTATTTTATCGATACGATACAAATCTCGTGTGGCCTTAGTCCTTATACGTCTCCACATATCTAAACCAAAGGAAATGTAGACTCCCTCTTATTCTAATATTTCTTTCCGCCCAATATGAGTTTGGTATTTGCTTAGGCTTAATTGGGAGATTGTTGTTGCTTTGAAAAAGTCTATAATAGAAGTAGCTTTTGACAGCATGTGGCAGCCTGTTGTCAAAAGATGTTCCAAAAATGAATTAACTTTTAGATTTTTTTGATAAGCTATTGTTAACAAAAGCAGTCTTAAGAGCATAAATAACCTCCAACAACTAAGGCAGTGTTTGGTTCTGATTTTAAACTCGTGTAAAATCCTCCCAAAATTGTTTTTGGCAATGAGCACTCACAAATTACTTTTCCAATTTTTTTTTTGAAAACTAGCACTCAGAATACATGCTTCCACAACGTAGAAAACAAGTTGTTTTCACAACAACATTTTCACACTGTTTGTGGGCCCCACGTCTCCCCCTAACCTCCTAAACTCCCTCGACTCTCTCTCTCTCTCTCCACTGATTCCCCTCTTTGTTTACTCACCCACCCCTCGACGACGACCGCCTCGCCTCGTCGATGAAGTTCGATGAACCTCGTCAGCTGAGTTTGCTCCTCTCCACTGAGTCTGCTCCTTCTCCCTCTCTGAGATGGCCGGACGAGACCTCGACGAAGGTTGACCTCGAGGACACGACGACGACGATACGACAACGACGACGACCTCGAGCAGCGACCTCGACTCACACGATGGTGGACTCGACACGACGGTGGACGACGACACCACGACATCGACTCGACCACGATGGTGGACTCAACTCGAGCAGAGGCGGAGCAGTCACGACTCGAGCAGACAGTGGACACGACTCAACCACGGCCTTGACTTGAGAAAAAACCCTAGATTTCTAGGCTTAGGGTTAGGGCGGTGGCTTCCTTTGCAGCCAGATCTCGACGGTGGTTGGGGTGCTGCCGTGTCTAGTCGAGCTCGAGCTCGAGTGGACGACGACCTCAACGGTGGTCTACGACTCGACCACCTCACGATGCCGGAGGACTTGACGACCTCGAGTACGCGTTAGGGTTGAAAACGACGGATACAGTTTGGGTGGAGTCGGAAACTCAAAATCTCTATACTCAGAAAACAATTTTATAACTAACTTTCAGAAAACTGTTTCCAGAATTTTTTTTTTAGGAAGTATATCAAAACAGACCCTAAGTTATTTTGTCTGTTGCTTAGTTTTTCATAAATATGTCGTCAAAAGCTATTTGGTAGTCTAGTTTATTTTAGGGGGACTTTTTTTTTAAAAAAGTGGGAGCCGGCTTAGTAACGCTGTTTTTGCTTCTGAAGAGCAACAGCAATACCAAAAACAGGCCCGCCTTAATGGGCCAGATTGAAGACTAAGCAAGGGCCCATTTTCCAGTCGCACAATAATAACAAATAATAAGTATATTCCCTCTTCCGTAGAATATGTGCTGTCCTCTTAACAAAATACTGAACCAGGGGAAAAAAATCACAAAAAATAAATAAAAATCCTCCATTTTCCTTCAGTTTTTCTCATGGCGACTGCGGATTTTCTCGACCGAGAGGATGGGATCCTCTCCTCTTCCATCTTCGACCTGCAAAAAGGTGTTTCCCTCTCTCTTTTCTGCTGTAATTTTGCCTCAATTTCATGCAAGTTCGATTAATTCTTGTCGAGAGTCGACTAGATCCAAGAAAGATCGTATTTTTGGATCTGGGTCATTTTGTATGTTATGTTCGATTTGGTGTTGTTTATGTTGTAATCGACTCTATTTAATCCTCTGTTTTTTTTACTTGTTCTGTTTTTTTAAGGTGGGAATGCGAAGGCTCGTGGCCATCTGATTGAACGAAAGATCGACGTTCTTGAAGGCTTGGCGGGCAAGGTTGAGATCTGCTGTTATTTCCAAATTCGACTTGTTTAAAGAATTTGTGGTCGCTCATGATTATTATGGATTGTTATGCTTCATAATTATGGAATGGATTGTTTAATTTTAAAACTTTGGAGCAAAATCCTACCATGATCATAATTCCGGTAAATCGTGGCAGGAATTACTATAAATTGAGAAATTTGGTGTGTTTTAGGTTTATTTTCCATATTAGTATCTTGATTCTTCGATGCACCATCTCAAGAGTTCCTTTTGGTCTATGGAAATTTATAGCAAATCAGATTTAAAAGGTTTTATTTTTCTTTCACTTCAATGCTTTTATGGGATTGTTGAGGAGGGATCGGGATCCCCACATTTTTGCATCCCCACATCATCCCCATGATCACAACCGTTAGTTCTTGTTTAAGTCATCTAATCTTAACCATTGATTTGAATGATTCAAATCAACGGTTAAGATTAGACGACTTAAACAAGATCCAATGACTGTAATCATGGAAAAATTTGGGGATACATAAGAGTGGGGATCCCGATCCCTCCTCGAGGAGGGATCATATATATATATATATATATATATATATATATATATATATATGAGTATGAATATTTTGCATTAATAAATCCATTTACTTCTGTATGACTCTTAGATAGGAAGCCTTGCCATGCTTTTAACAACCATCTTATGCAAATATTCCTTTTATCACCATCATTACCATATTATGCACATCTCCTTTTCTAGTTGTTTAGTTGATTTGCTTAAGGTGGGTTTGGGATTGCTCAATGGAGGCTGCTTATTATTTTTTTTTAAATAGGAAAGAAATTGTAGACTGTTTTGTAACAACAGCTTATCAAAAAACTTTTGAAAAGTCGGTTCATTTTCGGGACAACTTTTGACAGTAGCCTCCTACCTATTGTCAAAACTGTTTTTCCTGTGGCTATTTGGAAAGCAACAACAATCCCAAACCAATCCTAAGCTGGATCAGCTGGTCACACAAACTTAGCTGGCCATTTGGTATTTTGCTGTGATAAACTGCTAAATTGTAAACATAATGGATAGACATTTGACATGTTTTGTAGACTGAATTTTAAATTGTAACAATAATGCACAATGTATATTAAGTTGGATTTTGAAGATTTAGAGTTTTTTTTTTTTCAGTATCCATGCCACTAACCTGCAAATTGGAAACATTAATATCGAAACCTTATTCCCTTTTGGATTGGGTTTAGTTGAATAGATCTTTTTTGATTGCGAGCTACTGGCTTATTCTGACTCCTTCTCTTGAGTTGTACTTAAGCATTGATGGAATTAACTCTCTTATGATTCTATATGTAAGCCAACAACAATGATCTTATATAAAGGAGCCATCTTGATTATATTCGTATCTGCGGACATGGATCATGGATGCATACTTCTTGTTCAAATATTGATATCTGTGGCATTTTCCAAGTTCCTAAATGAAATCGACTAACTTCGCTCTGTTGGTTATAGGCTAATATTTTGCATGTTTAGGTGAGTAACCGACGATCACGCAGATGGTTAAACGATCGCATATTGATTGAGCTTGTTCCTCGTTTGAATGTTGAAGAAATTAGGGGCCTCTTTGCTCCTCCTCCATTTGGTATATTTTTTTCTTTGTCAACTACTTTTTTAACGATGACCATTTTTTGTGCCCCACCTTCATCTTTAGGCCTACAAAGAACATTATCAACCAGCACGTATTAGCTGCCATCAGTATTCTTAGAATTCTGTTAATGAATACTTCATTTTGTTACATAGATTCACTCTTTTTATTTCGCCACTTTCTTGCTCAAATGGGTATTTTATGAAATCCAGACTACATCTCTCTTTTGTTTTAATTACCATTGGTGTTATAGACACTACTGTATATTTGTATAACCCCACATTAGTTAGGATGACATACCTATCTGATTTTACTTGTATATATACTTTATCGTAGAGCCTAATAGAATCATTGATAGAATGATTCTAACAATATGCAAACATATATTGTTATCCTTCTGATGATACGCATATGGCTATAATTGCTTCTGTTGCTTATAATTTTTCAGGCGATGATACACCTTTGTCAGCATTTTGCATGACGAATGTTGGAGAATGGGATGCATTTAGGAATGTTGACATGGATGCAGAGGTATTTGTCTACTACCAATGGGCCTTGACCTTGACCGAAGTCATTAATTGTAGTTATTTTTCTTCTTTATTTTATCTTTTATTTATTTTTTTCCGAAATCGTAAACTCAAATTGCAAAACTTTATTAGATTATTTAGGACAATCATTAAAGAAATTGACTTATACGTTTGAGAAAATTACTGGCTTATGATCATTGTGATATATTTATGTCCTGCTGTAGATAACATTATCAGCATTGAGTGATTTGCTTGTTTTTTCAATAAAAATCATCGAGAAGTAGCATAATGTTATAGGAGCTTAACCAGAAACAGTGAGGGATGTTTATGATATGTATGGAACCTAGTTGTACATGTAATACAAAAAATGGATTTATGGAATTTGCTCTCTTATCTGCACAAATTGGTTCTACCGTAGATAACATAAAATTTGTTGAGAAGAACCATAATACCATAGAAGCTTAAACAAAAAAATGCTAGGGATGTTTAATGGAACTTTTTGTTGATATGACACAAGAAACTGAGTTATTAGTAGATCTTATGAACATCTCTCTTATTTACATAAGCTTGTACTTGGGTTATTTATCAATGCAAATTATTGTAATACCTACATTTAGTGGAGTATTTCTAGCTTCCATGATGCAAGTTCTTTAAACACTTGCATTTGGTTTCTAACTCTTTGATATTCGTTGTATATGATAAATATCCAGTTAGGTTCCATCTGGTTCGAGCCCAAATAACATTATGTCAATGACCCATGCTAATACACATTATAGATAAATATAGATCCAATAGGTCCATCTAGGGGAGGAGGTCCAACCTACAAAAAAGTCCACCAAGAAAACCTATATGGAGTGCTCCTTCTAGAAGCATCTACAAAGCCTCTTCTTGGGTCTTATTTTTTTTTTTCCCCAAGAATACTTTCTTTTGGACTACATTCCAGGATTTACCATAATCACTTGAAGTTGCTCTCTGTGGATCAAATAACAATTTTGGGTTTTATTTTAATTATTTGACTTGGTTCGAGAAGAATCTACAAAATATCTTCAGGTATTTTGGTAATTACTATGACTTGTTCCCCGAGTCACTAGTTCCCTTGACTACCTATACATTACAAAAATAAAAAAAGGTATGCATTCTCATTCTATTTGAAGCAGTTCCTTCATTTTTTTTTAATTTTCCAAGCCATCTGTCCTACTTGAAAAAAATAGGGATTTATACTTTATACCGGGAATCCCTCACTTGGTTTGAGCCTTTTTGCAGGTCGTCTTGAAGGCCGATGAGTCGATGACACGTGGGCCGATCAACCCCATTCTGCCTTAGTCTATTGTCTATCAACCACCTCCTTTCGTTGTTTCCCTTCCATGTTCTTCAATTTCATCTTCCTCGGCTGTTTCATTGTATAAATAATATCTCCCTTTGTACCTTTTATGACTCTATTTGTCTAAAACATTTCCATAAAGATCTAATCATAGTTCGCTGTATCAGGCCTGTTACTGATACCAAAACTACCAAAACCAACTGACTCGAAATCACCAAAACCTTTTGAACGCCCCCCTGAGACTGCCATGAAACTGTCTTTTAAGAAGGTCCAGTTCTGATTTTGTTGCTGATACTAGGAACCATGCATCTAATGAGCACAACCAATAGCCCACTTCACTATGACAAAGCTTCTGATGTTCTATTCTTTAACTATAGATGTTGCTTCTGTGCTAAAGTTGACTTCTCTAGTTTTGCTGATACTTTTCATATAAAATTTGTAGAATTGTTGTATCTGCAATATTTCTCAACACTTTGATGTGGTTGGTTGCTTGTCATATAATGATGTAGCCGACTATCATTGTGATGCCAGATGATGGTGGAACACTTGGGTGCCCATTGAAGCATTTTACTAAATAACCTGTAGGTGCATGCACCCGCTTCATACAAGATATACCTGTGTCACTGCCTCAATAGTAGGATCACTCCAATCTGTTGATACGATGCACAAACTAGGATGATGAACCCGAATGGCATGGAAGCGAGACGAGGGAAGGGGGAGGACGATTGGATGAGGTGAAATAAGGTTGTTGGTCGTGAATCCATGTATCCATCGCCCCCAAAAGAAACGACTTAAAAAGGGATCAAACGTTCTCAGTTTAAATATGTTTAAAACTCTCTGATGTTTAAGTCAGGCTGATGGCGCAAGGAAAAAGCTAAATAAAATGAACTAATTAATTCACTAGGAGGAGAGAGGATGCATTTTTTTTGGTTATTGTGCTAGTTATAATAGTCAGAGGGAGTAGTGACTTAGGTAATAAGTTTTGGTAATTTATGTAAGTACCATAATGTCTAAAGATATTTCGTATATTCTTGAAGATCGAGTCCAAATGATTACAATCAAGTATAAGATATCATTCAAGTTCTGGAGGGAAAGTTTAAGTACTTTTTATATAACATAAATGGTCCCAAAGAGAATATTCTTGGAAAGTTTTAGAAAGCTGAAGAAGATGCCTTGTATATATGTCTAGAAGGAGCATTACAAGTGGATGCTTTTTGGTGGACTTTTTAGGTGTCTTTGGACTTGAACCTAATCTGCTTGACGAGCATATCTTGGTCCAGGCAACTTAATGTCCTTTCGGCTTTGGGCCTGAGCTAGGATGGATCTTAACATGCACTTAATTGTGTATTTATCATTATATAGTGACCATATATTTATTTAGTGCGACTTATTTTTATACATTGAAAGATAGGATAAGAAATGAATGTATTCTAAAGAAGTTAGAGATGACACCAATTGAGGACAAGATGAGAGAAAATCGTTTTTAGGTGGTTTGGACTATGGACATATACAATGAAGACTGACATGTGCAACGGAGACTAATATATGCTCTAGCAAAGAAGAGCGATAAAATATAAGTTAAAGGAGCTGCTAGGACTGGAGGTCGGTCTAAACGAACATGGATTGAGGTTTTAAAAAAGGATATGTTTCTTTTTAGTGTTACAGAGGACATGTCCCTTCTAGAGCTAGAGCTGAATGGAAGGGAAGGATACAAACAACCAACCCCAAAATTATGGGATAAAGCCTTTGTTGTTGTTGTTGTTGTTGTATCATGTAAAAGCTGAGGGTGCACCATGTCACATATCGACTTGGGAAGATCCCCAACTTTTGCGTTATTACATTGTGATCTCTCCAATTGCATTAAAAAACTATAGAAATGTAGAAATGTAGAAATGTTGAAATTATGAAAATTGTTTTATGGACAATGTTTCACCATTACCTGATGAAACTCTGGGGCAAATGTTTGAAATTTTGGTCTTGGTCTTGGTCATTCCTTGTTAGTTATTGCTTTCCAGCCTTTCTGAAGGTTTATGAACATTGGCATATAAAATTTGATTCAGCGTTCACAGGAATACATGCATAATGTATGAAATAAATATCATACTCGATAGTTTTCTTCATTCTCTCTTCCCTCTTGGTCTGTCAAGCTTTACACTCATGCACCAATAGGGAGGGTGCACCAATAGGGAGGGAGTGGTTACCCAAGTCCACTTAAAATAAGCCTACCTAAACCCAGATCAAACCCAACACTCGAGACAAACTCAAACCCTACTTCAAACAAACCAAGTCAAAATAGCCTGAAACCAAACCATGATCATTCTGGAATGAGGATGATCGAACTCGGACCGAGTTCTGTCCGAACTCTGTCCGAACTCGGTCAGCCCAACCAGAAACCCTAGTCACCCTCCACTTACCAAACCATAAATCAAAGTCTAGTGATTTTAAGAAAATATTCATATGTGCTTTCCAAAAAATATAGTCGGTACCATCAAATCCTTTATGATTCAATTTTAGGTGAACCTGTGGGCAGTGGACATCCTTGTAAGTCTTCTCCATGCTTTGGCCTGTAATGATGCCCTGGTCAGTTTCAGATTGTCAGCTGCTGAAATTGATAGAAATGGCTAGTAGATCTCACAATTGGCTGAAAGTTGAAACTGTGCAGATGCTTGATGCATACAACCTTCTAAAAGGTGCATGTTTATGAACTAGCAGTCTAACATAATGTGATGACACAGTTTTTGGATCAAAATTGCCAGCTAATTTAATACTCCAGGTGTCTACCAAAAATTTATCTAAGATCTGTTAGGAAGGCCTATGAGGTTTCGTGTACCTCTAGTGAGATTTTGCTGATGCAAATGTTTTACAAGGGCATATGAACTATAAAGACACCGAAAGCTAGGAGTTATTGGCTCACCGCTGGTAGTTGGAACTTGGGAGGAACGGTAGAACTCATGGAAGTTAGAAGACAATGCAATAGGCTAACTTTTTTGAGCTCGTCCCAGGTTTTTTGGGTTCTCTTGTTTGGTATATAAACATGGGACGAAACAAATAGAACTTAGAATGGTGAAGTCCAGAGAGAGAGAAAGGGGATAAAAATTAATTGGGCACATCAAAAGGTTATTTCTCCATGAGTTCTTGCTCTCTTGCAGGGGAACTCATCCATGAAACTTAAAGAACCTAATTGTGGGTTCTCCCTGAAAAATTAACAGAATTTTCTTTTGTTTGCCAGTTCTGATCTAGATGTTTTCCTTAAGGGGCAATTTGGTTCCATGAAGTTACTTGGAAGTCAAAAGAATAAGTCAATTTTCCCTATACCTATAGTTGTGTTTGGCAACATGGACTTAAGGAACCATCCAATCGACAACCACATGAGAGTTGTCTCGTAATTTCTGGGGAGGACCCACTAATTGGTTCTCTAAGTTCCATGTGATAAGTTCCTCTCAAAGAAACGAAACCTCACTAGAGAGTAACATTTTGGTTGGCCTCAATTAATTTTTATTTTCTTTCTCACTTCTAACCTGGGTTCCGCCATTCCAAGTTATAACATCCCAAATTCTATTTACCAAACAAGAAAACCCTAGGAACTTGGGACATGAACTCATGGAAGCTGGAGTGAGTCCCCACTGCATTGATATTCCGACTCCATGAGTTCTACAAGTTCTTATCTTGTTCCAAATACCAAACAGACCCTTTGTTCATGTCGCCAAACAGAAGAACCATAGGAATTGGAAAAGAAAATTGGGTAAGTTATTTGGTTTCTAAGTAACCTTTTGGAACCAAACAGGCCCTTAGAGAAATGGAAGTCTTATATTGAAAGGATAATCGTGGAGGTATTTTTTATATAACTATCATTTTATTTTGTTGGCATATGGTGAGGTTTAGTTAATGCCTAACATTTTATTTGTTGGAATAAGAAAGAAAACCCTAAGCCCCCTTCTTGTGTCTTATTTACCTTCCAACACTTAAACTATTAGAGAAAGTAAGCTAAATCCTCTTCATCTTCTATTGGGGCAGAGGAAAAAGTGCTTTTTCTTTACATTTTTTTACTTATGTCCAACTCCTTGCAGTGTCTTATATTCTTCCTACCGTATGACACAGTCGCACAAAGAAGTGGGACATATATCTTGGTAGTATTTCCATGGTGGGTGGCACAAACTAGGTGACAGTGGTTTGGGCATGTCCCACAAATATTATTTGACCTGCTGATTGCAAGTGAGTGATTGAAGGTGCTCTACTAGTGTGTAGGGTAGGGGCATTTCAGAATTGGTGCTATGTCTCTGTTGGACACACATTGGGACACAAATACTCCAAAATACACTAGGAATCATGCCAAAGTTTTTATCATGTCCATGCCACAATGTTTGTGTCCTATTGTATTTGTGTATGTGCAACGTAGACCAAAAGTGAACATGAATTGGAGTTGTTAAAAGGGATATGGAGATCAATGATGTAACAAAGATGTCTGTTAATAGGCGTTTCCAAAGAATCCGGCTAGCTAGTGAGAGGTTCTTTCGGGTGGGAACTAGTCTGCATCCTATAGGTGGGCATCCCCGTGCACCGCACTATGTATGAGAATTTGCTTACATATAGAATCACAAGCATTAACCAAAGAAAACTACTAACGGCTATTTAGATCGCTACACCCCTAACCAAAACCCATCCGTTAATTCTTCAACAATAGTCGGTGCAGAACTTCTCTTGTTTCCCACTTGTTTGTTTGCTCGGAAAAGAATTAAGAGCATGAAATCACGACTGAAGGGGAGTCGTAGCTTTATGACTTTGAGATAGTTGACTCCTACTAGGTTGAGTTCAATTATAGCACCGGCTATGAGGGCCTCATATTCTACCGCATTGTTAGATGCTCATTATTTGTGTGTCGTGTATTCTTTTATTACGACGGCCATTATTTCCATAAACATACATACAAGGGCTTAATAGTGGCCAAACACAACTTGTTTTATGATGACTTTATGATCTTTACGGAAAGCCCTTATACTAGCTTTAATCTCAAAGAATTTTTTGATCTCGATTTTCTTTTCATTGACTCTGAAAGGAAACTAGTCTTGGCGAGAAGGATTTCTGAGTATGGAATTTGCTTCATCGATTGGAGCAATGTAGTCAAGTACCGATGACTCCCGTCAGTTTGGAATAAAGGTGCCCGAAGGTGACCCTTAGGGGTTCAAAGAGGTTAACTGGGAAGGAGTATACATTATAAGGGGCTTCATAGCACTGCTATCAAGGAAGACGAATACTGAATAATCGAAGTGAAACGAGCTATATCGAAGAGAGACGTTAGGGAGGTAAGACCGATAGGATGCAAGAGCTAGTGAGGGCCCAAAATCGTAGGGAGTCGTCTCCCATAAAACTGTCGGAGTGGATATCATATTCCCCACACATCTCTGTAAGAAAACCTTTATTCAGTTCAATAAAGTTGACCGCCTTCCATGTGTAGCTATATTCGGCCGATGCGTTCTATTATTGTTGTATTTAAGCGTTGGGGTCATCATTTCAGCATTTTGCATCCGCACGATGAGCGAGATTTTTGTGAGTTTGTCTTTGTCAAGTAAATAGCATTTCCTAACGGGGGTTCGTCATTAGAAATCAATGTCGAAGATGGGTAGAGACGACTTCTCCATCGGTCTCTCCATCAATTTTCGCAATCCAGAGATCAACCCACTGGGTGTTTCCGGTTAGCAAGGTTTAAACCCATTCACGTTAGTTCATCCTAAGTTCCTTACTCTTATGCACAAATTTGGAATAAGCCATCTTCCTAAAAGCAATGGATTTTCAATCATGGGTTGGAAATTCTCCTCCAAGCGTATGTTGTGTGTATTAATGACTGTTGGACTCTTTACTATATGAATTTCAACAGTACAGTAAATGCACTCTCTTTGAACTCCAATATTTCTCCTAGTAAATTGTCTTTTCATGTGGATTTTGTCTAAATAAAGGGTAGAACAGGAGAAGTTAGACATATGCTGCCAAATTTGTAGCGCCAGGTATTATCCACATTGATGTGGTTCAAGAGCAGCAGATGGAATTTAGCGCAGGTGCATCTGATGTTGAAATATCTCCAAGTCCTAGTCCCGTCCATCAAATTGTCGTTGTGCCCCAAGCTGGCATTCGGGTTGCCTATGTACATTGTACAGTTGATTGTAACTGAATTGGTATGCAAAACGCCTGTATGTACGTGCTATTTGAGCACGTGTCACCACCTCCTTAGTAGTAAGTAGGAGGGATGAAGATTGACAAGCCAGGTAAAGGCACCAACTGACAGAGATGTCTAGGTCTCCCCTTGATCACATAGTTCGGCACCAAACTGCATATTACTGGATCGCGGAAAATAAGGGAAGAAGCTGTAGTCACTTCCCTTCTGAAGTGTTTTCCGTATCCCTGTGAGGTACTTGATCGACCACTTCGAGTCTTCGTACCGGCATATGAAGGCGTCCTCTTGAGCTGCTGAATCCAGGGGCTATGAGTGTCGGATAGTGAATGGCGAGCCACGCCATCAAATATGTATATGGCATCTCAATACGAGGGAACAATTGGTGGTTGGGTTTATGGACTAGCGCATTAGCAAAAGTACGCAATCCTTGGTTTAGACAACAGATCATGGCTGACAGGAGGACCTGGGAATACCCCATGGCCAGGCGTACGGCAGGGAAAAGAATGTTCTTGCGAATGCGATCGGTTG
This sequence comes from Iris macrosiphon, assembly GCA_036927795.1. Lineage (NCBI taxonomy): Eukaryota > Viridiplantae > Streptophyta > Magnoliopsida > Asparagales > Iridaceae > Iris > Iris macrosiphon. The sequence continues at coordinate 28,142,363 of JAYESA010000004.1, read as the reverse complement.
AATCCCCGGGACGATGCATTTCTTTAACCATATCGACAGATATCCCGTTAAATCTGCCTTTCGAGATAGGTCATGCATATCCTGATGATGATAACTTCTGAAGAGCGTCTTCTCATTGTAATTGGGCGTGTCTCGGGTCAGGGTATAATCACTCTCCTTATGCTCAGCCATGCGGTCTGCCACGGTCATGGCATTCACCTTTCTCAGCAGGGAAAAGCTGGTAGTGCTCTTGACGCTCCATGATCTATATGAATTGAATAAACATGTATCTCAAGAACTAGAAAGGTATCTCAATTTATTCTTAGCTAGTTGAGTGTTGGGTGTTACTTTTCATTTCAGTCAGTATTCTCTTTAGAAGTTTAAATGGCGACACAGAGCAATGTTGTCATTCATGAAATTTGAATCTTTTGTTGGATATGATCTGCAAATAGTATAACTTTGCATAGTAGCATTGAAATGTTAATTTTGTGTATGTTTGTGATATTTTAGGCAAGGATGATAGGATCGCTGGAGAACTTGCCAATAAAAAGAGAAAACCGTGTTGATAATGATAAAGCAGCTGCACTTAAGGCATGGCATCGAGTAGACTGCCGAACTAGAGAGGCTTTACGACGCAGTTTTCTTTCTGATTTGGTTGGAGGCTATGAGGTGAAGTTCTAAATATAACTTAACTGAAATCGCTAATATCAATCAGTTCAGCTCTATGCACCTATATTTACTTGTTCAGATGCTTTTTAAGCTGGTTTTGTTCTTCAATCTGTTTTCCTAACATATATTTCATCCTGTTTTCTTTATAAAAATGTGAGTGCCTGCAGAATTTGATGCATGTTCCAATGGTTAAAATTGAGTGCCTTTAGTCTTTATGCATATTCCAGTGGCGAAAAACACCGACATTTAGACTGTGTGTTTGGTTGCTGAGAAAGTAAGGGAAAGGAAAATGAAATTTGATCCTGTGCAAGGAAGACCCCTATCTGTATATAAAAAACTTTTATTTTCCCTCATTTTCCACCAAGCCAGACACAGCCTTAGCTCAAGGTACCTTTTCATTCACCTAAGTAACTCAATTCTGATGTATTTTATCATTTATCTACTAGTGGACCTCTTGCTATCCACTTGATGTGCAACCCCCTCAACTGTTTTACAATAATATGAGCGCAGCTTGTCCAAATTGTCTTGATTTCTTCTAATATTTCTAGCTCAAGCTGCATTAATCATTGACAATTTGCTTACCCCCTCCAGTTCTATTTGAAGTCACTATTCATCTCTATCATCTGTTTTAAAGGACCCTGATAAATAATCCTAGGGCTTTCCTGCTCTGAATTTTGGATTATATTTGTACTCGGTTTGAGATCCATATGTATTATTGTAGGAGAATCATTCTTATACGTTTAGGTTCTATAAATAACTAATTCTCTTTTCTCAAAGTAATTTGGTCGGGGATCCACATCCCCGATTTTTTGCATCCCCAAGCATCACCATGTTATCAATCGTTGGATCTTGTTTAAGTCATCTAATCTTAACCATTGGTTTGAATGGTTCAAACTAACGGTTAAGATTAGATGACTTAAACAAGATCCAAATGTTGTAAACATGGGGATGCATAATAGGTGGGGATGTGGATCCTTCCTTATATATATATATATATATATATATATATATATATATATATATATATATAAAGCCACTGCTATACTAGCATCTACCGAGTTCTTCATACAAGACACGAGCACAGCATGAAACAGTCAGGATGACACATTTCTATATTTTTAGTGTCAACACATAATTGATTCACTTTTCCTCAAAGGTAATATTGGCCCTTGGTTCTAGACTATATCTTATATCTTTCCTTTTGGAAAGGTCGAATTCTCCCACTCTGTTTTCTGAGAGTAAACAGTACCATTGGCATACAAGAAAAGATAAATCTAATGAGTTCAAGAAAGATGCTCCTTTTGTCTCGTCTATAAGATTGTAAACAGAACCTCCATCAGCCATGCTAGAACACTGAACAATCTACCATTTGTCTCCACGACTTCAAGATAGTTAATGACGAGACTGAACACTTCCGTGTCTCTACTATTGCTCCTTAGGCCCCTATAATCGTCCTCTTTGGATGACACTAAAATCAGTAACTTCTACCCTATCCCATCTATCACTGATGGGACAAGTTCTTGGACTTGTCCGCGTGGTTGCTATGGTCTCATGTTAGACGAAGTGAACAATCTACAACTCATCATTTCAAGATAGTTAATGACAAGATTGAACATTTTCATCTATGCCACAGCTCCTTAGACCCTGTTGTTCTTTCCTCATATCAGATAACGTCAAAGTCATTAGCCTAAGGACCATCCAGTCTATCACAGATGGGAACTAGTTCCTTTCTATGGTTTGGTTGGTACACCATCTTAGATGGTATACAAGATAAGTTGTTCCGATCATCATGTTTATGATAGATCTGAAATTGAGAGAGCCCGATATGTGTTCAATTTTTCCGAAGCACTGGACTTCACTAGGGTTTTCAACCCTTTATACATTGTGGTAAGCAAGTAGACACTGTAGTTGTTTATTATGTACTCCATGAATTTATACTAAGTTTCAACTTTTATATAATATTGTCCATTCTTTATATTGGTTCTTTGTGCTTTTGTTTATATCCTTGTTAGTCAATAATATTCTGGAGTCTTCTAACTAAAACACTAATAAATAGTTTGCCACCGTAGGAGTGCCTTCGATCATTTATTACAGACAGTGGTGATGGGGATGTGCTCGTGCTACATGTTCAGGACCCATTTCACAGATTGTTGCTGCATGGTGTTTGTGAGGTATTAGTTGTTACTTGTAGCCACACTTGTTTGTGCAACTCCACTGTAGGATTACTATGTCAAGAGTGTGCTCCAACTTACCGCATTATAGGAATGTTGATTAACCTTGCTATACTTATGATTTCTTTTTCACTAGAACCTTAGACTAATAATTTATATTTCTGATATTAGTTCTCACTACTTCATGTGCAGTACTATAACTTGATCTCTGTGACTGTTTCGACTACAAGGGGTGCAAGGTTGTTGAAGATGACCAGGATAAAGAAGAAATTAGGTTCTCGTGAGATACATCCCAACATCACACTTGCTTCGTTTCTTAAAATGGCCAAGGAGGGGGCACCCTAAGATTCTTATTGCAACAGCTGAAATGTACATCAATAATTAGTCAGTAGGGTTAAACAAATGGCATACACACCAGAAGCGGACCCATGTAACAGTATGCGATGACAACGAGTAGACTGAGTTTTGGTGGAATGTCCAGAATTTGTATTTATTCCATTAGGTAACATGTGCATTTGTTAAGAGAATTGATGTGTTATGGATGCCTTGTCGAACATAATCCATGTATAATGTTATTAGATGGTTGATTAGATCATTGATAATAATTGCCTAATCCGTTTCCGTTGTAGTAGTTGAATATGTATCTTATTTGTTCCTAATCGAACTCGATTCCAAATTCTGTTTGCACTGTAATAAGAGACCTGAAACAAGTAACGTGTATAAGTTTGGTTGTGGTGCAACTACAATTGTGCACGCAAGAAAAGACTGGGATCATGGTGCAACTCATGTGCATTTTGGCATGGTTTTGTGAGTTGCTGAAGGAGACTTAGTTTTGCGTTTGTGGCTGCAGCATGAAGTCTGCTTACTCACTGATCTCATCTTTGTTAGCTCATTGTCCGCTAAGCGACTTAAGTTTTACTTGTTCATCTGTAAATGTGATGAGAAGCTGTATATCATTTCTCAGTACTCGTGAGTTCCTTCTCAATGGAACAATTTCTAGCCAATTTACATTCCAGAACTGGAACACAAGAGGATCCTGGAGTACTATGATCAGTTCAAGTCTTGTTGATCTTACAGAAGTATGCCAATTGCTGGAAAAAAAGGAACATGGATTTATTCACAGGGGATGATAGATATTGCTATGGTTTTCTCAATTTGCTGCGTAGAAGCATAATACCTTGAGGAAGCCCTTGCTGATGATTACAGGTGCCTTCTTCGCGGTCTCAGCAGCTGTAATTTGCAACATGCTCTTGGGAGACGCCTTTGTGTAATCGGCGGTAGGTTTATGTGAAAATCTTAGGTTATTTTCCTGGTTTCTCCTCTGGAGTATCCGAATTACCACCATACTGACTGTCCTCCTGTAATGGAGATGTTGTGATTATGTTTGTCTAGGAGTAGCTTTTCTTTGTTCTATCCTCTGTGACAAAAAAGAAATACCTTGAAGAAGAATTTGGCACTGGGTTAATGCTGAGGTAAACAGTTTTTTTTTATTTGCCAAAAAAAAAAAAGGGAGAGGTGTTTGATAACCTTGTACTACGGATTAAGCCATCATCAGGTCCATTTTTGTGCTCATCTTATCCCAGGTAACCAGGAGCGGATCCAAAAATTTTTTCCTTTTTTTTTCTATTTGGTTTTTTAATTTTTGATTTTTTTTTTTGTAGGAGTTTGTCCACATCCAACCCACCCTAACCCACTCTAGTCCACCCCAGTTTATATTTCTGGATCCGTTCCTGCAAGTAACCCTTTGAGTAGAAAGATGCCTTAACTTGGTTAATTACTGTTCTAACATAAAGCTTATATTGTAGATGGTATAACTAGTTGTAATAATCAGGACCGGCTCTGAGCTCATGGGGATCATGGGGACCCGAGACGAACTCCCGAAAATGGGACAATCATTCATTATGTGAAAGAAAAAAAAACTAAAATAAAAATAAACATAAATATAACAAAAAAATTGTTATAATACCTCTAGTGTAAAAGTTTAACATGATAATCACTACACCACAACTCTTTTAAGTTAAGAGTTTTCCATATTACATCATGATTAGATATGTCCATGTTGATGCCCTTTTAGTTTTTGGCCCTGGACCAGGGCCGCTCCTGGTAATAATAATCTCGTCCTTTTATGTTTACGTTAAACTTGTAGTTGTGAGCATGAGGGGACAATACCATAAGATTTAAATCGTCGGTTGCAGTACAAATATACCTACCTTCGGTTATGCATTTTAAACTCATGCAACTAAGATTGAACCCTGAACATTTTCTGAACTGTCAATATTTGAGACAAAAAGGCAAATGATAATATACAATTACTGAGCATACTGCTACGTGAATTCTAAACTGATGTGTCCCTTTTGTGTTATACTTGATGTATGCAACTAATGTCTGGTTTGCTATTCCAAGGTTATTTAACAAGTCCTGAGGTGAAGCATTCTGGCACTCGAGAATTCTTCTTCTGATCTCAAAGAATAGCTAGCTGGCCAGCTCTACAAAATAATAACATTGAGGGACCACACTGGTACTACAATATTGAGCCAAAGTAGTGGTGCTGGACTGGTATTTTAGGTAGTCTCTCCTCTTGATGGATGGGATGCTTCAATTATTACACTCAATAACATTGCACAGGGGGTCACATGCAATGCCCATGATTGAAGAGAGCTGATGAGAGTGACTTTGCCATTGCTAAAGCTTGACAAGCTTGCTATATGCATCCAAAGCAAATTTACACTTGGTAATATTAAAGTCTAAGGGTTGCAAAGAGTCAAAGCAAGATTCTTCTTCTCAAGATTACTTGGCTCTTGGATAAATATGACATCAAGCAAAATGCAAAAAAGGATTAGATTCGTGAAGAAGGAGAAATTATTCGGTGTATTTTGATTCTCTTCCGCACATGCAGTGGTCGTCTGGAACAGTTATTTTCATTTCTCTGTCATCAAGTGAAGGTGAATCAAGTGCAGGGTGAGTTCGACTTCTTTAATAATTTCTGGTGGAAAAGGATTATTGTTGGGATAATGGGAGCAGTTAAAATGTGTGAGAATCTCATTGATTAAAGCACTAGTCATTTCTTTGATCCACACATGATGCTGGTCAAAAATATGTCTCATTGGTGGTTCCAAGAACTGTCATTATTATTCAATTCACTCTCTTGATATCAGGGATATTGATACAATAACTCTTGATTCCAATATTGTAAGTGGGAAAGAACACTGAACCCAATAACTGAGAACTCCAAGCGTGTTTGACTGAAGGGGTGGGAAGTGAGGGTGGGAGAAAACAATGTGCACACTTATTCTGTTCCTATACATATGCATATGCATATGCATGTGACTCTATTATATATGTGGGGGAAGCAGCCAGAAAGGCTTTCCAGTGTTTGAATATGGGATTGCCAACAGCCATATGAAGTTCAATTATTGTTGTTTCGCACCTCCAAAGTGTCTATAGGTAGGCTTTGCCTGAATTTGAGAAAAAAAACAAATTGGGGTAGTACAGTTTCTGTACAATATTAAATGTGGCTTCTTCTTACTCTGTAGAATTTATCATACTATCAGAACAAACAATATTTGAAGCCTCCTACAAGCATCTTATGCCTTATTAAAAATAAAGTATACTGTTACATGAATCCAATTTTGCCGAAAATAAATTTATTTTATCTTGCAAAAACATGTCAAAAGAATATTAAAAAATAACCCTCAATTTTACTGTAGCTCTAGAGTTTTGGGTACATGAGTTTTAATACTTTGCAAAGTTTATGAATAAGTTTTATTGAAGTTATACATCTCTGTTAGTTACAAGTCCATTTGTTGTCATTGTTGATTTGTGTGGTTGTGGAAGCAATGGAAAGTACTATCTGTTCCTGATTAATGACTATACATACCAACAACATGAGGGCCTCTATAGCTGATTGAAGAAGAAATTATAACAACTAGCTATTATTGTAACTATCTTTCTTCTAATCATTTGTCACAATCTGGCCAATGCTTAGTTTGCTTAGAATTATGGGAATTCTGCAAGGCAGAGTGTTCTGTTGCAAGAAAGTGAAGGGAAAGAAAGTGATGAAAGAGAGTGGAAAAGGAAAACGAAGGAAATTGATTTGATTGTTCTGTACCTAAAATGGGAGTGAAAACTAGGGGTGAGCATTATTCTGTTTGGACCAAAAATCGAACCGAATAAGAGATTTGGTTCGATTTAAAAAAAATATGGTTCGATTTTGATTTTAAAAATACTAAATTTTTTAATTCGGTTTTGGGTTTCGGTTTCGGTCCAAAACCGAAAACCGAATAAGAAAAATTAGTTTATGTATATATATATATATATATATATATATATATATATATATATATATAGGGTAAAGTGCAAACTTCTCCTCCTTAGATTTGTACTTTCAGCAAATTAAGACCTATTAGACGATAGCAGGAAATAAACCCTCCCACAATACGTGACGTCCTCAAAATGGTCATTCCCGTCTGCTAGACATTGGAAACGACCGTTAGTGGATATTTTTTGAAAAAAAAGGCTGGAATACCTAAAATGTCCCAAATTTCTAAACGTTGGCTGTTGCTAGCCGTTGGGGAACACTCTATATAAAACGTTGGCTGATGCTAGCCAAAACAAAAATTATAAAGGGTTAATTTTCTATATTTAGGTTCAAAACATCCCAAATTTATCATTATTTTTTCTTTCTTTCTTGTTTTACTTGTTTTCACTCAATATATATATTGAAGCTAAATTTTTTGTTGTTGTTGTTGTTGTTGTTGTAACAGAGCTCATTTCCAACTGAAGTTATGGCTTTTAGTTCTCAATCTTCATTCTCACGACATTCAAATAGAAATCAAGGAAGAACAATTTACTGCCATTGTGGAGTAATTAGTCCATTAAACACTTCGTGGACACCAACAAATCCTGGAAGAAGATTCTATGGGTGTGCAAATTTTTCAACAAATTTTTGTGGTTTTCTACTATGGGAGGATGATAAACTTTCAGAGCATTATCAGACTATAATGTGGAATCTAATAAAAGAATTGAAGGAGCACCGAGGCCAAAGTTTACAATCTTCTTCTAGAGAATCGACAGTGACAGTGACAGTGACGGCAACTGAACGAAGATCATACTTTCACATATATGTTTTGCAATTTATTTTTAGTTTTTTAACCTGTATAGTTATGTTTAAGTTATTTGTATGACAAATGCAATTAGTAATTAAAGTTAAAAATTCACAATATCTTCTCTGTTAGACACAAAATTCTTTTTTTTTTTTTACTTCCATGTCAAGTATTAGTCCAATTTCGAACACATAATTTCCAACACATAATTCAACACAATTAAACAAGTGCATAAAACACACATAGTGCATTATTCCAAGTATATAAGTTCAGCCACGAGTATTAGTCCAATTTAACTTTAATTAAAACACAACATAAGTATCAGTCACAAGTATAATTACAAGTACATAATTAAAACTTTTAACTTTAACCAGTACAAGCATAATTACAAGTAAACAAGTGCATAAAACACATAAGTATCAGTCACAAGTATCAGTCAAATTTTTTTCAAATATATCTCCAGTATCAGTCAAACACATAAGTATCAGTCACTGAACAAGTGCATAAATAGGCACATTTTACACATAAAACACACAAGTATCAGTCACTGAAATTAAACACACAAATATCAGTCACTGAAATTAAGTTTCAGTCACAAGTGCTTCCAAGTACACAATAAAACACATAAGTATCAGTCATTAGACACACAAACCATTAAACAAGTATCAATATCAGTCATTCAACACAATACTTAGTCAACACAATACTTGGTCACTGAAATGAAACAAGTTCAAAGCAACATACATGTATAGCTCAGTAGAGCTACAAAATACCCAAAGCCACAGAGAGGTAGCAAAATGCAGAAAACAGGTAGCATAAGCATCATTGCCAAACTCACATAACTCATTTCATCATTGTCAAACTGCCAAAGTCATCTCAAAAAGGCAAAATGTATGACCACATGAGCCTCTAATTATGTACAACCTGTGAAAAAAATGAATCTATTAAAAAATACAATGTAATATTCGGAAATTAAATAGAAAGAGTAACAAGTACTAACCTTCAAGATGAGAGGTTTGCATTTCCTTCAAGACGAGGGGTGGATTACCATGACACACATGTAGGGTTGACTTAGAAATCTTAGGCCTACCAGGTTTTCCTCTTGTCACTTCCACCTTCTCCTTATAAGATTTTTGGCATGATCTTGTATTATGTCCAGACTGCTTGCACTTGCCACATGTGACAGTTGCTCTCTTGCATTTTCCAGCTTCCTTACTTTCTTCGATTTCATCATGTTGATTTTTTTTTCTATTTTTTGGCCTTCTTCCTGTTTGGCTACGGATCACATGAGGAATCATAGGCACCACCCCATGTAGTTGTCTCAGATTCCTCATTGAAAGAGGATTGATTGCTTCTGCATAAGCCTTCAAGTAGGTTGACTTATGGTAGTACTTATGTACATATTCTTCAATTGAATGTCTCTTCTTCTTAATACATGCAGCTGCATGCTCACAAGGAATACCTATGAGTTCCCATACTCTACAACTGCAAGTCCATGCTTCCAAGTCCACTGAATCATTGGTTCCCCTTTGAATTACTTCATATTTGTTGAATCCAGATCCAATAGCTGTACACTTTTTCACCCCCTCTTTGACTTCTTTCAGCTTTTCTATTACTTTAGGAACAAGAAACCCATCATGAGCTCCCATTCTTTCTCCCTTCTCTTGGAACCTTGCCATGTGCATCCTTCTTATACTTTACAGTAGACAAATAATAGGCTTGTCTCTTGCTTTCAATATGTGTTTATTCCATGATTCACACATATTGTTTCTTGAGAGATCACACTTGGAATGGTTGAGAATTCCATGCTTTGACCACTGTCCTGTAGGTACTTTCGGCAACCAATCATAAGCTTCATTGCTTACTTTCTTTATCTTGTTCATCCCAATCTTGAAACCAGCTAAGGTGTATGCATCTGAAATTTTCCACACATAACTTCTAAACTTTGACCCTGGATGTTTCTTCTTAAATTGTCATATATGTGCCTAGCACAAAATCTATATTCTGCATTAGGAAAAAGATTCTGAAACACAACCAACAAGCCTTTTTGTCTATCAGAAATCCAAGTGATTGCATTTACATCTATAACAAGTGCATCCAATAGCTGATCCATAAACCAGTTCCAAGTTTCTTTGTTCTCTATCTCCATAATAGCCCAAGCAATAGGATAGAAACTGTTGTTACCATCTCTACCCACTGCACTTAGAAGTTGTCATTTATACTCAGTCTTCAAAAAACACCCATCAACACCAATGAATGGTCTACAACCTTCTTTAAAGCCTTTATCACTGCATGCAAAGTGTAAAACACTCTCACAAATCTGGTTGACTTCTCATCAGCCTCTAATTGTCCCTTGACCCTAACAACACTCCTAGGATTAGTTTTCATCACCAACATGGCATACTCTCTTATGTAGGCATATTGTTCTTGGGCATACCCATCAATCATGTGCAATGCCTTCTTCTTTGCCCTGCTGATTTTATGTCTGGAAACATCAATCTCCAAATCTTCTTCAATGTGACTTCTAAACCCAGCATACTTCCAATCTGGATCATTTCTAAACCTGTGAACATATCTACTTGCAAGAAATGTAGCACTGGCTTATTTTTTGCTATCCACCTCACCACAGTATTTTAAATGGTTGGAGTGAATTTTTTTACTACAAAATACCCATTTTTACCAACAACACTCCTATGAATCCTCCACTCACAAGCTTCATTTGCACATCTAGCTGTGACCCTCTTCCTTTCATTGTGTATCCACTTGATATTGTACTTGTTCTTTGTGGCATGGAGCCTCAAAGCACTCCTAAATTCTACATGTGTAGCAAACCTTTTTCCTACATGAATAGGCACATTTTCATCCCTCAACATACTTTTCTGAGTGGCAACTGGATCTGTAGGGCCATAGTCAACATCTTCATCATAACTATCATCTGTGGAGTGTAGACTACCCAACTCATCACTGGGAGCATACTCAGAGTCTTGATCAATATCTTCATCAGGTACAAAACTACTATAGTCAATAGTAGCTCCTTCTTCATCCTCCACATGCCCTTCATCCTCCACATGTCCTACAGGACCAGCTCCTAACTCCATATCTTGTTTAGGCAAGTCATCATGTGCTATCCCACTCAGGTCAATATTTGCCTAATAGTCATCTCCCAACTGCACATCCATCTCTATAGTATCTTCAGGAGGACCACATATATGTTTTGTTTTTGTAGATTCAATAATATCAACATAATTATTATAATCAGTGAGTGACTCAACAAGCTTCCCTAATACATAAAATTTGACAACACATGGCTTGCAAACTTTTCAAAGAAGCTCAAGATATCATTGTCACCCAATATATGTGTCTTAGTTCCATCTACAGGGTCTTAATAGTAAAGTTCACATGGAGCATGTACCCCATCACTTGCACATAAGCCATCAAGGTCAAACCAGCATGTCCCATCCCTGTCAATACATCCTTTAAGTTCTAATACAATACCCCCAACATATTCATTACCAACATCAAATTGACCCCCAACATACATGTGAACAACATACTTTGTATCCATCATGTGATATTCTCTCTACACAGACACATGCACTACACTCAACAATAAAAATAATATAACAAATAATAATAAAATATTTCTTCAGTCATAAAGGAGGAGTTATTCATCTGTACAGACAAGACAGAGGAATAAAACCCTAATCATGTACTGGAGTAATATTTCATCGAGCAAAAAAAAACCCTAATCATGTACAGACAAGACATAATAAGAATTTTTGCTAAAAAATGGTCCCATCCTTTGGTCGAGCAAAGGAAAACCCTAATCGAGCAAGAATTTTTCGTAAAAATGGTAAAAAACTAGGGTAAAATAAGATCCTGAAAAGAACTTCCTAAATGGTCGAGCACAGATTTTTGGAGGGATAGAGACTAGATCACATATGCAAACGCAATCACCTTCAATTTTAGGGTTTCTGGACAAGTCGAGAGGAAGGAGAAAGGAAAAAACAAAACGGTTGGAATTTTTTTTCTCTTTCCCCGTTCTGTGACATAGCAATAAGAAAGGATAAAATTGGTTATTTGTCACTACCACATTTCTAGAATAGGAATATTTTTGTTATTTTAGAATTATTAAATTTATTGGGTTATTATATTTAATTATATAAATATGCATATTGTACTATATGACCAATATGTTATTAGTGGTTAGTGATCAGACTAATTGACTAGACAAGACCCTATTGGACCTAACCAAATTATCATGACAATTTGACAAACTACTTAGACTAGTCACTTTGGACCCTTGTTAGTCAACCAAACCACTTATTTAGTTAATAGGTTTAATATTCATTAGGAAGAGAAGCTTCCTAGCTAACATATTCCTTCATGACAACCCCTAAGGGGCAATTGGGATATTGTATATTTCTTGGGAAGGGGGAGAAGGTGGCCGGCCCTAATAAGGGCATGATATTCTCTCTCCTTCACTCATTCACTCTCAAATCACTTCCAAATTAGGGTTCTTCCTCCATAGTTCATCCCTCCACCAAATCAACGCCAAATCCCTCTCAAATTCCTTTATCCTCACCACTAAGGAGATGAGAAGCTAGTGGGTGCAAGGAGCTTTGGAGAAGAAGAAGTTTGGCTTGGTGCTTGTGTCAACATCGTGTCCTATTGAGCTTTCATTTAGAATCCATCTTCCAATAGATAATTCTAAAATCCCTTCCTCTAATTAGATATAATTAGTGATTTAGAGCATGTAGATTGTACCCATACATTAGGGCTACCCATAGGGAGGAGTTTGGACTCCTATTGACCCTTATTGTGACCTCTACATTGAGTTTTGTGCTCATTTTTGGAAAATTCCGAGAATAGCATACAAAGTATTTGTCATTAGGTTTACTAGATATAATTAGTGTTAGAATGGTCATGTGGAGGTAGTATCGTGTCTACAAATGGATACGAATATGTCGTATCACGATACAGTGTGATACGGTATGATACGGGGCTCTAATTTAGGGATTTTGTACATTTGAATTCTAATTCTATGGTAGCAAGTTTTAATAGCTATTATTAACTATATTTGATATGTATATTTGATTATATTTGAGAGATGTGAGTTTTGACACTCTAATTGGGGTATATCAATTGTTGCTCTTCAAGTGTTTGATTTATTGACACTTGTATTGGGTATTTTGTTTGTGTTAGATTAGACTTCTTATAATTATGTTAGAAATGTTTATATATATATATATATATTTAGAGGTGTTGGTATATGCATTGGGCTACATGTTAGTTTTAGACTTGTTACGTGGGGTGTGTTGTGTTGTTTGTGCAAGGGTTGAGAGGATGGACTGTGACACAGTGATGTGCTCGAGCACATGTGTCTGTTGGTTAGCTTAGTTTCAGTTGGGCATAGTGCAGTGAGTGTAGTTCCAGTGGAATGGTGATTAGGGTGTCAGGTTTATGGAGTTGGCAGCCCATATGTTAGCAGTGAAGTTGGTAGCTAATATATTGCTCTATCAATAGCAGCAGTGCATAATAGATGGTCGAGTTTTTGGTATTGTGGCATCAACACATCAGTTAGCAGTATGAGTTGAGGGGTTTAACAGTAACTGTGATTGCTGTTTTATAATGTGACATCAGTATCTTGAGTGATGGTGTGAAGTGTGGTGTCTTAAGATTGCCCATTTGAAGAGGGATGAGTGTTGGACTGATACCAAATCAGTATCAGTTGCCAGGGAGTGTGCTGGCAGCAGATGGGAATTAATTCCCTGTACTGTGATGCTGCAATAAGTAAGCAGTGTGTAGTATGTAATAAAGAAAGGGGGATTTAGTACTCGGGTTGCATGATGATGGCAGCAGTAGAGCAGCATCAATATCATGATACAGATTAGGCAACAGCAAGAGGGAGTGGGGTTTTGCACACAACAGGGGGTCTGGGTTGCCATCCTGGACATTTGAGATGTTACAAAAAGAAACAACTGTCCTACAGGTAACCTACATTGAGGTAGGAGCAGTATGAAATCCAGCTTGGGGTATAGGATAATAGATATTGGTAAGTGTACATCTGAGTACAATAATAGATATTAGTGATCAACAAGGAATTACCTTGTTGTTGTGCACTTAGGATGCAGGAATATTCAAAAGGGCAACTATGTATCAAGAAGGAGTTATAGTAAGTGAGTGTAGAAGTTAATAGTTAGTGTAGTGTATCAACTGATAGTAGGGTATCAGTCAAGAAAATTAGAGTATCAGTTGATATCAGTATTAACAGTTGGTACGAGTTAATGGTTTAGATAGGTTAGTTAACTGATGAAGGTTGGTATCAGTCATTGATACGAGTTGGTATAAGTTAATATTATGGTAAGTATTAGTATTGCGTTGGTTTTAATTTATAGATATATCTTGAACATATATGTATAAATTATTCTAATGTACAGATAAAATCTAATATTATATAGATACATGTATACTAATATCTAGTATAATTAGGTAATTACTAGTTAGTTAGATATTGTCCAATATGGACTATTATGATATGGGAATGGACTAGTGGACCTAGTTAACCTAGGTGGACTTTGACTTGGCCTAGAAACATCATCATTATCTAGTTAATCATGTTATCCTTTAATTCACCAATTAACATTAATATTTGGTATTTAGGTCTTTGTGACTTCGTTTTGGAGCCCGATCCTCATTCGTTGCTCAGGATCACATACGAGTATATTATCTGACAGTTTCTTTATTTTGACGATTACTATAATTTTAGTATGTAGTGTTATGCTTGATTTCTGACACAGTGGATATACGGGTTAGTATCATAGATACTGGTCATGAGGAGTCGTGATTGGATCCATTATACTAACCGGGGATGGAGAAGTATTAGTTGATTATGTAATCATACACCACCTACTTGTGCATAGCTCACCCTCATCTACACGAGGGTGTAGCATGACCTTATTACTTGTGCATAGCTCCCCGTATATGATTGTCCTGATCTCCTTACCTGTACTTGTGCATAGTCAATCATAATTGATTGACCTGATCCCTTAATGTACTTGTGCATATCCAATCATATATGGTAGAGCCTGATCTTGTCCCAAGATGATCACTAATAATTAATATTTTAAGGCACTTAGTAGTTTCATATCTTCTTCCAGTTTATACCTGCTGATACAGTTATTCTTTGTTTATTTACAGTTCATTATTACCTGTGAGATGATTATCTACGTACCCGTTTTCTTATTGTCCAGTACTTCTTCTATCTAGTATTTTTATTACTTACTATTTTATAGTCTTGGTTAAATTAATGAAACTGTTGTTAGTTTATGTGCTTTGCTCCAATCCTGACTGGATAACATTTTTTAGAGGATCTCAAGGCTTTCTACCCCACTTATTATGGACCCGGAGTAGAGGATTTTACCCAAGATCTTCAGGAGGACCCTATTCCAGTATTGGATCTAATAGTAGAGACTTAAAGTCTAGCATTCATATATAGTTGGATTATAGACTAGAGATAATTTGAGTTGTATATTTCAATTGGATTTCTTATGTCGATGTTTATCCTCTAGACTCGTGGATGTGTGATGTATATATTTTAGACTTCTTTTTTCCTTTATATCATTATCGTGTCATTTCTATTCATTATAGAATTATGTGATTGAGTATTGTTATTATGGTCATATTTATATTTATTTTGTCCTCCTTATGGAGTTAAGATCATTGACAGGTTATTTATATCATCGTGAGATGTGATAGGCAATATTATGACCTAGACAGCGTTCTACCGCCGATGTTGCGGCGTAGGCTGGATGTATTCACGACTCATGCCCGAATTCCAGGTACAGGTCGTAACATCAGCCAACACAAAAAATTTAGTAAACTCACGTATGTTAACGAAAACCCAGTTTTAGGGTCTAAACTGACCCTATTTCATATATTAAGGGGTATTTAAAGCTAGGGGTCTTAATTTGCTGAAAGTACAAATCTAAGAAGGTTTTTTTTTTGCATTTTACCCATATATAATTGTTATATATATATATATATATATATATATATATATATATATATATATTGTTAGTCCCGAGGCTTAATCAAAGATGGTAGAACAAGAAGTTGAAGTTGAGATCATGAGTTCACACAAAAGTTTTCTCTTTGATATGCCTCGATCCAACGAAGAACTATATAATTATATAATATAGTAGATAATTACAACCCCTTCTGAATCACATAATTCAAGAACCAAAAACACGTTCTTCTTTGTAAATGCAGTTTTGGGATAGAATGTTTACAACTAAAAGAAGATGAGAGAAATATAGAATAAAATTATTTTTACTGGGGTGGTGAAGACCACCGTTGCTCAAAGCAGGATTAGTCCTCTATCGACGATACGCTCCAAGGAGCCAGCAAGTTCTCAAGAGATCTTCTGGAACGCTCGTAGTCACATCTTTGTGTGACTTGAACAGACTCCTTTTGGACTCCTATTTTCCAATTTTTGGTTTATTTCAAAAGGAGGCTAGAGGGCACTTTATAAAAGGGAATGATGGAAGCCCACCCTCCTATTCTTTCCGATGTGGGACTAAAAAACTAATATAAAAATTGATATTCCACAATCGCAGTCCAATGTATAGTCCGCTCAGTGCTCGCTCAATGCCCGTTCAGCACCCGTTCAGCCCCCATTCATGCAACACGCGCATGCAACCGGAGCATAAAATGAGTGCAACAAAACCTCACAAGCGCCTTGCGACGATGCTGACATGCTAAGTGCAAAGTGCGCCAACAAAGCTCCACTTTGAGCCATTGAGCCCAAATCCGAGTCGCTAAGCCCCTTTGGGGGTTAGCTCCTATGGAATAATATCCAAGAGCATGACAAAAAGCTTAAAAGTTTTTATTAAGAATTTAATTATTTTTTCTCCTAATAAAACACTCCCACATAGTACCCATGTACCCTACAACACCCCATGTGCACACCTCAACTCATACAAAGTATTATATTGAGATATACACTTGATGGTGTAGCCAATGTAGGATTATTTTTCTTAGTCAAAAGGAAACAACACCAATAATCTTCCACATATCTCAATATATGGGTTGAGCGTTCCCTACAGTGACTGCCCATTATGAATTAGGATAGATGTCGCTTCGACTTGAATCTTCTCGCATGGATCAAATAACAGTATGATACAAGAATGGAATATACCTTGAATTCTGCACCATAGCTGCAATTCTTTCCACTCACACAATGACATCAACTGTGCTTCCGGTTGCACATTAAAGGTCCTGTGCACGCCTGGTTTCAGTGTATGTATCTTGGGCGTCTACAAGTTTACCCTCAAGAGACGGTCTATATCTCTTTTTATACACTCTAGGTGAGTTCTTTTAAAGAGTCCTTGGCATGAAGCCTTGTACTTTCTTGCGGTGCTACTCCTCTCTTACATGGCCCAAAGCCGAGGTCCTACCTCATTGTGGTGTCATCCACTCTAGCATGAGGTCCCAGCCTCTCTGTAGTGCCAAACTACCCAGCATGAAGCCTTGCTCTTCCTTGAGGTATTACGCCATTGTGACATGGATCGCGTAGCCGAGGGTTTACCCTCTCTAGGTACCTCTTGGTGGTATCATACCACTGTAACATGAGGTCATCGACCTCTTTGTAGTACTATTTATTCTCCATTACAGTAGGTTTGAGAAACCTTCGTTTAATAACAAACAAAAAGAGTACAAGGAAATCCTAGACCGACAATCTAAGTACAATATTTTTTATCTGGGTAGTGTGACGATAGAGGTCGAGTACTGCAGCGACTTTTTTTATCCGTTGATAGTCCAACAAGTGAATGAGGGATGCTCTCTTCTCTCTTCTCTCTTCTGAGCTTGTGTGTACATACGTAGCTCGCCTGGAGGGGTATGGTCTCTCTGAAGCAGAAAAAGGCCAGCCATTGGGACGTCCAAGTTGTCACTATTTATAGCCATCATGTTGATAGGCTATAGGTGTCGTATGTCCTTCTGTTTGGTGGCCGCATGGGGCTCCTTCAACAGAATGCGGTTGCAACCGTAGGCGCATAGTATAGGTTGAATCCAGGACAAGCTACCACGTGGACGTTTTATTGGGATTTGTTGTTGCTGAAGATCCTGACGGGTCTTGTCTTCTATTTGTGTAACTTGGTTAGCTTGACACGTAGCCCTGATTAAGTTGGAGAGAATCATAATAGAAAGATTTTGTCTCAATAAACCTTGCCACTTTGTACGGAATGAGTCTGAGATGCATGAGACACATGGCATCTGGAACGTATGGGGCCAGAGACACATGGGACACATTGAGTCTGGAATGCATGAGGCCAGAGACACTTGGGATGGGTGGAGTCTGGAACACATAGGACCAGAGACGCATAAAATTCATGGAGTCTGGAATACATGGGGCCAGAGTCGCCTGGAGCGTATGGAGTTTGGGCACATAGGGACATAGTTGCATGGAGCACATAGAGCGTATAGAGTCTCGAACGCATGAGGTCTCATACACGTGGCATTGTATGCTTTTCAGAAGTTATTATTAGTCTGAAGAGACCTTCTTATCGCTTAGTGTGCTCACATATTTTGAGGTGTTCAAAAAATATTTTTTGTTAGGATTCTGTATCAGACATAATCATGGTGTCGGACCTTTATGCGACCAATATTTGGAGGTGCATGGATGCTGCTTTTTTGTAGCCGCATGGTTATCTTGCGGCCTGATTTCTTCTGAGTCGACTTTGGGGCACATGTTTGTTGAGCGCATAAATCTAGATTTTTTATGCTTCTACAAGACCTTCTTCAAAGTTTTCAAAATGATAAGTTTAGAATACCTTGAATAAGAAGCATATAGGAGATAACTTTGGACCGCATGGAGGGCAGGTCACATAGACAAGTCTTTTCCATGCTGTCAAATCTCCATTTAATGCAGGATTCGGCTCGATCTCCTAGGAGATTTCTTCAAAATCTGAGTCAACGACAGTTTTTGAGAAGATAAATATGGATCACGCAAATTGAGGCATCCGGTTAATCCTCATAACTGCCTGGTTTATCGCCTAGATCTTCTCACGTGTCCAAGGAGCCTATAAATAGGCTGGCTAGTAAGGAGGAGAGAGAACTTTTGTCTATCAGCTCCCCCTCTTTTTGCGATAGAAGATGTCGAGGGCTACTGTTCGTCTTGTCCAGGAGTTTGTCAGGAGCGACGTCTATCCGTGGCTCCATGATACTAGCATTCTCTTTGGAGGTAAGAGAGGGTGTCATGGTGGCAGGGACACACACACATACCCAGACACAAGTATACAGCCTCGCAACGTGGATGAGAAATCATCTAGAAAATGCGCAGGCCCAGCCCCCACGTAGTTCTGCCGTATAGCTGTACAGTCATCCGAAACATACGTGCAGAGCCTATCTATGGCTTGGCCGCATGGATGAGGAATTGGTCCATCTGTAGATTGGCTTCATAGTTGAGAGTTTATCTCACTCATGCGTGCGGACTTGCCTATCTCGAGATGTCTCCTCCTGCGCATGGCTATGACTTAGAAGTGGCATGCGGTCGCTGTACATTTTTGCAATCTTTATTGGAGATTGATGTGTGTTCTCCTTATGCAGGTTTTACTACCTTTCGCCGTGCCCAAGATAGAGCATGAAAGGATATCATAGAACCTGTCATTCGAAGAGAATGCCAACCTTATGCGGCAGTTTCTCGTCAAGAACTGATCCAGGAGACGAGGATGGTTCACCAAAAACTGATCCAGAAAACAAGGATGAACATCATGCATCATGCATCATGCATCATGCATCATGCACAGAGTTATCCCTGTTTATGCAGCGTGCTAGCTGTGTTTCTCCCCTTTATGCGACTTGCTACCGATCGGGGGCCTGTGACATCGATGACAAAATTTAGATTAATTACCATTCCTGTCTTCGGTCTTCCTGCATGGTTGTAGAGCGCCTGCTCCTGCTCCTCCCTTGCTATCCATCAATATGGATTCTTTTTCATATACTGAGGTTTTCACTGTGGAGGGATGATCTAGAAAGCATTCAGTTCTATTGCGGGCTCGACTTGTGTCAGTAGCAATGACAGTACTGAGAGGCGTCTCTGATGAAAACATCAAGTATTTCACAAGATCAAGGTCTAAAAGCACAGGATATGCCAGTCCGTGTATCTTCGTGTCATGAATTAAGTACAACAATACTACATGTGTTATAAAAATTATCAATAAGAAAACCATCAGAGACTGTGCTCGCCTGTGGTCCAAAGCGGGTGTAACAAGTTAGAGTGTGTGACGGGGTCCAGATAACCTATATCATGAATAATTTATATTAATTGGTGAAATATAATTAAGTAGGTTTAACCCACTAGATTTTTAGGTCAATTTTTATGCTATTTCTGGTTATAGATGGGACAAATATCTATATAAAAATTTAAAAAAATAAAATAAAAATATAAGATATATATATATATATATATATATATATATATATATATATATGTAGATACATATGTCACGACCCGCACCCGGGTGTTCGGGTACGAGTGCGTGGGCACGCCCAGCCTACGCTGCAGTATCGGCGGTAGAACACTGTTTGGAACTAGTACTGGATAACCAATACCTCATAATATAAAGGGAACAAATATTATACTCAATCACAAAACTAAGGTAGGTAGAAACATGCTGTAGTATATATATGTATCTAAAGGTTACAGTACAAAATCTTGTATTCATAAATCATACAACTATAGTAAGTCTACAAACTTTAAATATTGTCATAACTAGGTATCCCGCTTGCGGCCTTCCTCGATCCTCCAGAAGGTAAAATCAGGCTCGAAGCTATTTTCCCAAAATCCATAATAGGTGGGGGCACAGGTTCTTCTAAGTGCTACCTGAAATATTATGCAGTCAGGATTGAACGAGTACAATTCTAAAAGCAGTTTTAATACATGATAAGGACTATAAAACAGTGATAGAAAAAGTAGTACATGATGGATAAATCAAGGCATGGTAAGAAATAAACAGAAAAATGAATAAACATAAAAATATGTCATGTATCAAAAAGAAAATCTGTAGTCACTAAGTGTTTTGAAATACTAGCTGGATTATGTGATCGGTTAAGGATTGCACAATGGGAGCCGACTAATCATACATGAAGTGTATGTTTAGCCTTTGCACAAAAATTATATTTGTACAGAATTTAAGGGTATGATCACATATAAACTAGTATTTCTCTGCCTGACTAGCATACATGAATCACACGAATATCAAGTATTACAAAGATCAAGGTCTAAAAATACAAGATATGCTAGTCCGTATTTTTTTGTCAGGAATCAAGTACAACAATACTACATGTGTTATAGAAATTATCAGTAAGAAAACCGTCAGAGACTGTACTCGCCTGGGGTCCAAAGCGGGTGAAACAAGTCAGAGTGTGTGACGAGGTCAGATAACCTATATTATGAAAAATTCACATTAATTGGTGAAATTTAATTAAGTAGATTTAACCTACTAGATTTCTAGGTTAATTTTATTCTATTTCTGGTTATAGATGAGACAAATATCTATATAAAAACTATATATATATATATATATATATATAT
Organism: Iris macrosiphon; assembly: GCA_036927795.1. Lineage (NCBI taxonomy): Eukaryota > Viridiplantae > Streptophyta > Magnoliopsida > Asparagales > Iridaceae > Iris > Iris macrosiphon. Next base: position 28,120,848 of record JAYESA010000004.1, on the reverse strand, counting down.
ATATATATATATATATATATATATATATATATATATATATACACACACATGTAGGGCTTGCTTACTGTTGCTGCTCTGCTGGTTCGCATCAGCGAGACTTCATAGAAACCCTTAAAATGAGTTTCCATCATATGTACTCATGACCTTGAATACTAATGAAAATTTCTTGAATGTAATTGATTTCCATCATATGTACACATGATCTTGAATATTAATCAATAGTCTCTCATTTTTCAGAATTTCTTCTTTGTATTTGTCATATTATATGTAAGCCCCCTGATTTTTTAGGATTTTTAAAATGAATTTTTGCATTTTTCTTGGATTTTTCGATAATTTTTTACTAATTAAAATCAAGGTATTTCAGAATTTAATAAATTTAAATGTTTTTATTAAATATTAAAATATTATGAAAATAATATTTTTGGGTGTAAAATAAAATATTGGACATAGGGTAATTTTCCTGGAATTTATTGGACCCCGAAAATATTTTTTAAAGACCTCAAAACCATGTTTTAATTAAACCAAGTCAAACCGGGTTGAACCGGGCTCAAACCGGGTTGAACCGGGCTGAACCGGGCTGAACCTGTAACACCCCGTTCCGTTCTAGCGGACTACCGACTCAAACGGTAAAAGTGCAACTGTCCCGACCCGCTTTGCCTCAAACGAGAAGCAAAGGATATCCAGACTTGTCCCTACAAGATTCGGCTTAGGCTTTCAGAGGCTCGCTTGACGTATCGCTCTACCGAGGTGAATCATCGCTAAGGTGGGTGACTACGATGAACTTGTCTTTGCTTAGCCAGCACACATAAAACGTAGAATATTCATGCTAGTCGCTAGGTGAATCACCCCTGCATGCTAATAAGAATCCAACGCACCTAGCTAAGGGAATAATCCCAACTTGTATTGCTTATGCTAGAACATGGAAATGAAACATTGCTTTTATATATGTTCAGACCCTCGCATGATACCCTAGAACGTATTGCTCGGGAAGTCCCCTAACGATCTTACTCCTCGGCTTACCTTCGGGCCCGAGCCAACGTGAATATTTGTGTTTATATAAATGCATGCTTGTCTGCTTGTATGTTGCCTTGTTTTCATCCAAACCTCGGAAGACTACTAAGTAGTCATTCCGTGCCTGAATAAATCTGCAAGTATCCGGGACCGCTAGGTCACCAAGGCAATCTCCGCTCCAGGAGAATGCATCAAGGCAAAGGCCATTCACTGAACAACTGAATCATGCAATACTGCTTGTCTTGTACTCACGTAGCCTTCGGGCGAATGATTGATAACGTAGCCTCCGGGCGGATCACGTAGCCTTCGGGCGAATGATTGTTAATGTAGCCTTCGGGCGAATGAGTGTTAATGTTCGATCACGGATAACTTGTGCACAAGGTATAGTTCCTGCGGGCGGCTGCTGGGGCACTGGCACCGTTCTGACTCCGGACGAAACTCACGTTTAGTCTCACGTACTTGGACGGGATGGTATGCGGCGCCTCACGTATTTGCACGTAGCAAACCATCCTCGTCACAGACTAGTGTCCTTTATGGCAATCAAGCCAGTGATCATCATGTATATTTGAACCTGTTGCATATTAACTTATGTCTTCGTGGCAGGAAAGGCATGGTAAGTTGTGCCGGTGATTCAGATAGTCAGGTAAAAGACACCGAACGGTGTTAAGTACATTCTCAATAAATCATTGTATGCAACACACCTGATACTCCTGTAAATCGTGTACTTATAACGTGATCTTGCCCACGACATCGTGTTTGCATATGCTATGCTCCTGAATGTTCATATATGCTTCTTGTGCCTAAATTGAATATATTGTTTGCCTCGAACAGGGAAGGACAAATGGTAAGTTGGTAAGTCTCGCCGTATTTTCTCTCATGTCGCACGGCGCACTGCCATACGAGTTAGGCTATTCAAATATTGCATGAAACTGATCCTAAGGCAACTAGAAAGACAACTTAATAGTTGGTGCACGGAACTTATATTACGTGTTTGGATTTATCGAGCGGGCGAGTAGCTTCTCCACCAGTGCATTCAATGTACTGATAATCCACCAGTTTGTATGCAGGGTGAGGGAGAACCTCATTCGGTGCGGATGCCTCCTTCGTGCGTGCTAAGGTATGGAGATCACTCCGAAGCAGCGGTGCATCCGGAACTAAAGTACATATACAAGACATAATATTGTGAACATCGCCTGAACATCGCCTGTAAAATTATTCCACAATTGTAGCCACTTGGCACGCTTTTACTGTTTCAGAAAGAGAGGCTTGAGCGACTTGTAATCTTGGCTATACCTCGCTTGTAACACTTGTTTATATCAATAAAGAGTTGCTTTACTTCAACTTGTGTTATTCAATGCTTCTGCTATATTGTCGACTCAGTGAACTTGTTACCAAATCGCTATACGTTTATGACTCCGCTGCACTCGGACAATCTGTGCGACTCTGTGGCTTAGAACTCTTACCGCCAGCCAATGAACCATGGCCTTGCACGGGCGTGGCTCACGCTCGTGCGGCATCACGCCCGGATGGGTCATAAAGTGATCGTTTTGCGGGAGCGCTGGCACGATGATTCTCGCCTAGCGGGAACGGCCGATTTAGCCTACGGGAGATCGGGGCGTGACATATTGGTATCAGAGCCTGGCTTCTATGCCTTTGGACTTCGATTCGATATCTTAGTTTCGAAAGCTCATTCGTGGGTTATGTGCACGCTCTCTCTCAATACCTCGATGGGATGTTCCAACAATAAGTTTAAATACTTTCAAAATACGTTTTGAATGATATGATATGAATGCTTGTATGCTATTGTGCTGCAAGTGGCCTTTGTGCCAACCTGTGTGAACCCTTGAGAGTATCGCTAGTAGCTTGTCCGATTTCACTAACTCTAAGTTTGGTTGAATGCATCTATTCGAGGGATGCCTTGAATTTGTGCACGATCCAAGACTTAAGAAAAGGTGAAACTCGAGTGCTAAGACTTCGCTATCACTAAGCTGGTTGACGTGCTCACGCTAGAAGTGCACTTCGAAAGTGCTCACGATCCAGACTAAGCGATATGCCGATCTCGATAATTGTGCAAGTGAATATCCAAAAGAAACGAGTACAACGACTTGTATAAGTTTGCCTCAGCCTTGTATCGTTAAATCAAAATTGATTGAAACATACTGCTTGTCCTCAGTAAGTCTCGAGGACGAGACTTTTTCTGAGTTGGGTAGGATGTAATACCCCGTTCCGTTCTAGCGGACTGTCGACTCAAACGGCAAAAGTGCAACTGTCTCGACCCGCTTTGCCTCAAACGAGAAGCAAAGGATATCCAGACTTGTCCCTACAGGATTCGGCTTAGGCTTTCAGAGGCTCGCTTGACGTATCGCTAAGGTGGGTGGCTACGGTGAACTTGTCTTTACTTAGCCAGCACACATAAAATGTAGAATATTCATGCTAGTCGCTAGGTGAATCACCCCTGCATGCTAATAAGAATCCAACGCACCTAGCTAAGGGAATAATCCCAACTTGTATTGCTTATGCTAGAATATAGAAATAAAATATTGCTTTTATATATGTTCAGACCCTCGCATGATACCCTAGAACGTATTGCTCGGGAAGTCCCCTAACGATCTTACTCCTCGGCTTACCTTCGGGCCCGAGCCAACGTGAATATTTATGTTTATATAAATGCATGCTTGTCTGCTTGTATGTTTCCTTATTTTCATCCAAACCCCGGAAGACTACTAAGTAGTCGTTCCGTGCCTGAATAAATCTGCAAGTATCCGGGACCGCTAGGTCACCAAGGCAATCTCCGCTCCAGGAGAATGCATCAAGCCAAAGGCCATTCACTGAACAAATAAATCATGCAATACTTCTTGTCTTGTACTCACGTAGCCTTCGGGCGAATGATTGATAACGTAGTCTCCGGGTGGATATTCACGTAGCCTTTGGGCGGATCACGTAGCCTTCGGGCTGATCACGTAGCCTTCGGGCGAATGATTGTTAATATAGCCTTCGGGCGAATGAATGTTAATGTTCGATCACGGACAACTTGTGCACAAGGTATAGTTTCTGCGGGTGGCTGCTGGGGCACTGGCACCGTTCTGACTCCGGACAAAACTCACGTTTAGTCTCACGTACTTGGATGGGATGGTATGCGGCACCTCAAGTATTTGCACGTAGCAAACCATCCTCGTCACAGACTAGTGTCCTTTATGGCAATCAAGCCAGTGATCATCATGTATATTTGAACCTGTTGCATATTAACTTATGTCTTCGTGGCAGGAAAGGCATGGTAAGTTGTGTAGGTGATTCAGATAGTCAGGTAAAAGACACCGAACGGTGTCAAGTACATTCTTAGTAAATTATTGTATGCAACACACCTGATACTCCTGTAAATCATGTACTTATAACGTGATCTTGCCCACGACATCGTGTTTGCATATGCTATGCTCCTGAATGTTCATATATGCTTCTTGTGCCTAAATTGAATATATTGTTTGCCTCGGACAGGGAAGGACAAATGGTAAGTTGGTAAGTCTCGCCGTGTTTCCTCTCATGTCGTACGGCGCACTGCCACACGAGTTAGGCTATTCAAATATTGCATGAAACTGATCCTAAGGCAACTAGAAAGACAACTTAATAGTTGGTGCACGGAACTTATATTACGTGTTTGGATTTGTCGAGCGGGCGAGTAGCTTCCCCACCACTGCATTCAATGTACTGATAATCCACCAGTTTGTATGCAGGGTACGGGAGAGCCTTGTTCGGTGTGGATGCCTCCTTCGTGCGTGCTAAGGTGTGAAGATCACTCCGAAGCAGCGGTATGTCCGGAACTAAAGTACATATACAAGACATAATATTGTGAAAATTGCCTGAACATCGCCTGTACAATCATTCCACAATTATAGCCACTTGGCACGCTTTTACTGTTTCAGAGAGAGAGGCTTGAGCGACTTGTAATCTCGGCTATATGCCGCCTGTAACACTTATTTATATCAATAAATAGTTGCTTTACTTCAATTTGTGTTATTCAATGCTTTCGCTATATTGTCGACTCAGTAAACTTGTTACCAAATCGCTATGTATTTATGACTCCGCTGCATTCGGACAATCTGTGCGACTCTGTGGCTTAGAACTCTTACCGCCAGCTAATGAACCACGGTCTTGCACAGGCCTGGCTCACGCTCGTGCGGCATCACGTCCGGATGGGTCATAAAGAGATCGTTCCGCTGGAGCGCTGGCGCGGTGATTCTCGCCTAGCGGGAACGGCCGATTTATCCTGCGGGAGATCGGGGCGTGACATATTGGTATTAGAGCCTGGCTTCTATGCCTTTGGACTTTGATTCGATATCTCAGTTTCGAAAGCTCATTCGTGGGTTATGTGCATGCTCTCTCTCAATGCTTCGATGGGATATTCCAACAATAAGTCTAAATACTTTCAAAATGCGTTTTGAATGATATGATATGAGTGCTTGTATGCTATTGTGCTGCGAGTTTCTTTTGTGCCAACCTGTGCGAACCCTTGAGAGTATCGCTAGTAGCTTGTCCGATTTCACTAACTCTAAGTTTGGTTGAATGCATCTATTCGAGGGACGCCTTGAACTTGTGCACGATCCAAGGCTTAAGAAAAGGTGAAACTCGAGTGCTAAGCCTTCGCTATCACTAAGCTGGTTGACGTGCTCACGCTAGAAGTGCACTTCGAAAGTGTGCATGATCCAGACTAAGCGATATGTCGATCTCGATGCTTGTGCAAGTGAATATCCAAAAGAAACAAGTACAACAACTTGTATAAGTTTGCCTCAGCCTTGTATCGTTAAATCAAAATTGATTGAAACATACTGCTTTTTCTCAGTAAGTCTCGAGGACGAGACTTTTTCTGAGTTGGGTAGGATGTAACACCCCATTCCGTTCTAGCGGACTGTCGACTCAAATGGCAAAAGTGCAACTGTCCCGACCCGCTTTGCCTCAAATGAGAAGCAAAGGATATCCAGACTTGTCCCTACAAGATTCGGCTTAGGCTTTCAGAGGCTCGCTTGACGTATCGCTCTACCGAGGCAAATTATCGCTAAGGTGGGTGGCTAAGATGAACTTGTCTTTGCTTAGCCAGCACACATAAAATATGGAATATTCATGCTAGTCGCTAGGTGAATCACCCCTGCATGCTAATAAGAATCCAACGCATCTAGCTAAGGGAATAATCCCAACCTGTATTGCTTATGCTAGAACATGGAAATAAAATATTGCTTTTATATATGTTCAGACCCTCGCATGATACCCTAGAACGTATTGCTCGGGAAGTCCCCTAACGATCTTACTCCTCGACTTACCTTCGGGCCCGAGACAACGTGAATATTTGTGTTTATATAAATGCATGCTTGTCTGCTTGTATGTTGCCTTGTTTTCATCCAATTCCCGGAAGACTACTAAGTAGTCGTTCCGTGCCTGAATAAATCTGCAAGTATCCGGGACCGCTAGGTCACCAAGGCAATCTCCGCTCCAGGAGAATGCATCAAGGCAAAGGCTATTCACTGAATAAATGAATCATGCAATACTGCTTGTCTTGTACTCACGTAGCCTTCGGGCGAATGATTGATAACGTAGCCTCCGGGCGGATATTCACGTAGCCTTTGGGCGGATCACGTAGCCTCCAGGCGGATCACGTAGCCTTCGGGCGAATGATTGTTAATATAGCCTTCGGGCGAATGAATGTTAATGTTCGATCACGGACAACTTGTGCACAAGGTATAGTTCCTGCGGGCGGCTGCTGGGGCACTGGCACCGGTCCGACTCCGGACGGAACTCACGTTTAGTCTCACGTACTTGGACGGGATGGTATGTGGTGCCTCACGTATTTGCACGTAGCAAACCATCCTCGTCACAGACTAGTGTCCTTTATGGCAATCAAGCCAGTGATCATCATGTATTTTTGAACCTGTTGCATATTAACTTATGTCTTTGTGGCAGGAAAGGCATGGTAAGTTATGCAGGTGATTCAGATAGTCAGGTAAAAGACACCGAACGGTGTCAAGTACATTCTCAGTAAATCATTGTATACAACACACCTGATACTCCTGTAAATCGTGTACTTATAATGTGATCTTGCCCACGACATCGTGTTTGCATATGCTATGCTCCTGAATGTTCATATATGCTTCTTGTGCCTAAATTGAATATATTGTTTTTCTCGGACAGGAAAGGACAAATGGTAAGTTGGTAAGTCTCGCCGTGTTTCCTCTCATGTCGTATGGCGTACTGCCACACGAGTTAGGCTATTCAAATATTGCATGAAACTGATCCTAAGGCTACTAGAAAGGCAACTTAATAGTTGGTGCACGGAACTTATATTACGTGTTTGGATTTATCGAGCGGGCGAGTAGCTTCCCCACCAGTGCATTCAATGTACTGATAATCCACCAGTTTGTATACAGGGTACGGGAGAACATTATTCGGTGCAGATGCCTCCTTCGTGCGTGCTAAGGTGTGGAGATCACTCTGAAGCAGCGGTGCATCCGGAACTAAAGTACATATACAAGACATAATATTGTGAATATCGCCTGAACATCGCCTGTACAATCATTCCACAATTGTAGCCACTTGGCACGCTTTTACTTTTTCAGAGAGAGAGGCTTGAGCGACTTGTAATCTCGCTATACGCCGCATGTAACACTTGTTTATATCAATAAAGAGTTGTTTTACTTCAACTTGTGTTATTCAATGCTTCCGCTATATTGTCGACTCAGTGAACTTGTTACCAAATCGCTATGCGTTTATGACTCCGCTGCACTCGGACAATCTGTGTGACTCTGTGGCTTAGAACTCTTACCGCCAGCCAATGAACCACGGCCTTGCACGGGCGTGGCTCATGCTCGTGCGGCATCACGCCAGGATGGGTCATAAAGCAATCGTTCCGCGGGAGCGCTGGCAAGGTGATTCTCGCCTAGCGGGAACGGCCGATTTAGCCTGCGGGAGATCGGGGCATGACAGAACCTGATCCAACCAAACCGGACCAGCCTGAACCGCCCCTAGACCCTAACGGGTCGGGTCCTACCCAACCCAAACCAACCCGACCCGACCCGACCCGCTCTCCTCTCTCTCCCACGAACCCTAGTAGACCTGCATTTTTCGGCCTCGCCCCGCCTCGCCCGGCCACGACCCGCCCCCGCCCGCGTCGCTTGGCCCACGACCCCCTCCGCTCCGTCTCTTCCGGCCACGCCCCGGCCCCATCTTTCTTCTCCTCCGCCCTATTTAAACCCCGAACACCGCCTCCGCCACCAGCACCTCCCCCCTGTCAATCTCCTCCGTCTCCTGCCACCGGCCACGCCGCCTCCACCCTGCGCCAGCTCTGCCTCAGCCTCCACGCCCCCGCTCCGCCACCGCCCTCTCCCTTCGACAAACCCCCGCCGGATCTCCCCGCCACCGCCAACACCAAGCTACCACCACCACGCTCCGCCACCACCCCTCCCTTCGCTGCCACCGCCGCCAGCACTGCCCGGCGCTCCGCCACCTCCGGCGACGCCACCCCTTAGCCGCCTCTGCCTCCCTCCGGCCGCCGCAGCTCCGGCGAGCCCTAGAAACCCTAACCCTAGCCCCATCGCAGGCGTGTCGCGCCGCTTCGCAAAAATTGCGATTTTTGCCCTCTGCGGAGCCCTGTTCAGGTTGCCGTTTCTCTCTCCTCGCTGTCCCGTTTTTCGTTCCTTCTATTGTGACACTAACCCTGCGTGACCCCCTCGATACCCGTGCAACCCCCTCGATACACTAATACTCATAATATATATATACACTAATTAAATACATATGCAATATATATATATATATATATATATATATATTGTATATACCCTAATTGAATTCACGTACTATATATATATGTATATATAGATATACCAATTATATACATGTCAAGTCTATACTAATGGAATACATATACTAATACATACATACTAATTGAGTTTATATACTTCATATATATATATATATATATATATATATATATATATATATATATATATATATATATACCAATATTCATATTAAATATATTCTAATGAATAATATACGCACACGCGTACGTGTTTGTATGCGAGATTGAGATTATTTCAAACCTGTGTGTGTGTGAACGGTGTATTCGACGTCGAGGTTCAGCGAGGGAGTGTGCTGTCGAGCTCCGGCGTGCTCGTGCACGAGATCGGCTTGACGACGATGACAACGTTGACGATGGTGACGATGATAATAACTACGATGATGGCAATAATTTTGACTACGGCGACGATGATGATGGTGAAGGTGATGTTGATGATCATGGTGGAGATGATGGTGAAGGTGATGGTGATGGTGAAGGCGAGGCTGCCAGAGGAGCTCAGGCAAAAGGAGGAGATGGGTGGTCGGGAAGAGAATAGAGGGAGGAGGAGATGGCAGTGGGTTGCTCAGCCCAGGGTCGACTGTCAGCGGATTGGCTGCTTGGGAAGATGATCGGAGGTGGGAGAAAGGAAGGAAGAGGAGGTCTAACAGGCGGGGAGCTGAACGGCGGTGAAGGAGATCCGGCGTTGATGATGATGGCGAGGAGGATGGCCGAGAATAATGGCCAGGTGGTGGCGGAAGAGATCCGATGGAGGAGGGATGCTCGGTCGGGTCGACTGGAGGAACGGGGGTGACCATGGGGAACTGTTCAGGCGTACGCGGGTCTCCAGTCGTGCAGTGGGAGAGGGTGGCAACAGGTTTTCGACCGTCGACAGCGTCGTGCAGTGGGTGCAAAATCGGGGATGGCGAGTTTTACGGCGCTCTGGGTCATGATCCGGTCGACGAGGAGTGGCGGGTTGCAGCATCGTATGGAGGCGGGTCTCCTACAGCGTGTCGAGTACATGTCTTGGCGGAGGTGGCTCGGCGTTCGGCGAGGGGGTTCATCCGGCGGCCGAGGGATCGGTTGAAGGAAAGGGATGAACAGGGAACAGGAGAAGAAAGTCGGCTGCTTTGGTTTGGTTGAAGGGAATAGAAAAAGAAAAGGAAAAAGAAAAGAAAGAATATATATATACACATGTAAGGGGGTTTAGTTTGACCCAGAAAAGTTTGACTTGGTCAACATTTGGAAAAGGGTCTCATGTAGGATTTCAAGGGCTATGATTTCCTAGATTCAAATTGGATGGCTAGGATTTGGTTTGGTTCAAAGCAAATGAGGGCTATGGTTTTAAGGAGGTTGATGTTGAATTACACACTCCCAAAAATTATGGAAAAATTCACATGAAGGAGAATTGGGTTTATTCACGTGTCGTGTCCAATGGAGTGGACACCTTAATGTACTTTTGCATAAAAGTGCCCAACAATTAGAAAATTATACAAAGTTGGGTTTTGGTTTTATTTAATTAAAATTAAATGCAATAGGTGTTCTAAAATTAATTAAAAGTACAAGGGACTGAAATTAAGTGGGACACAAGTGTCATGAATGAAGTAGGCTCGAAATAAAATATTACCCTAATTTGGGTTGCTCAAAATGGGTCAAGATTGTGTCTCCAATTTTGATTGGAACGACCAAGGATACACAATTGAATTTATTAAGAGTTAAATAATAACGTCTGCGACGAAAATTGTGCGGCTAAAATGAAGCACAAGAGAACATAATTATAACTTATACAAAGGTCAGAATGGAAGGCGGGCATGTCTAGGACAAGGTTGTGGAATTTGTTGGAAGGCAATGGCTAGGGTAGCACTCCAAATATCGAAGCAACGGTAAGGCACAACAATAAAATCATAATAATTTAAATATAATTAATTATCATGCAATCATTTACACATTAATTATGAAAAGATGAAATACCCCTAATCTGAAATATGGGGGTGACAAAGGGATTGGCTGCGGGGGTTTCTGAATGTGAAGGAGGCTGGTTATTGGGTACGGGTTCGGGTTTAGGTCCGGTTGGTTTGGGTTGGGTTGGTTTGGTTTGGGTTGGGTTGGTTTTAATAAATAATCAATATATATATGCCTATATAGCCATCTAAAAATAGTTTTGGACTTTAATAAATTCCAAAAAAATTTATAATACTCTATTAATAGTTGTACACCCAAAAATATTTTTTTCCACTATATTAATAATTAATTAAATATACAAAAATATCAATCCATGAATTTAATATTTATTCTAATTAGTTAAAAATATAAAAAATTCTTCCTTAATCTCAATAATTAAAAATAATAAAATTTAAATTTAATTTCTAAAAATTAGGGTGTTTACAATCTATCCAACTTAAAATAATTATGTACTCGTAATTAAGAATTAAACTACTAAGGAATTTAAAAAAATATGGTAACCTATAGGTAGTTCTTAGGTCATACCTGCATCTTCGAATAAGTGAGGATAACGCTGGCGTATGACATCCTCTCGCTCCTAAGTGGATTCTCCTGGGGAGTGATGTTTTTAAGCTACCCGAACCAATCTGATTGTCTGACCCCTTAATATCTTCTCACTGATGTCAAGTATCCCAACTGGTTGTTCCTCATACCCTAAGCTCGGTTCTACTTAAATCTCAGAATGATCGACTACGTGACTTGGGTCAGTCACGTACCTCCTCAGCTGTGAGACATGGAATACATCATGCACTCCCTTTAGATATAGGGGTAATGCAAGATGGTATGCCACCTCACCAATACGCTCCAAAATATCAAACGGCCCAATGTATCTCGGGCTCAGCTTGTCTCTTCTCCCGAATCGAATAGTACCTCGAGTAGGTGAGATCCTCAAAAATATATGTTCGCCCTCCTTGAATTCTAAAGGTCGGCGATGTGTGTCAACCTAATGCTTTTGTCTATCCTGACCTACACGAAGATGACTCTGAATTTGCTTTACCTTCTCAACTGTCTGCATCACTAACTTTGGACCGAGTATCTGACGCTCGCCAATATCACTCCAACATATCGGTGACCTACACTTTCTATCGTACAATGCCTCAAAAGGTGCCATCTGGATGCTCCCCTGGTAGCTGTTATTGTAAGAGAACTCCACCAAGTGCAAATGGTCTTCCCAAGATCCTTTAAAGTCTAACATACACGACCTCAGGATATCCTCCAGGATCTGAATCGTGCGCTCTGACTGACCGTCGATCTGTGGATGGTAAGCAGTGCTGAACTTGAGTCAGGTACCAAGACTCTTGCATGCTTCGCCAAAAATGAGTTATGAATCTTAAGTCACGATCAGACATAATACTAACCGGTACTCCATGTAACCTTATGATCTGTCGTATACACATGTCGGCTAGAATCTTTGGGGACTGTCCAACTCTGAACGGCAAAAATATATCGATTTGGTGAGTCGATCCACAATAACCCAGACAAATCCTTCCCACTGGGGCTTCTTGAAAATCCTGTAATAAAATCTATAGTAATATATTCCCACTTTCATTCGGGTATGGAAAGTGGCTGTAACATACCAGCGATTCTCTGATGCTCGACCTTAACTTGCTCATAAAACCAAAATTTTACCACAAACCGTGCAATCTCTCTCTTCATCCCATGCCACCAATAGTACTGCCTCAAATCTTGGTACATCTTCGTACCTCCCGGATGAATAGAGTACATGTACATGGAGCTATGTGCTTCAGACATCAACTCATGTCTAAACTCCCCATTCGAAATATATAGGCAATTTTCGTACCTTAATGTCACGTCCTCATGGATTCGAAGTCCCGTCTACATGCCGGCTTTCGTCTTCTCTTTAAGTCTCCGGAACCTAGCATCTATAGGCAATGCCGCCTTAATCCTCTCCACTTCTGATAACTTAACTTCAAGATTTGCCAACTGCCCACTCTGCCTTGGCAAAATAACCTCTATTCTGAGCTCCTGATGATCCTCTAATAGCTGGGGCTGCATCGTCAAGAAATAATATGTGGGCTTCCTGCTGAGTGCGTCTACTTCGACGTTCGCCTTGCCCGGATGGTACTACAAATCTATATCAAAATCGACCATCAACTCTAACCACTGCATCTGTCTTAGATTAAGCTCTTTTTGAGTATATACATACTTCAGACTCTTGTGATCAGTAAAAATTTCTACCCTCTCTCCGTAAAGATAGTACCTCTAAATCTTTAATGCAAATATTATCGCAGATAGCTCGAGATCATGCGTCTGGTAGTTCTTCTCATGAACCTTCAGCTGCCTCGATGCATAAGTAATAAATTTTTTATGTTGCATCAAAACATATCCTAGTCCACTGCCTGACGCATCACTAAAAAAGACGAATCCTCTCGATCCTGAAGGAAGAGTCAAGACCGGTGCTGTTGTCAATCATCTTTTCAACTCCGCAAAGGCCTTATGGTAATTTTTCGTCCATGCAAACTCTTGGTCCTTACGCGTCAACCGCGTTATAGGCTCTACAATTCTTGAGAAGTTCTCCACGAACCTCCGATAATATCTAGCAAGTCCGAGAAAAGTTCTCACCTCCGCAACTGATGTAGGTGTGGGCCAAGTTTCTATTGCAGCAACCTTCTCTGGATAAACTTAAAGTCCTTCTCCCAAGATGATATATCCCAGGAAGGCACCCTATCCAAACAAAACTCACACTTGCTGAGTTTGGCGTACAGCCATTCCTGTCTCAGTGTCTCCAGCATAATTCTGAGATGCTCCTCATGCTCTTCATGGCTCTTGGTGTATATCAAGATGTCATCAATAAAAATAACCACAAACTTGTCCAAGTACTGATGAAGACTCTGTTCATCAAACTCATAAAAACAGCTGGTGCATTGGTTAAACCAAATGGCATAACTAAGAACTCATAATGTTCGTACTTGGTCATGAAGCATGTCTTCGGTATATCCTCTTTCCGTACTCTAATCTGATGATAACCAGATCTGAGATCGATATTTGAGAACACACGAGCACCACTCAATTGATCAAACAGATCATCAATGCGCGGTAAGGGATACCGGTTCTTGATGGTTACAGCGTTCAGTTCCCTGTAGTCAATACACATGTGTACCATTCCATCATTCTTCGGCACAAATAGTATGGGTGCTCCCCATGGTGAAATACTGGGCCAAATAAAAATCTTATCCAGAAGATCATCAACTTGCTTCTTTAATTCCACCACCTCCTTAGGTGCTAGCCGGTGCACTGATGAAGTGATAGGCTCCTGTCACGCCCCAGTCCCAAAATATGTAGGACTAGGAATACATAACATGCCAGCCGTATGTATACGAAACTCTAATGTGTTAGAAGATCATAGCACACATGTATGCTGTACATGAATAACAAATCCACAAGTGGTAATATACTGTCAACAAGTCACACACAATCTATATCTCATCCACAGCACAAATAAAAAAGTAGGAATAAATAACTGAATCTTAAATATGAAGTATCAAAGTATGATAGTCGGATGGAAACAAATCCACTGCAAATCGACTATACTAAAAACTACTAAATGAGAGGAGATATCAAACTCTAATATAAGATAAATGTCCACAAAAAAATAGCAACTAGAATATCCATCAACTGCGATGAATCAAAGGTACTCTGAAGGTAAGACCTCCTCAGTCTGGTATGAAGCGTCAGGTCCGGGTCCGTACTCCTGTGGATACTCCTGCAAGTCTATACCTGGAAAGGGACCAGGTCTTCAGAGGGACATAACAAGATACATAAAAGCATGCCAATAAAGTACTAAAAATAAATATTAAATGGGTCGCCTAACCTTCTATATGAATGTAGTTTGAGAAAAACTTTCCAACAATTGGGCTATCTGGCCAAAATGGGATTGGAATGATTCTCTTGGAGATTCAGGGGCCTATAAAGCATGACGTCTTTTGAACCTCAGAGACCGCCTGATAATATATATAATATATAGTGGTCATCATGACCACGCATCTCTGGCGGAGCGTACGAGTTACACAAGGAAAGTGCAAAGGAGCCCAAACGCCTTACTTGTTGTTCTCTCCATCCCATGCTCTAAGCATGTCACATCCATGACACGATGATACCTCTAAATAACTGCCAGGTCTTCTAGCATGCAATTTCTATCAGCAGTTATCCCTATCCATCGCACAACCTATACGTACCAGTGGCCAGCCGAGTACGTAAGTTCGTGTCCTACATGAGACTCACACTCGTGTAACAACAGTGTCATGGCCAACAAAACATAAAAATGCCTCACGATAATAGGGTGGTCTCATAACTAGGTCAACATGCATATATATAATAAAAACAGAATACGACGCCACCGTCGTTGCACCCAAGTTATCCTTGGATGCGCAGTTTATATAGCAGTTTAAAATATATGAACTAAATAGACAAAAATAAAATACATGCATCATATGGAATGTAAATCACAGTACAATGGCAAGGTATACTTGCCTGGCAAGCAATCTGTATAGTATAAGCGTCCAGATGTCAAGTACACAGGATCAGAAACTAAGGCCTCCGAATAAACGTCTCCGGATGCTGAAATAAACATTACCAACTTTCCCGGAATTAGCGAGATAGCTAAAAAATACTACCCTTTTGTCCAATTTGAACACAGGGGTAAAACGGTAATTTTGGCCCAAAGCGCAGTCCACATGTAGCCCACTTTGCACCGAATGCGTGCCAGGGGTAAGGGTCTCTAAATGGGATAAATTATAGGTCAAATATATTCTAAACGTCAGTAGGAACTCAACTGTATGTCCAATTTTGGATTCCGGTGAGCCGAACACAAATTCGTCCAAAAAGTCAACCGTAGGGCTTACAAATAGGCGGCTTGGTCAACTATCTCGGAATCGCGTAAAACTTGGGTCACAGGACCAGCGCTATACCAGGAGTCCAATAGCGCAAGTTTTGTCTCATTTCAACGAGCGTACACTAAATGGTACGGTATTTTATAAAAGTTACGATACGGGGACTTTTTACGGATACGGGTTGATTCTGATGCACACACACGTCCAAATCAGTTTCTGCGAAAGACCACACGTCAAGACATACCATACGCGCCTTTCGGTGTAATTGGTACGTGATGGGACGGTCCCGTTTGGCGGGACGCGCTCCGTATCATAAATTTTTAAAGTTTTAAAAATAAGTTTTTCCTTATTTTTAACCCAGTTTATCTCTGCATACAACACCGAATAAAATAATCTAATTAACAAAAAATGATCTCAGTTATATGGTCTTCACATATAAAAAATTAAATCTAGATTTGGATGTCTGCGGGGGAAGATATCAGTACTTAAACATTGGTGGTCGCAACAGTTTTTCTGTGATTAAAAGTCATGGTTTTTCTCCAACTTGGTCTCGATTTCTACCTATGGTTTAACTCTGTTTGAATGAAACTAGTTAACAGAGTTGGAAGGGGGATAGGTCATGAATATACCGGTAAAGACGGAGTCAAAATTGATTACAAGATGGAGCAAAAAATAGCACGGGAAGCGAGGGTCGTCGCTACGAATCTGTGAGGACACTGCTTGGTCGCGCGGTCTCGGACGCCACTGACTCCGGTGGCTGTACGGTTGCTCCGGTGGTCGGGGTGCGGCTGGGTCAACGTCGTAGAGGTCGGGGTCAGCGCTGGTCGCGGAGGGAATAGGTTTAGGGTTAGGGTTTATGAGATGTTATATATATATATAGAGAGAGAACAGCGGTACTCGCGGGTGAGGGGGGTATGCCTGGGCCGCGAGGAGCTGGGTTGGGTTAGGGGATTAGGCTTTTTAGTGGTTTAGGGATTAAGGGTTGGGTCAGGGTGTATTAGAATTAAGGATTTTCTTTTATTCTTCTTTTATTCTATTACTTTTATATATATATATATATATATATGGTAATAAAATTCTAAAAAAATTATACTAGTACAAAAAAAATAATCTATCATCCGTCGACAAGGTTTTCTACATAAAAGAAAATAAGGTAAAATAATAGCTTTGCTCCATAAATTCTAATGCATCTTTACCTAGTAATTAAAATTCAATAAATTATATTTATCCAATTAACTAAGAAATACTATAATTAAATTAAATGCTTGGGGGTTTTACAGCTCCACTCCTGGAGTCAAGCCTATTGTGAATTCTATTTCCCGATCAGGTGGTAAGCTGGAAGATCACCAGGAAATACATCCACAAACTCAGATACAACCTTTGGGCACTCGGGCTCCCCTTCTGCAGAGAGTACCTTAGTGTAGGCTGAACACCTTGCTCTTTGGCTCCCCGAGAAAACTCAAACTCATGATGTCCAGGCGGTCTAAATATAACTCGTCCACGCAGGCAATCTAGCTATCGAACCATTCCCAAGCCTCAATATCCATCCTCAATTCAAACGTTATAATCCAATCTCGATATGCACACTCTTGCCGAGGTAAGGTGGCCGCCGCCTACGCGAAAGCACAAACTAATCCAAAGCAAAGCAAACCAACTCTTATCTATATGAAGTAACTGGCCAATCCATAAAGGACTTTGATCGGACTGATTAAGTACAGTTCTACCCGATCCAGACTGAGTAGCTAGCCCGTCTGGTCGTATCGTACTACCGGCACCACACCCAAGGCACGTTACTATTGTCTCCTCCATGGCCGAACGGTCCCGGTGCTCCGGAGCCTATCCTGTTCGAGAAGACGAAACCCTGTTCAACACAGGTTGTCCGTGACATGCAGACACCAAGTAGGTATGACGAGAGGATTGTCACACCCCGGTTCAAAAGATAGGGAACTGAGTCACGTGGCAATGGCCAGCAGCACACTTCAGCGGGCATCATAATCTAATGGGCCCATCGGAGTGCACATAAGCTGTAAAGTATAATGAATAACCCAAAATATAACACATAAATAGTGAATCTAAATCTCATCCACATGCAACAGATATAAGAGCACATAGAGGTAATCACAACTACTAATGTGCAGAAAAGAAATGTCACAAGAAAATGTATCATAGTACAAATACTAGAGTAGTCACACGGGAACAAACCCACTAGTACAAAATACTGGAATAAAAGTAAGCAATGAGATAACTTGGAACGGCATCAGATAGCTAGATAGTAATACTGTCCCAAGGATAAAGTCACTACCAGAGATCAGGCGAAGTCCTCGGGGATGACCTCGTCCTCGGTAATGGGTCCTGCTACTGGATACGTACCCGGACCGTACTCCTCTGGGTAATCTTCCTCGCCTAAACATGGAAGGGAACTAGGTCCTCAGAGGGACGTAACAAGGTACAAAAATACAGCATGCCAAGTATAACAGAAAGTATAAGTGCAACGATGGGGTAATCTAGCATAACCAACTAAATGAGACACAGTTTAAAGACAATGTTCGACGCGTGGACTGTCCAAAATAAAACCGTAGCTCCAGACACGAAAACACACGGGACGTACCGCAGCTCCGGGCAAAGAGTCACACGGGTGATACAACTACTCTAGATACAGGATCACTACAGAAATAATACATATACATATATAAGTGTGTACAGAGGAGCCCAAACATCTAGTAACTGTCTTCCTCTTCCCAAGAGGTCAACGATTGTGCACTGAACTTGAACTTCTATCTAGCAGTCATGTCATACTGAAGTAACTATAACCAACGCGACCCTAAGGTCATCCCAGTCTCCAGTCATGATATCAGTATCAGGAATACAGGAAATATGGCATGATAATAGTGTATGAATGTGTCCTAGGGTTACGATATACACAGGTACATACATCGATGTGTTACGAACATCAAGCATTCATTATGAGATGTTACGACGAACGTCTGCACCCGGTTGTGATCTGGACGCGAAGTAACGATCTTAATCAAACACGCGCATAATGTATATAATAAAATAATAAATATCTGGTAACTAAAATACAGGGTGGCAAGGTATACTTGCCTGCGTCCGGCTGCTGAAGATGGGGATCCGGTACAACGTCCAAGTCCGCAGGTCTCATAGTACCTAGAGACGAGATACAAGCTCAATCAATAGACTATCACAAGGCTAAAATAAGATGTGACACACGTCTAATCATATGTTCAAACTCAGCTACAACTCACTTGGACACGACGCTAGAGGGTTGACCAAGGTTGACTAAGGTAGGTTACATCTAATACGATCAATCACAGTATACTATCAGTACAATCCTCAATCCCGCATATTTACCATGGTATTTATCGACAGTTCGAGCCATGATCAATCCTCAGATTTTTTTTTCCGGTGTTCACAGACGTTAACATGTACATTTAAATATCATCCTCGAAGAAATTAATAATTTATTTATTAAACCTCAAAAACATTATTTTATTATTCAAACACCCTCTCACAGATACATAGCTCACATATTTTTATTCCTCAATCGATTTCATCAGTAGTAATCAAAACCTCAACCAATGAACAACCTAATGATATCCTACACCATTTCATATTTATTCAACCTGCCCCTTGATACCCATCACAAATCATAACATAAAACCCTAAGTAATATATATATATTCATAACCAATCGAAAGCATGTAAATAACCCTAAAACTCATATGGCATTTAACTCTAAACTCAAATACACATAAACCCTAACTAGCTAAGTTATGTCCATAATAATAATACTACATTTAAACAAGGGGATGGAGGAGAGGTTACCCCTGTGGTGTGGGGGTGGTGCTGGCCGGATGGCCGAGGGGTTGCCGGAGTGTGGTCGAGGGAGTCGACAGCACGGTGGATGTGTTGTGGTGGTGGTACGAGGATCGCCGGAGGGGGAGGTCATGGTGGTGATGATGAGGCTGATAAAGATGATGAGGATGAGGATGATGCTGGTGGTGAAGTCGGAGTGGAGGAAGGTTGCAGGCGGTGGCCGGTCGATTGTACGTGGAGGGTTCAATGATGATGATGATCGAAAAGGAGGGAGGCAGAATGGATGCTGGAGATGGTGAGGTGGCATTGGTGAAGGCTGCAGTCGGTCGAGTTTGGCTCAGCGGAGGTGGTCGAGGCCGGTCGGTGGAGTCCGAAGGTAGAGGCGGCTCGCCAGGGTTGATGGAAGCAGCAGGTTCTCGGCCGAGGTGCTGGAGACGTCAGCGGAGTGAGGGTTGCTCGGCCGGCCGGAGTGAAGTGGGCAGCGGGTCAGCGGGGCGGAGGAAGTAACGTGGAGGTGGTGGCAGCAGTCGAGGATGGCCGGAGTAGGGAGCTTGGCCGGAGGGTGCTCGGTTTTTAAATGGAGGAGGTAAAGTGGAGTAGAAGGAGAAGAAGAAGAAGAAGAAGTAAGAAGAAAGGAAGAAGAAATATATGCTACAGTTAGGAAAAGGAGGGAGGAGAGAGAAAGGGGGGTTCCCTAGGTGTTGGGATTAGGGCCGGCTTAGGGGGAAGAGTGAAGTGATGGAGATGTTTTATAGGGAGGTGTGTGTAGAATGGGTGGTGAGGATGACCCCAATTTTTGAATGGATGGCTCATAATTAATCATGAAGGAATGTACATACAAAGGAGAGAGAGAGAGTGGGGATGGGCTTGATTGGTCAATGAGTGAGGGTGAGGCTTCTCCATTTGGTTTGGACCAAGGAGGTGATGACACCTATTGCAATAATTGCAACTAAGCCCCTTTATTTTGGGTATTTACACAAATACATGAAATAATGAAAAAATTATTGGAGAAATGGTGTTTGGTGTTTTGTAGGATGAGAGGGTGTTATGTATTTTGCATGGGCTTAATTCATGGGGCATTGGGTTAAGTTGGGATTAAAAATGGGATTAGTCAAAGTTGGTATCCACAATTAAATTAAAATAAAAATGTCATGTGCTCTTAAATTAATCAGGGGCACCTGGGGTCTCAATTGGGAGTGACATAAAGGTCATAAATAGTGTAGACTTGGTGTCAGTCTTGGACCCTTTAATTGGTCTGGCTCAACGGGTTGAGTTGGTGGCTCAAAATTGATGGCAACGACACAGGTGTGCGACACATGATTAAATATGGATTTCGGTTACGGAAAGTTGTGCAATTAAATTAGAGCACAAGCGATTATGATTTTGAGTGACGAAAAAGTCCAACGCCTAAATTGGCGTATCAAGTCTAGAATACAACAACTTGTTAGAATTTATGGGCTGATATTGGGCTCCGAATATTACAACAACGGTAGGGCTCTCCAAGGGTTTAATTAAAGAGTCAGACTTCTGCATCCTTAATTCTAAACCTCAAATATCTGCTGCTAAACCAAAATTTTCTAACCCATAACCAGACTATCTATAGAAATAAATAAGGGAGTTTACATCCTTCCCAACTTAGAAAAATTTCGTCCCCGAAATTAAAAGTAAAGCACGATAATAGCTACGAGAATTTAAAGGCAAACTGGTAATCAAATGCGGTACGTAAATTCGTACCTTGGTCCTCAAATAAATACGAAAAAAGCTGTCGAATGGAATCCTCGCGCTCCCAGGTAGACTCGCCTGGCGAATGATGCTTCCATGCAACTTTGACCAGTCGAATAGTCTGACCTCTCAAAGTCTTCTCACTGTGATCAAGTATCTCCACTGGCTGCTCCACGTAATATAAACTGGGCCCGACTAAAATCTCTGAATGATCAAGAATGTGGCTAAGGTCTGCCACGTATCTCCTCAACTGTGATACGTGAAATACATTATGCACTCCTTCTAATGATGGAGGCAATGCAAGACGATAAGCCACTTCGCCAACTGGTTCCAAGATGTCGAAAGGTCCAATATACCTCGGACTCAGCTTGCCTCTGCCTCCGAATCTGATAGTACCGCGAGTAGGCGATATCTTCAAAAATACATAGTCACCTTCCTTGAACTCCAAAGGTCTGCGGTGCGCATCTGTCCAATGCTTCTATCTGTCCTGTGCTGCACGCAGGTGGCTCTGAATCTGCTTGACTTTCTCCACTGTCTGTGTCACCAACTCTGGACCAAGTATATGATGCTCTCCCACGTCACCCCAACATACCAGTGACCTACACTTCCTGCCGTACAGTATCTCATAAGGTACCATCTGTATACTAGCCTGGTAGCTGTTATTGTAGGAGAATTCCACCAAGTGTAGATGGTCCTCCCAAGATCCTCCAAAGTCGATCATGCACGCTCTTAACATATCATTTAGTATCTGTATCGTGTGCTCTGACTGGCCATCTATCTATGGATGATATACAGTGCTGAACTTAAGACGAGTTCCTAGACTCTCCTGCATACTCTGCCAAAAATGTAACATAAATCTGGAATCATGATCCGATACAATGCTGACAGGCACTCCATGTAGTCGTACTATCTGTCTCATATACATGTCAGCTAATATCTTCGTGGACTGCCCAACTCTGAAGGGCAAGAAATATGCAGACTTGGTGAGTCTGTCTACGACAACCCAAACTGCATCCTTTCCGCTAGGGCTCCACTGGAATCTTGAGACAAAGTCTATGGTAATGTGCTCCCACTTCCACTCAGGAATGGGAAGCGGCTGCAATAGTCCTGCAGTCCTCTGATATTCAGCCTTGACTTGTTGACAAACCAAATATCTCGCTACGAAACTTGTAATCTCTCTCTTTATCCCATGACACCAGTAATGTTGTCTCAAATCTTGGTACATCTTCGTACCCCCGGGATGAATAGAATAAATTGAGCTATGAGCCTCGGTCATCAACTTCTAGCGTAGCTCGCCACTCGGAACGTATAGGCGATCTCCATACCTCAATGTTCCGTCTTCATGAATCCTGAGTCCCATCTGTATGCTGACCTCTGTCCTCTCTCGTAGCCGTCGAAATCTTGCATCTGTAGGCAGGGCTGCCCTGATCCTCTTAACCAATATAGACTGAACCTCGAGACTGGCCATCTGTCCATCCATGCCTAGCAATACAATCTCTTGAAGATCCTCTAGCAATTGCTGCTGAGTTGTCAAAAAGTAGGCCATGGGCTTCCTGCTTAAGGCATCTGCTACTACATTTGCCTTGCCAGGGTGGTACTGCAACTCTATATCATAATCTGTCATCAACTCTAGCCAGCGCCTCTATCTCATGGTGAGCTCCTTCTGCGTGTAGATATACTTCAGACTTTTATGATCTGTGTAAATCTCAACACGCTCTCCATAAAGGTAGTGTCGCCATAGCTTTAGTACAAATATCACTACAGCCAGCTCTAGATCGTGCGTCGGATAGTTCTTCTCATAAAATCTCAGCTGTCTCGATGCATAAGCTATCACTTTGCCGTGTTGCATCAGTACACATCCTAATCCGCTCCCAGACGCATCACTATACACTACAAATCCTCCTGATCCTGAAGGAAGTGTCAAAATCGGTGCTGATGTTAGATGCTTCTTCAGCTCATCGAAAGTCGTCTAACACTCTTCGGTCCAGATAAACTCTTCGCCTTTATGCGTCATTCGCGTCATAGGCGCAACGATCCTTGAGAAATTTTTCATGAACCTCCGATAATATCCGGTAAGTCCGAGGAAACTCCTAACCTCTGTAACTAATGTAGGGGTAGGCCACGTCTCTACTGCAGCTATCTTCTCTGGGTCAACTGATAGTCCATCTCTGATGATTATGTGTCCCAGGAATGGTACTCTATCCAAGCAGAACTCATATTTGCTGAGCTTGGCATACAATCTCTCCTGCCTCAGTGTCTCCAACACAATCCTGAGATGTCTCTCGTGCTCCTCATGGCTCTTGGAATATACCAAGATATCGTCGATAAATACCACCACGAACTTATCTAAGTACTGGTAGAAAATATTGTTCATCAGACACATAAATACTGCTAGTGCGTTGGTTAAACCAAACGGCATGACTAGAAACTCATAGTGCCCATACTTCATCCAAAAAGTCGTCTTTGGAATGTCCTCTCTCCGTACCTTGATCTGATGATAACCGGATCTGAGATCCATCTTCGAGAATACACATGAGCCACTAAGCTGATCAAATAAATCATCGATGCGCGGCAATGGGTACTTGTTCTTTATCGTTTGTAAACCCCCTCACCAAAAATAGATATTTTGTGTGTATTTTATATTATTATATTTATTATAGATATTAAATTTCTTTAGAGTATTCTCTTAGTTAATTAGAAAATAAATTTCTTGATATATTTACTTATGTAAATATTTATTTAGAATCATTTTTAGGTTATTTTAGATTTTTGTAGATTTTTCTAGAATTTTTAGGTAATTAAAATATAGGGAACCTAAATTTCTAGGACTTCCATGATTTACTTTGAGACCATACTTGCATGTTGTTCCTACCAAATATTTATTTTAGTTTAAAATATTTAATTATATTTTTCTGTAATTTATTTAGAATTTTAAGAAATTTATTTAGATTTTTAAAATTATTTAGAATTTATTTGGATATATATAGTCTTAATATTAGATAGATGCTAATTTAGTGTTAATAGATATTAATAAGATTTTATAAATTATTTATATTATCTTTAATTATATTTAAGATTATAAATTATTGGAATTAATTCAAACTCTATTTTAAATTAATTCAAATCCTGAACCTACTAGGAAAGCAACTTCATGTATATCCTATCCTTATTTAAATTCATCATAATCCTATCCAAAATAACCAATCCTAGACATATTTAATTAAGTAGTGTCCACCATTATAAATACCTCATCCTTCATATTTTTATTTCCCAAATTCACCTCTTTTTCGTCCAAAAAGAGTCAAAATTTGTCATAAATTCAGCCTCATTTTCTAGTATGTTATGACGACTTAAAAAGGCGATATCTCCTAACTCCGGACTCCAAACGAGGCCTAGTTTCTTGCGTTAGAAGGATATTGAGGTTAGATTTCTGATTAAATAATTTATTTTATGAAATTATGAGTATTAAATTCTGAAAAATTCGTAGAGCACAGCATGTCCGAAAATAGACGTGTTTTAATATTTTCGCGATTCCGGGAGAACCAGGAATCAGAATAATGAACCGTTTAAATTTCGGAAAGCTAATGTCGAGATCATTGACATATGTTTTTCCCAGAATTTAATTCGAAGTATTTATATACTGTTAATTCTGTAGAACTTCTAGGTTAGAATTTAACCATCGGTGCACAATACAAAATTTGTATGTGCCATAATTCTCAAACGAATTTGAATTTGGACGAGCCATAAATTCTAACATATTTTTGACGCTGAAATCTACAGGAAATCATGCATGAAAGTTGAGTTTGTGTCGGTTGACTTTTCGGTCAACAGATCGCCTCGATTTACGTGCCATGAGTCTCGAGTTGATAAAATTCAGTTTCTTTGGACAAAATTTAGGAATTAACATAAAAATCAGAATAATAAGATTAAAATAGGATTTTAGAGTAATTATTCCAGAATTAAATAAATTAAAATAAATTATCTTTTGACGTGATAAATTTGTAATACATAGGCTATTTGGACTGTGACTTGGACTCTGATTCATACCAGCAGCAGGACCCCAGGCAAGATACCTTGCCAAATTATTTACAGTATTTTGCATGCTTAGTATATTTATGTTTTTTTTTACATTTCTGTATAGTTCTTGCATGTGTAGTTTTCCTTCAGTCATTACTATGTATTAGATATGTTGACACACACATGGCACCTAGTATCATGAGAGGACAATCATTAGGCGTATAGGCTTTTAACCACTCTGGTAAACCGTAGTATATAGCTCGCACTACGGGCGTGTGTCGCGCTGGTCACTACCCCTGCGGTATGTCAATTTCTGGAGTCTCGCTGGTCGCTACCCCCGCGGTATATCAATTTTTGATGTCCATTGACGTGTGTGTGAGTTGTGAGGTAGATCGAGTAGCCTACCCTTGCCCATACGTCAAAAAGTTGTCCTTATTTGCATTCATATAGATTGTCTTGTACAGCGTACTTATTTATTTTCAAATTATATGCATGTTTACTGTATTCAAGATGGCTCGTATTTTCTGTATCTTGTTACGTCCCTCTGAGGACCTGGTCCTCTGCCAGGTGTATCTGTTCTTGAGTATTTGCAGGAGCGCATATTTGGATGGTTACATGTGATCCGAGGATGTCTTCTCTTCGAGTCCGTGATTGATAGCTGGTATTCTTATATTGTGTTTATTGTGTTGTACTCATATTGTATTTGCTCTTATATTCGAGTTGGTAGTGGATTTGTTTCCATCCAACTATCATCCTTAGATACTTCTTATTGAGATCTAGTTTCATAGATACTGGTTATTTATTTTTATATGATTTTGGTGGATGAGATTTAGATTTTACCCTGTGACTTGTATTATATTTTATACCACTTGTGGATTTGATATTCATATTACAGCGTACGTATGGATATGGTTTCCATATATTGGAGTTGCCATATCCATGCGGCTGGCATGCTTACGTGTTCTAGTCCTATGTATTTTGGGACTGGGGCATGACATATTTTTGTGGTGGCCCATGCAGGTCGAGAGCATATTGTCTCGGTTACGTTACTGTACCGAGCAAGCCTGCACATAGGATTAGAATATAGGATCTCATCCACTTATTTATCACCTCCCATGATTTCATTTCGCACTCTCATTTGATAGCTTCATTGCATCTTGTTTGATTCCTTCACAACGTCAATCTTATCTTTTCTTTCGTGCTTGATTGGGGTTAGGAAGGTGTCTTGTACCAGGTATATACACTATATTGTTTAATAATACTATTAGTTAAATTATTGTAAGTTGGATAGTATGCCTCATAACCTAGTAACACATAATCCTGTTGACTCATTAATGAAGTATAATTGAATGACACCAACTATAGGCTTGCATAAGGAGATATTGTTTATCTAGACTATAGAACTTTAGTGTTTATCTAGACTGTAGAACTTAGAGGCTCATACACCCATTTGGTTGACTTTAGACTTAGACAAGAAATTAGTATGGCAACTGTAGAGGCACAACACCGATCTTCTTGGTGAACTTAGATTATTCTGTACCTTCCTCCATCATAATCAAGCGTACTTATATTTTTACTACCTCGACTTATACTACTATTATAGCCTAGTTTTGCAAGCTTGTTCTTTTATTGAGCTTGTTCATGATATATGTATTATTGGGGGCCCACACTAATACATTGTCTAAATCAGAATCGGTGTATTATGGTCTGATCAACCGTAGTGCACTTGGTTCGCTCTTTGTATCACTACTTTATGTGGATTGAGATATAGTTGACTCAACTTGTTAGACAAATATACTTGCCCTCTAGACTGGTCAAAGCATATCATGTCAGGTACATAACTGTTCTGATATGAACATGATAATAGGAATTTACCAAAATAAGGTTTCAATCCACAACTGCCTTGGCAACTCCTTTTCGAATTCTCTAATCCCTTCGAATCCCGTACTTGTATTATATCACCTCCTCTTTGAACTCTTTATTGTTGTTTTCCGTCTTCCCCTATTTCGGAAAGACGAACGTTCGTGCTTAGTATAAGTTTGATACACGAATAGTACTAGATATACCCCATAGGCCAAGCACTCATGATGACAAATAAGAAGCGCGGGCACAAGAAGTCATAGATACAGGTACGACCTTAGTTATATGTGTCATTGCATACTCATGACCCCCTTTATGACACGGGATCTTAAGTGTATAAATAGCCGTAGAATTATATATAAGGTAGTTTAGCAGTTATGAGGATATGTTGATATTCTAACTAGATGGCATATCCATGAAGCTAATGGATGACACGCGTAGCAATAGTAGTATTCTCTTTCTATCACCATATCGCCCTTTTGGGTGGCTCATCTTCTCTCCTATATCCATTCCTTATCTCGTGCTTAACTCTTCCTATCATAGTTGTATCTTTTCGTGTCATTATGAATTGTTTGATTTATATCAACCTCACCCTTATTTTGTTAGTTAAAACGTAAATGGTTTAGTAGATGATTAATAACTAAAGGATGAGTTCTTAATAATAACCCTTATGTATATGACCTATAGCAATATCTGTATCCTCTTATTATTTTAAAAACCATGTATAGCATCCCTTAGGCTAATAGGAATTTGTTAGACTGTTTGAACTAGTTTATACTTTTAATAGTTTTATAAGTTAGTCAAGACTATAACTATTGCCCAAAAACTTAGACTATGCCTAGGAAAGAATTGAAGGCACTTGTTACGAACTGACAACTATGATAAATCGCTGGCAAAGTAGCGACAGCTGCAGCTAGACCGTTGTAGTAAAGTAGTCGAAGTATTTGCAGACATATTGGTCAGGTGGCATGGCAGTATTAGACTACGATGCTTGACGGTTACAAAGAAAAATCATGGTTGTGAGATTCAAGACAAGTACCCCAAGATTCTCGACCCAATAAATATATTCGTCTTACAACCTAGACAATAGCCTCAAGAGACTGTGACTATTAGTAGAACTTTTGTAAGTTGGATAGTATAGACGAGTTAGAGGATAATAGAATAGTGTATGGACAATAAATGAGAAGTGTTAGAATGACAGACCATGACTTTAGGAAGCACTGCTAGATAGCTATGTAGTGTAATAGCTATAGTGATTATTATGAATATGGGTTAGTGTCAATTTCGAGGACAAAATTTTTGTAAGTTGGGTAGATTGTAAACCCCCTCACCAAAAATAGATATTTTGTGTGTATTTTATATTATTATATTTATTATAGATATTAAATTTCTTTAGAGTATTCTCTTAGTTAATTAGAAAATAAATTTCTTGATATATTTACTTATGTAAATATTTATTTAGAATCATTTTTAGGTTATTTTAGATTTTTGTAGATTTTTCTAGAATTTTTAGGTAATTAAAACATAGGGAACCTAAATTTCTAGGACTTCCATGATTTACTTTGAGACCATACTTGCATGTTGTTCCTACCAAATATTTATTTTAGTTTAAAATATTTAATTATATTTTTCTGTAATTTATTTAGAATTTTAAGAAATTTATTTAGATTTTTAAAATTATTTAGAATTTATTTGGATATATATAGTCTTAATATTAGATAGATGCTAATTTAGTGTTAATAGATATTAATAAGATTTTATAAATTATTTGTATTATCTTTAATTATATTTAAGATTATAAATTATTGGGATTAATTCAAACTCTATTTTAAATTAATTCAAATCCTGAACCTACTAGGAAAGCAACTTCATGTATATCCTATCCTTATTTAAATTCATCATAATCCTATCCAAAATAACCAATCCTAGTCATATTTAATTAAGTAGTGTCCACCATTATAAATAACTCATCCTTCATATTTTTATTTCCCAAATTCACCTCTTTTTCGTCCAAAAAGAGTCAAAATTCGTCATAAATTCAGCCTCATTTTCTAGTATGTTATGACGACTTAAAAAGGCGATATCTCCTAACTCCGGACTCCAAACGAGGCCTAGTTTCTTGCGTTAGAAGGATATTGAGGTTAGATTTCTGATTATATAATTTATTTTACGAAATTATGAGTATTAAATTTTGGAAAATTCGTAGAGCACAGCATGTCCGAAAATAGACGTGTTTTAATATTTTTGCGATTCCGGGAGAACCAGGAATCAGAATAATGAACCGTTTAAAGTTTCGGAAAGCTAATGTCGAGATCATTGACATATGTTTTTCCCAGAATTTAATTTGAAGTATTTATATACTGTTAATTCTGTAGAACTTCTAGGTTAGAATTTAACCATCGGTGCACAATACAAAATTTGTATGGGTTAGAATTTAACCATCGGTGCACAATACAAAATTTGTATGTGCCATAATTCCCAAACGAATTTGAATTCGGATGATCCGTAAATTCCAGCATATTTTTGACGCTGAAATCTACAGGAAATCATGCATGAAAGTTGAGTTTGTGTCGGTTGACTTTTCGGTCAACAGATCGCCTCGATTTACGTGCCATGAGTCTCGAGTTGATAAAATTTAGTTTCTTTGGACAAAATTTAGGAATTAACATAAAAATCAGAATAATAAGATTAAAATAGGATTTTAGAGTAATTATTCCAGAATTAAATAAATTAAAATAAATTATCTTTTGACGTGATAAATTTGTAATACATAGGCTATTTGGACTGTGACTTGGACTCTGATTCATACCAGCAGCAGGACCCCAGGCAAGATACCTTGCCAAATTATTTATAGTATTTTGCATGCTTAGTATATTTATGTTTTTTTATTGCATTTCTGTATAGTTCTTGCATGTGTAGTTTTCCTTCAGTCATTACTATGTATTATATATGTTGACACACACATGGCACCTAGTATCATGAGAGGACAATCATTAGGCGTATGGGCTTTTAACCACTCTGGTAAACCGTAGTATATAGCTCGCACTACGGGCGTGTGTCGCGCTGGTCGCTACCCCCGCGGTATGTCAATTTTTGGAGTCTCGCTGGTCGCTACCCCCGCGGTATGTCAATTTCTGATGTCCATTGACGTGTGTGTGAGTTGTGAGGTAGATCGAGTAGCCTACCCTTGCCCATATATAGAAAAGTTGTCCTCATTTGCATTCATATAGATTGTCTTGTACAGCATACTTATTTATTTTCAAATTATATGCATGTTTACTGTATTCAAGTTGGCTCGTATTTTCTGTATCTTGTTACGTCCCTCTGAGGACCTGGTCCTCTGCCAGGTGTATCTGTTCTTGAGTATTTGCAGGAGCGCAGATTTGGATGGTTACATGTGATCCGAGGATGTCTTCTCTTCAAGTCCGTGATTGATAGCTGGTATTCTTATATTGTGTTTATTGTGTTGTACTCATATTGTATTTGCTCTTATATTCGAGTTGGTAGTGGATTTGTTTCCATCCAACTATCATCCTTAGATACTTCTTATTGAGATCTAGTTTCATAGATACTGGTTATTTATTTCTATATGATTTTGGTGGATGAGATTTAAATTTTACCCTATGACTTGTATTATATTTTATACCACTTGTGGATTTGATATTCATATTACAGCGTACGTATGGATTTGCTTTCCATATATTGGAGTTGCCATATCCATGCGGCTGGCATGCTTACGTGTCCTAGTCCTATGTATTTTGGGACTGGGGCGTGACATCGTTACAGCATTTAATGCCCTGTAATCGATAAACAAATGTACCGTCCCATCTTTCTTTGGCACAAATAAGATGGGTGCTCCCCATAGAGAAACACTAGCCCATATGAAACCCTTATCCAGGAGATCATCTACTTAGACTTTCAACTCAACCAATTCTTTTGGTGCTATTCTGTAAACAGGGGAAGTAATTGGCTCAGCTTCGGGAGTCAACTCTATAGTGAACGCAATCTCTCTGTCAGGTGGCAGGCCTGAGAGATCATCTGGAAACACATCCTCAAACTCTGATAAAAAGTGAGGGTATATCGGTTCACCTTTTAAAATGTGTGTCGCTAGGATAGGTTGGACACCATGCTCCCGGGCTCCCCGAAGAAACTCAAACTCAGGGTGATCTGGGGGTTTAAATATGACACAACCACGACGGTAATCTAGCGTTGTGTGGTATTGGCTCAACCAATCCATGTCTAGGACAATGTCATAGTCCGGCATGGAAAAGACCAAAAATTGGGCACGCATCTCTCACCCGCAGACAACTACTGAACATGATCTATAAGTGTCGCTAATATGTACTATTCTACCTCCCGTAAGAATCCTCTTGATCTTCGGAAGGGGTACAGTGGATATTCTATGGGTGGCCACAAAACTAGCAGCTATAAAAGAGTGTGTGGCACCAGAATCAAATAAGACTACTGCTGGTAATGAAGCTACTAAGATAGTACCTACGATCACTTCTTCGGCTGTCTCTGCCTCCTCTATAGTCATCGCATAGGCCTGACCATGTCTCGGTGTCGGTGCCCTCGGCTGCTGC
Organism: Iris macrosiphon; assembly: GCA_036927795.1. Lineage (NCBI taxonomy): Eukaryota > Viridiplantae > Streptophyta > Magnoliopsida > Asparagales > Iridaceae > Iris > Iris macrosiphon. Next base: position 28,089,151 of record JAYESA010000004.1, on the reverse strand, counting down.
TGTCGAGCCTGCTTGAATCGATCTGCCTGTGGGGCCAAGGGTGGCCTCCTCTGATTTCCCCCGGGTGCTGGTGGTCGCAGTACTCCAGTTCCTGCGTAAGGCGGCCTCGGTGCTGGCAGGGCTGGCCGGTGAACCATCTGTACTGGATCCCTCTGGTTGGGGCAATCTCGGATTGCATGCTGGCCTGATCCACATCTCAGACATACGTCCAGCCTCCATTGACAGTCCCTCAATATATGTCCCATCTTGCCGCAGAAATGGCATATGGAAATCACTGCTCCCTGCAGGGGTGCTGCTCTCTGCTGCTGCTGCTGTACTAGATGACGCTTTGTAGGTCCTCCTTGCGGGTCTTGAACTGCTGATGATGATGCACAAGAGCGCTTCAGGCTGGCCTCTATTTTGTTGATGCGATCCTGTCATCGTGCTGCTAATAATACCTCGAAGTAGGAGGTAGGGGCTATAGACCCGATAAATCTCTGCGTCTCGAAACTCAGGCCTTCATAGAACTTCTCGACCTTTACCTCCTCGGAAGGGATCAGGTACGGTACAAATCTGCTCAGGCAGAGGAACTCAGCATTGTATTCCTCTATAGTCATACTTCCCTGCCTGAGGTTCTAAAATCTATCCCGAAGCTCTGTTCGGGCAGTGGAGGGTATGTACATCTCCTGGAAGAGCCTAGAGAACTCTTCCCACGTGACCTGGTCTAGTCCCAAATGCTGCTCCTCTGAGAGCCACCAGTGATGAGCGTTACCAGTGATCTGCATCCTGACGGCAGTCATCCATCGGTGTCGTAGGAGGTCGGTAGCATCCAGCTGGTGCTGAATGCTGGTGAGCCATGCATGGACCTCCGTCGGCTCTTCTATGCCAGCAAAAGGTTGTGGCATCATACGACGGAAGTCTATGACAGACCCCATCGTCGACTGGTGTGCTGGTGGTGACGTCTGCCCCAAGGCCGTCACGATACACTCCCTCAAGGTCTCAGCCTAGCACTGCTGGGCCTGCTGCTGAGCCTGCTGCTAGACCTGTTGTTGGGCCTGCATCATCGCATATACCATCTGAAACATCTATGTCCCATCCATGGGTTGCCCTGCGGGGAATGTCATATAGGGCATCTGGGGAGCTAATGGTGGAGGTGGGGGCAGATGATGTTCCTCCTGTCCCGGGGTCCTCTGATCCTCAAGTCCTGCCTGATGCGAAGTCTGATGCCCGTCCGAAGGCACCTCTGGCTGCCCCTATAACTATCCCAGGGAAGCTGGAGTCAACAGAAGAACATGCCCCAATTTTGGTTCCTTGGATGATCCTGCGTCACGGGGAACATCTCCCGGCTGCACGACGCGTACGCTGCGGAGATTCATAACTCTGAAAAGAAGTCATGACTGCGATCAGCATTGAGGAAATAAACAAGATGCAATTTGGTAAAAGAAATCGAGATAGAGGTGTTATGTGAAGGTTTTAAACTTGTAGATGAGATTCCTAATATCTATTCCTAATTTGCAGGCTCGTTTGGCACAGTCAGGTGACCAAGACAATTTAAATCGGACCTGCATGGGCTACCACAAAAACCTTGTCATGCCCCGATTCCAAAGATAGGGAACTGAGTCACATGGTAATATCCAGCAGCACACTTCGGCGGACATTCCAATCTAATGGGCCCGTCGGAGTGCATCTAAGCTGTAAAGTACAATGAATAACCCAACACATAACACAAAAATAGTGAATCTAAATCTCATCCACAAGAAATAGATATAAGAGCACATAGAGGTAATCACAACTACTAATGTGCAGAAAAGAAATGTCATAAGAAAATATATCATAGTACAAATACTAGAGTAGTCACACGGGAACAAATTCGCTAGTACAAAATACTGGAATGAAAGTAAGCAATGAGATAACTTGGAACGACATCAGATAGCTAGATAGTAATACCGTCCCAAGGATAAAGTCACAACCAGAGATTAGACAAAGTCCTCGGGGATGACCTCATCCTCGGCAATGGGTCCTGCTGCTGGATATGTAACCGGACCGTACTCCTCTGGGTAATCTTCCTCGCCTAAACCTGGAAGGGAACCAGGTCCTCAGAGGGACGTAACAAGGTACAAAAATACAGCATGCCAAGTATAACAGAAAGTACAAATGCAACGACGGGGTAATCTAGCATAACCAACTAAGTGAGACACAGTTTAAAGATAATGTTCGACGCGTGGGCTGTCCAAAATAAAACCGTTGCTCCGGACACGAAAACATACGGGACGTACCGCAGCTTCGGACAAAGAGTCACACGGGTGATACAACTACTCTAGATACAGGATTACTACAGAAATAATATATATACATATATAAGCTAATGCAGAGGAGCCCAAACGTCTAGTAACTGTCTTCCCCTTTCCAAGCGGTCAACGATTGTGCGCTGAACCTGAACCTCTATCTAGCAGTCTCGTCATACTAAAATAACTATAACCAATGCGACCCTAAGGTCGTCCCAGTCTCCAGTCATGATATCAGTATCAGGAATACAGGAAATCTGGCACGATAACAGTATATGAATGTGTCCTAGGTTACGATATACACAGGTACGTACATCGAGGTGTTACGAACGTCTATTATTCGTTACGAGACATTACGATGAACGTCTGCACCCGGTTGTGATCCGGACGCGAAGTAACGATCTTAATCAAACACGCGCACAATATATATAATGAAATAATAAATATCTGGTAACTGAAATATAGGGTGGTAAGGTACACTTGCCTGCGTCTGGCTGCTGAAGATGGAGATCCGGTACAACGTCCAAGTCCGCAGGTCCCGTAGTACCTAGAGACGAGATACAAGATCAATCAATAGACTATCACGAGGCTAAAATAAGAATTGATACATGTCTAATCATATGTTTAAACTCAGCTATAACTCACTTGGATACGACGTTAGAGGGTTGACCAAGATTGACTAAGGTAGGTTACATCTAATATGATCAATCATAGTATACTATCAGTATAATCCTTAATCCCCTATATTTATTATGGTATTTATCGACAGTTCGAGCCATGATCAATCCTCAGATTTTTCTCCGGTGTTCACAGACGTTAATATGTACATTTAAATATCATCCTCGAAGAAATTAATAATTTATTTATTAAACCTCAAAAATGTTATTTTATTATTCAAACACTCTCTTACAGATACATAGCTCACATATTTTTATTCCTCAATCGATTTCATCAGTAGTAATCAAAACCTCAACCAATGAACAACCTAATGATATCCCACACCATTTCATATTTATTTAACCTGCTCCTTGATACCCATCACAAATCATAACATAAAACCCTAAGTACTATATATATATATTCATAACCAATCAAAAGCATGTAAATAACCCTAAAACTCATATGGCATTTTACTCTAAACTCAAATACACATAAACCCTAACTAGCCAAGTTATGTCCATAATAATAATACTATATTTAAACAAGGGGTGGAGGAGAGGTTACCTCTGCGGTGTGGGGGTGGTGCTGGCCTGATGGCCGAGGGGTTGCCGGAGTGTGGTCGAGGGAGTCGACAACACGGTGGAGGTGCTGTGGTGGTGGTGCGAGGCTCGCCGGAGGGGGAGGTCGTGGTGGTGATGATGAGGCTGGTGAAGATGATGAGGATGATGATAATGCTGGTGGTGAAGTCGGAGTGGAGGGAGGTTGCAGGCGGTGGCCGGTCGACTGTACGTGGAGGGTTCAATGATGATGATGATCGGAAAGAAGAGAGACAGGATGGATGCTGGAGATGGTAAGGTGGCATTGGTGGAGGCTGCAGTCGGTCGGGTTTGGCTCGACGGAGGTGGTCGAGGCCGGTCGGTAGAGTCCGGAGGTAGAGGCGGCTCGCCGGGGTTGATGGGAGCCGCAGGTTCTCGGCCGAGGTGCTAGGAACATCAGCAGGGTGAGGGTTGCTCGGCCAGCCGGAGTAAAGTGGGCAGCGGGTCAGCGGGGCAGAGGAAGTAACGTGGAGGTGGTGGCAGCAGTCGGGGATGGCCGGAGTAGGGAGCTTGGCCGGAGGGTGCTCGATTTTTAAATGAAGGAGGTGAAGTACAGTAGAAGGAGTAGAAGGAGTAGAAGGAGAAGAAGAAGTAAGAAGAAAGGAGAAGAAATATATGCTACAGATAGGAGAAGGAGGGAGGAGAGAGAAATGGGGGGGGGGGTTTCCCTAGCTGTTGGGATTAGGGCCGGCTTGGGGGAAGAGTGAAGTGATGGAGATGTTTTATAGGGAGGTGTGTGTAGAATGGGTGGTGAGGATGAGCCTCAATTTTTGAATGGATGGTTCACAATTAATCATGAAGGAATGTACATACAAAGGAGAGAGAGTGGGGATGGGCTTGACCGGTCAATAAGTGAGGGTGAGGCTTCTCCATTTGGTTTGGACCAAGGAGGTGATGACACCTATTGCAATAATTGCAACTAAGCCCCTTAATTTTGGGTATTTGCACAAACACATAAAATAATGGAAAAATTATAGGAAAAATGGTGTTTGGTATTTTATAGGCTTAGAGGATGTTGTGTATTTTGCATGGGCTTAATTCATGAGGCATTGGGTTAAGTTGGGATTAAAAACGGGATTAGTCAAAGTTGGTATCCCCAATTAAATTAAAATAAAAATGTCATATGCTCTTAAATTAATCGGGGGCACCTGGAGTCTCAATTGGGAGTGACACAAAGGTCATGAATGGTGTACGCTAGGTGTCAGTCTTGGATCCTTTAATTGTTCCGGCTCAACAGGTTGAATTGGTGGCTCAAAATTGATGGCAAGGACATAGGTGTGCGATACATGATTAAATATAGATTTCGATTATGAAAAGTTGTGCAATTAAATTAGAGCACAAGCGATTATGATTTTGAGTGACGAGAAAGTCCAGCGCCTAAATTAGCGTGTCAAGTCTAGAATGCAACAACTTGTTGGAATTTATGGGCTGATGTTGGGCTCCGAATATTATAACAATGGTAGGGCGCTCCAAGGGTTTAATTAAAGAGTCAGACTTCTGCATCCTTAATTCTAAACCTCAAACATCTGCTGCTAAACCAAAATTTTCTAACCCATAACCAGACTATCTATAGAAATAAATGAGAGGGTTTATAAGGATCGACATTCTTGCCCCACCAAACGATCCTAGACTCATCCAATCAAAATCCAACCAAATATCCATAACCAATATCCATAACCATTCTCTAACATATAGCCCAAGGCACAAATCTCAAGTTATCCCCATAGGCACTATGCCGCTTCTCGATACAGTGTTCCAATTGGTGCAACACCCTTCGCTCAAAATAATTCTATGGCACAATGCCCCAACAGTGGCACAATGCCCTCGCCGATGTAGTTGTTCGATTTTGAACCACAACTGCACGCTTTGCTTGACAAAGCGCCCAAATGATACTCGTGCACGGATGTACGCTCGCTCGCCCAAATTCTCGATGTTCCAACCAAGATGTATATTTCCAACTGTCCAAGCATAATTCTATTTATCTCTCCAACTGCCCCAAATATATATAATCCAACTCTAGCTCCAACTATCCAACGCAAAAACCAATTCAAGCCACAATTCCTATCCAAGCAAACAACGTACACTCTATGCACGCCTCAGTGTAGTAATTTCCAAGTTTCAGTCCAAGTGTTTCAAGTCTTTACGTGTTTTCTATATTATTAGGCATGAAGGATTAGAGGAGAAGGGACAGAGCCCACTCACCAAGTTTGATTCCGTTAAGCATCATGTCCTGCCGATACGGTCGATCCCTTGAACCCGAGATCCGATGCAAAGCACAATCTACTCAATTAGTATGACCGTGCGAGCAGACCGTGCTTTTCAAAATCATCCGACCGATCAAACTAAGAAAGACGGTATTATTGCTCCAATCCAGCCATCTCAGTACTGCTCTGATCGAACACATATTTTCCATCGAACTTCGCTAGCAATCTGCACATAAAACCAACTCAAATCAATACTTGTTCCCAAATCCAACAAATTAAAATATAACCAGCTATTGCCTCGTTCAGTCCGACTCAGAGTAACGTACCATGCGGTTGTGGGGTGTTACATAATATACCACTTAGATTAAGGTTCGTCCCCGAACCATACTAGTATATATTCTTTACTAGCATGCCATAATCCTATTCCATAACTCTTCTTTATGCAACTCACATTCTCTTGATCCAGACTCAGCATCTCGCTCGTGTTGAATGCATCACACAAATTCTATATTCCTACATCCTCCTTGCAACTTAATACGAATTCCTCAAGTTTTGGATCATACACATATTTAAGGCATCCCTGAAATACATGTATTTTAGCCGAGCTTAGAGATAGCTAATTTGAACAAGTTATAAGGATATCTTTATGTCCGAGGCATCCATTCGCTTTACTCCCAATTGAACTAATCCTGACGTTCATTCCAACATATTTGCACAAGCGCTATCCTCAAGTATAATGATTTCTCACCGACGATCTTCCCACCTGACTCAAATTAGTTCATGTTCCAACTCGATCCATCCAACTATTCCTGAATCCATACTAGCACCATCTCTAAATATTATTATCTCTTATACCGAACGATCATCACAACCGATACTACCCCAGCTAGGCAACTTACCCAAATATTAAACTTTACTTTTAGATCATCTCAGCCCAACACCTTTTCCTCAATCTCAATACCTTACTGGGTGAACATCTATATTGAAGTTCATGTGATCCACGAAGATCTCGCCGCCACGCCAAAGGGATAGTGTTGCCACGATTTCAACGTGGACACACTCGCCATAATTCCTAGGTTGCGCATGGAATAGTTATTCGTACTGCTTCTATTTCCTCGAAGCACAGGATATCACCTTTGCCTTATGTACGAGCACGTATCCCAGACTAAGTTTTGATGTATCTTGTAGATCTGAGGCATATATGTCCCTTCCAGTATTACAATAATTTGATCTGAATGAGCCGCTGCTTTAACTTCACAAGCTAGTTTCACAGTCGTCAATTCATATGAATGCCATTCCCTTCCGGGGCACGACGAGTCAGAGGCGATGCTATCTTCAAAAATCTGTGACTCCGAATCTCATCAGTTGACTTAGACCATTTCCACCATCACTTCGATCTTCTGGCTGCATCTTCAGCGAAAGGCTATCCCAAGGATCTCTCAAATCTAACACTCAATCACTTAGGCCAATCTCCAACACACACTATTCATATCTGCCCTCGACGCATTCCCAAATGCGTCGCCGCAAGGGTCGTTCTATGGGTCTATAATATTCATCTCTGATTTAGCAGTCAAGTCGCTAGGGTCAGTTGTCCCGAAGCTACGCTCGATAATTGTAAGTCATCACAATGGACAGTTACTACGAACCATGCTATATCTCCTCTGCAAATTCGAGCCATAATCCAACTATCCATCCGAACGAACTTCCGACTCTGAGAACTTCATGCACTACCTCTGACGATATGTCAACCAAAAGCCGCTTAACCACCTAGAGTCTTACTATCTATCCAAGCCATAATTCGATAACTGCGCTTGCTGAAACTGTCTTCCAATAATCCGCCGTTCTGCCCTGAATCCATCAAATTTTTTGAACTGCCATGTTCGACTTTCTGCACTACCACTTGCAATGATTCCTGAAACCAAAGACTTGCTCCAATTCTCATCCATTTGTTGTGTTCCACAATGCACGTCCAACTTGCTCGAGCATCATAGTATTTGCTCCAATATTGCTCTCTAGTTTAGCTATCTTCAAAAGTCCATCCGTCATAATACTTGCTCTCGTTCCATTCCTTAGCCCGTCTTGATTTCTCTGTGTTTCGATTAGTCCATATACTCATTCAATGCCTCGTGCATCAGTCCCAACATAATCTTAAATCCATATTGCCAATACTTGTTGCCTCAATATGCCTCAGTACTGCAAGTGTTAACTTCCAATCTGACTCAACATCAACTAGACTCGCCTCATGCCCGTTTCTGTCTTCTAAAGAATCCGTCTACCATTGTTGCACCATTTTGCCAAATTTTACTTCCGCTAAACCTGAGTCAAGCTTCCCGAGCACTAATATCAAAAATCCTTTAAGTTCGTGTGAATCCATCATATTGTCCCTCCAAACCAAGTCATGTTTCATTGCTCAACCAACAGCTCCAATATGTTTCCAAAATTTATAGTCTGTGCTCGCTCTCTTTTGATTCACCCATCGCTCGTTTAAGCGTATCCCAACTGTTCGTTCCTCATGCTCAACTCTCTCTTTGCATTCATGAATGCTCCACCGAACTCCTAAATCGTGCAAGCAAAATTCGATATTCAATTTTCCATCTGATTATCTCAACTATTTCCAATACTTTTATCTACCTCAATCCCTCAAATTTCCAAACTCTCCTTCCAACTGTTTGTCCCGATCTCGTCCACTCTTAAGTCCAACGATGCTTCCATTTGCACAAGTTCGTTCTCGATTGCTTAACTCAACAATCGCTTGCTCCATTTTTCATTCTTTCCAACTGAGCCGATGTGCACCAACCAACTTATATTCCTGTTACCCGAGTCCGTTCAAGAAATTTTCATTGATGTCTATCCAAAATATTTAAATGCCTTGCTCACTATGTGGAATCTCATATACCACTCTGAATCAAGTTGCTACTCGTATTACGATTCCTTTGCACAAATTCACGATCTATTTGAACCATTCTTTATGCGTGATCCTTCCATCCCCAACTCAAGTCTGACATAAAACTCAGCCAATTCTTTAACCATCCAACTCTTTCTATCAATCTCGTTAGGCAACTTGTGCTATATTCTATTCTCAATAGTTTTAACTATTCTCAAACCGTCTGATATTTTTTGCTACACGAGCCATCCCGTGCAACGAGCTCTCTTCCAAGTAATCCAACCCAATATCCAACTGTTCTACACATTTGTTGTATGCGCAACTCGTGCAATGCTATCCTGATATTTCAGCCAAACTCAAATCTGCTTAACCAATGTGCCATACGAGCAACTCGTACAATGCCCTCTGTGATATACCCAGCCAAAAATCAAACTCCAACCAACATATTCGCTACACGAGCAACTCGTGCAATGATCCATTCCCAATCGATGCTTCTACTCAAAATATACAGCATAACCAATCTTGTCTGCCAACCAACTGATCCACTAATGCAATCAAAAACTCCCCGAATGATAAGCCAAGCCAACTCAATGACACACCTCTTAACTTGTTGCACAAATGCAACAATGCCACCCAACTTGCTGCACGAATGCAACAATGCCTAACGATGCTAAGCAATCTAATAAAAACCAACAAAAGAAATGCAACGAAGCACAATATGCAGCTACAACCAGCAATATATAGACTTATTGCATAAAACATCTAATGCGGCACCGAGTAGAGCCAAGAGATAAACGATACGCGAAAGCTATTTAAATTTTGTGATGAAGCGAAGGACCAAGTCCGAAGAAATGAACTAGGCGCTCTGATACCAATATGTCATGCCCTAATCTTCTATAAGCTCAATAGTCTCCGCTGAACATGAATCACCATGTTGCAGCGCTCCCGCAGGACAATCGTTCTCATCGGAACGTGATGCCGTACGAGCCTGGAGTTGCACTCGCACAAGACGATATTGTCAAATACCAAAGTTATCATCGAAACGACCAAGTTGCAACAAAAGTTAAGTATTGTGTACCAAGCACAAATCAGAGTATACGCAGCGAAGCTCTCGATAGGGTCCAAATAAAATTGCCTCAAAGGTGATTGCCACAAAGGTGATGTAATACTCTTGCTCTTTTCTCTAGCCCATAAAGGTACTTATTGTTCGTACATTATGTCCCATATATCCAAGAAGCTCCACTACACCTACGTACCTGAAATAATGCCCATAAACGTGGGTCAATACACAGCCGTACTAGTGAGCGGGATAACCCACTCGTCTAAGCCGATACTAAGTAAGATAGTGAATGCAAACAGTTATATAGTGATCTTTCTAGTTGAATCCTAGATTCATTCCATGGCATAGGGATGACATTTTAAGGAAAGTTGTAAAGCAGATTAAGCATGCAAGAATTTAACTCAAGCCAATCGACAAGCATAACCAACTCGAAGGAAACTAGCATGCGAACCGTCCTACTCAAACCCAAGCAACACGAGAAACTATCGAACCATTCCCAAGCCTCAATATCCATCCTCAATTCAAACGTTATAATCCAATCTCGATATGCACACTCTTGCCGAGACAAGGTGGCCGTCGCCTACGCGAAAGCATAAACCAATCCAAAGCAAAGCAAACCAACTCTTATCTATATGAAGTCACTGGCCAAGCCATAAAGGACTTTGATCGGACTGATTAAGTACAGTTCTACCCGATCCAGACTGAGTAGCTAGCCCGTCTGGTCGTATCGTACTACCGGCACCACGCCCAAGGCACGTTACGATTGTCTCCTCCATGGCCGAACGGTCCCGGTGCTCCGGAGCATATCCTATTCGAGAAGACGAAACCCTGTGCAACACAGGTTGTCCGTGACATGCAGACACCAAGTAGGTATGACGAGAGGATTGTCATACCCCAGTTCAAAAGATAGGGAACTGAGTCACGTGGCAATGGCCAGCAGCACACTTCGGCGGGCATCCTAATCTAATGGGCCCATCGGAGTGCACCTAAGCTGTAAAGTATAATGAATAACCCAAAATATAACACATAAATAGTGAATCTAAATCTCATCCACATGCAACAGATATAAGAGTACATAGAGGTAATCACAACTACTAATGTGCAGAAAAGAAATGTCACGAGAAAATATATCATAGTACAAATACTAGAGTAGTCACACGGGAACAAATCCACTAGTACAAAATACTGGAATAAAAGTAAGCAATGAGATAACTTGAAACGGCATCAGATAGCTAGATAGTAATACCGTCCCAAGGATAAAGTCACTACCAGAGATCAGGCGAAGTCCTCGGGGATGACCTCGTCCTCGGCAATGGGTCCTGCTACTGGATACGTACCCGGACCGTACTCCTCTGGATAATCTTTCTCGCCTAAACATGGAAGGGAACTAGGTCCTCAGAGGGACGTAACAAGGTACAAAAATACAGCATGCCAAGTATAACAGAAAGTACAAGTGCAACGATGGGGTAATCTAGCATAACCAACTAAATGAGGAGACGAAATCCTGTGCAACACAGGTTGTCCGTGACATGCAGACACCAAGTAGGTATAACGAGAGGATCAAGCACTCTCGTCCCAACAAATGATCCTAGACTCATCCAACCAAAATCTAACAAAATATCCATAACCAATATCCATAACCATTCTCCAACATATAGCCCAAGGCACAAATCTCAAGTTATCCCCATAGGCACTATGCCACTTCTCGATACAGTGTTCCAATTGGTGCAACACGCTTCGCTCAAAACATAATGTCTTGCTTTGATCTTCCGCAGGATTGGTCGTCCCTGCTAGGCACGAATTACTGTCCCAGCGCTCCCGCAGGATGATAGTTCCCATCAGGACGTGATGCTGCACGAGCATAAGTTGCGCCCGCGCAAGGCCATTATCCGAACATGGGGAGAAATAGCTAAGCCAGAGAGTCGCACAGATAGACTCCAATAGAGCAAAAATTTGAATGACACGAGTAAACGACCGTTTCGATAACTAGTTGACCAAGTCGATATAGCAAAAGTAGAATAAACACAAGTATGATAAATAAACAAGCTCTTTATTGATAATAAATAAGGTTACAAGCGGTACTAGACCGAGATTACAAGTCGCTCAAGCTCTCTCTTTCTCTCTCTCAACCAATAAAGGCATGTCAAGCTGTTTACGACTTTGGGATGATACATAGGCGATGTTCAAATATTATGTCTTGTATATGTGCTTCAGTTTTGGACATAATACTCCAAGCCACTAGAGAAAACTCCACGCCTTAGTGCGCACGAGGGGATACTCCGTACTAAACGTGGTTCTCCCATAACCTGCAAGCAATCTGGTGGGTTATCAGTACATAAATGCACTAGTGGGGAGGCTTCTCGCCCGCTCGACAAATCTAAACATGTTCAATTAGTTTCGTGCCTAAACTATTAAGTTATCTTTTTAGTCTTTTTTTAGGATCAGTTTTATGGCATAAGATACAAAGCCTAACTCGTGTGGCAGTGTGCCGTGCGATATAAGAAAAATACAACGAAACTTACCAACTTACTATTGTTCTTTCCCTGTCAAAATGATACAACCAAGTTAACCCAATACGAATATGTATAAGGAAACCAAGAATCGCATTAGCAAACACAAGTATTACTAACGTGTTTCTGACTCAGGTGAACGATATATTCAAATTTGTGATACTCATATTATTTTGTAACTCAGGTTGTTCAAATGCATTATACTCAGACCATTCAGAATTCTTAGATTATTCAAGTGTGTTTCAAAGGTTCAGATTTTTTTTGTTCAATTAACGATCTGTACGCAGAGTGCGTCGTGCATCCGTTACTTGTCTCAAGTCCATACGAAGCCATACGTGGGTTGCCACATGATTCTTTTAATGATACTTGATGATACTTTAAAGAGACTTCAATGATACTTTCTAACAACACATTCACATTACTTGATGAGCCATCATGGACTATAGTCCGGGCGGACGACGATCGTTGCAGCCCAGGTAGCGAGCCCCACTACAAGGCTCCGTCTCCCCCATGCTGATGTTGCTAGATAACTATGAGACTTTCATGTCCGGATCGGATCAGCCCCGGTGCCTCGGCATACAGTCCGCAGGAACCATAAACCTGTGCACAGGCAGTCCATGACCATTGACGATCAATAATAAGATTTTATTATATATAATATTTTAGGACCTTGAATGAACATAACTACTTGACATAGTGCGAATGTATTTACTCGTTCAGAGGTATCATGATCAGGTGTGTTCCATTCAATGCACAGTTTATGCTGATATTTTACTACTTATTGCAACTCCTATTTTGGGAGTTGCCTTGGCGACCCAACGGTCCCGAAGACTTTTTATGTTTCTATCATTTGGCTTGGAACGACTATTTTGATAGTCTTTCTGCCACAGGTAAGTAAACCATGATCTGTGTTGTGCTTCTATATCGAGACAATATCTATGTGATGAGCATTTCAAGACATATGAGGCAAGATACTTGAAGGAACATATAAGGAACAAAAGTAACGCTACGAGGGTGAGGTTATAAGAACTGTAAAGCGAGCATACTAATCCATTCAACTGATCTACTTCTATGTTTTATACAAAGAGACATAATATGGGATTATTCCCTTAGCTAGGTGTGTTATATTTTTATTAGCATACAAGGGGTGATTCGTCTAGCGACTAGCATGTATCGACCTTATTTTTTAAGTGTGCATGATAAGCAAAGACAGGTTCATCGTAGCAACCAACCTTAGTGATGATTCGCCTCTGTCGAGCAATACTTCAAGCACGCATTTGAAAGTCTAAGTCTGAACTCTTGAAGGGCCAAGTCTAAAATCATTTATCTCAAGTAAGTCTTCTCGCTGAGCAAGGCGGGTCGGGTCATCGCACTTGCGCCGTTTGAACTGGCTCTCTGCTTGAGCGGAATGGGTCACTACAAGAGGCGCGCTTGGTATAGCTCAATGTGTTGTTGAGCTAAGAGGCTTCTCGTCGAGTGCTTATAACTCTTATAGCTGTCGGTGGTGATTATCGTCGATGGTTAGCCGGTTGGAGAGAGCCACTCAGAGAGAGAAAATTTAGATCTCGAGGGAGAAGACCGTTTTGCTCCCTCAGACCAAGGAGAATGGCGTGCTACTAGTAGGTGTTCAGACCATGGTTTGTTAAGCCTAGGACACTCACACAGCTTCTCATTCTTGTCGCGCTTGTTGGATGATCCAAACTTTTTGAGTAGCTTTATGATGGTCTTGTTGAATGATTCCTCCAGACCATTTGCTTTTGGGTTGTAGGTCGTTGAGGCTATATTCTGAATTTAATTTTTATCAAAAAATTGGTAAAAAGTGTGACTTACGAAGTGTAGACTATTGTCGTGGTTGATCCTCCATGGGAAGCCGAAGCGGTATATGACGTGATGCTTGACAAAGCTGACCACGTTTGATGATTTGACTTCAGCGAGTGGTACAACTACCATCTACTTGGTGAAGTAGTCAGTAATTGCGAGAATAAACCGATGTTCCTTAGACAAAGGTGGACTAATCAGTCCGATAATGTCCATTCCCCAAGCTTCGAACGGCCAAGATATAATGGACAGGTGTAGGAACTCTGAGGGTTGGTGGATGAAATCAGCATAGATTTGGCATGCTTGGCACTTCCTTGCGTAGTTGACAGCATCTACGACCATTGTCGGCCAATAGTAACCCATTTTCCGAAGCCGATCCTGTAGCTAGGGTCCGGGATGATGGGCACCGCATACCCCGTTGTGAGCCTCGCGGAGAGCCTACTTTCCTTCTGTATTTAATAGGCATTATAGCAGAAGACCGTCGTAGGAATGATGATACAACATTTTGGTAGCCGTATCATAATAGAACCGGAGGGGACGTCTTCTGATGGAAGTGGCTTCCTTTGGATTCTCGGGAAGAATTTCATAGACTTCGTAGTCGATGAATGGGAGTCTCCAATCTTGGGAGTCGGTGTTTATCTCTACTGGCATAGACATAGGTTATTCTTCGGGAAGACCAGATCTTGATCGACCACGGTGATCAGTTTATGAGTTTGACTGGAATAACTAAAGAGGCTGCGGGGCCATCCAGGGCGTCAGCCTCGATATTTTGCAGTCGAGGGATGTGCTCTATAAAGAATCCCTCAAAGATAGAGATTATTCTAAGCGCATCTTGGTGGTAGGGAATCAAGTCCTCATTCCAGACTTCGTACTCACCTCGAACTTGATTGACTATCAGCTTGGAATTGTCGTAGGCTTCTAGGTAGTCTACTCCTGCTTGTTTAGCTAGTTGGAGACCAACGACGAGAGCATTATACTCTTCCACATTATTGGAGCATGACTCTGTGAGGGAGTAAGCGAAGTTGATGACCAGATCATGTAGGTAAATTAGTACTATCCCGACGCTAGCGATAATATCACCTTTGGGCCATGTCTTGAAGCACCGTCAAAGATTATTCGCCAAACTGCTTCTGCGCTTGGTAAAGTTTGAGTCCGCTACTTCATCTGGGATCTCCTCGTAGAGCTTCGAGTTTTTCGGTACAGGGTAGGCTTGAAGGAAATCTTAATGCTTGGCCTTTGACCGCCTTTTGCAGAACAAATACCATATCATATGGTGACAACAGTATTTTCCATATGGCTAGGCGAGAGTTGAGCACTCCGAGTTTAGTCATAAATATCCTGAGTGGATTAACACGTGATATCACATGGATAGTTTGTCCTACCACGTAATTATGAGCCTTCTGAATGGCGAAGACCAGAGTGAGGTAATCTTTCTCAATGGGGTTGTACATGTGTTCTGTGTCGGCCATCATTCTGCTGAGATAGTAGATGGCATGTTCGTGACCTTCATCGCTTGTCTGGGCTAGCAGAGCCCTAAGGGAGTGATCAATCACTCGTACATATAGTAAGAAGGGTCATCCCACAACGGGGGCCACCAATACAGGGGGTTTATGAGATACTCCTTGATGTTGTCGAAGGCGCGTTGGCATTCTTCATTCCAGACAAAGGAGACCCCCTTCTTTATAAGCTGAGTAAACAGCTGACAACGTCCAGGGAGGTTTGATATGAACCTCCTAATGTATGCCAGTCTTCCTTGAAGGCCACAAAGTTCTCTGAGGTTCTTCGGTGGGCGCATTTCAAGAATTTCTTTAGTCTTGTCAGGGTCTACGTGGATACCCTTCGAAGTTATTAAAAAACCCAGGAACTTGTCGTTGGAGACTCATAGGAAGGATTTGGTGGGATTCATCTTGAGCTGGTATGCACGCATGAGGTCAAATACGGTCTTTAAGTCCCGGAGGTGATCATCTTTGGAGCGACTCTTGACGGTGATGTCATCAATGTAACACTCCACTGTCTTGCGAAGATATTCAAGGAAGATGGTGCTCATAGCTCACTGGTATCTAGCACAAATATTCTTTAGATCGAAGGGCATGACTGTGTAGCAGTATACTCCTATCGGCGTTCGAAACGATGTATGCTTGTCGTCATCAGAAAATACCTTGATTTGATTGTATCCTAAGAACCCGTCCATGAAGGACATGCACTCGAAGCCATAAGTATTATCGATCATTATATTTGTGATCGGAAGGGAAACCTCATCCTTAGGGCATGCCACATTTAGATTACAGAAGTTAATACAGATCCGGATCTTTCCATTCTTTTTGACGAAGGGCACGAAGTTGTCTACCCAATTCATATGTTGTTCTTTGCGTATGAAGCCACTAGCTATCAGTTTGTTGACTTCAGCTTTGATGGCGTTCATGATGTCAGGCCGGACCCACCGTTGCTGTTGCTTGACTGGATTAGCGTTCGACAAGATATTGAATTTGTGGACCACAACATCCGAATCGCTGTAACTCCTGGCTGATTCAACCCGAGAAATTAAATGACTCTAGAACAACGGAAACAGGGCTAATATCGATTCCTGGACCTGGTAAATTTAACCTGCCTTTCTTCCTTCAACGACAACCGCAGGGGATATTTTCACAAGGGCAGCTCCCATTCCGACCCACCCCGGAATGGGATGTATGGAAATGGCATATCTAGAGCGTGAGTCAATTGATCAATCTTAGGGCCAGGCTTGAAAAGAGCGGATTACTTTTGTTTTTATTCTGTTCCGTCAGGGTTAGACCATGCGCAATGCTCATTCGCTCACTTCCTTTCCTACGTATCCAGTCCCAACATATCTTCTTAACTCCAGAAAAAGATATCGATGTATTCCCTGACGAGCTGTACCAGGAATTCCTGATCATCATTAGAAAAACTCTTTCTGATGAAGATAGGTTTAAGAGAGGATTCGTCACCCAGATCAATTTGTACGACTTCATCCTCAGTGGAAGGCTCTTATTGTTCGAACCACATCTCCCATTGTGCGTCTAGGCGTTGGATCCAAGGTTCTACTTCAAAGAGTCCAGGTGGATCCTCGTCGTCTTTCTCAGGGTCATCTGACACAATGTTGGCAGACAATGTTTGTTTGAACATCTCCCCGATACTGACATTGGAGTCCCAAGAGGAAGATTCTGAAGAGTGAGAGTATAACATATCTTCTTCATCTGAGCCTTCGGGGGTTGTGGAGAGTATTTTAGTGTAGATATGTGATCATACCCTCCTTGTGCATGTCTTATTCCTTGTGAGTGTTGATCATACACCGCACGTATGATTAACCAGGCCATTTTACTCTTGTGTAAGTTCCCAAGCTGATCACATGTTAAGCTACTACTCACACACTTAGTCATTAGTATTCTTATTCATTGTCATATTGTTCATTACTGTATTTATTCTAGTATTTCCTTATTGTATATCTCTTGTATCTATTGTTGCATCTTGTATATTCACATCTATTTATTGTTACATAGTTCTTATCATTGATTAGAACTGCTGTTAGAGATTGTACTCTGCTCTTTTTCTGACTGGATATATTTTTCCCCGATGACACTGAGGAGTGGTACCCTACACATTATGGACCTCAGAATGTTGTGGGCCTAGAGTCAGAGACCCTAGCTCAGGAGGGACTTATCCTAACTGAGACAGATGACCCGGGACATATAGCTTCTTAGTATTCTTTGTACTGGATTTGTCTCCAGCTTATTTATTTAATATTTCTTCAGACTCAGTGATGTTATTATTTGACTCATGAGTTGTATGTGACTATTTTATTCTTTATCATATTCGTACGTATTTTCATCTTAGATTAGTGATTGAGTATATTGATATTATTGGTGGCTTATTATATTGTTAGATAGATTACCCAAAAAGCGTTCTACCGTCGATTCTATGGCGTATGCTGAGCGCTGTTTCTGACTTGTACCCTTATACCGGGTGTGGGTCACGACAAGTTTTTAGTGGTGGCCCATGCAGGTCTCTTAGAGGTCACAATTAGTGCGATTCGTAGTGGTGCTCTTATTTGAGTGCTATTATGAGCCTGTTTTAGGATATAGGATATAGGCAAAGAATACTCAATCATATCTAGGAAAAATTCTTTTAATTCATTCAACTATTCTTCCTTGATATTGATACTTGATCTTTTTAACTGTCCTTTCCTTGAGCATCTTACATCATGTGCCATATTGATTCTTTCTTTCGCTTTGTCTCGGGATGTTGCCTAAGACTAGATCGCATCAAGGGAGAGCAGCTTCTGAGAGGTCTGCGATATTCCGAGGGCCTGCACCAGTCACTTCTTCAGTGATTGGAGTGACAAATACTTTCGGAGGTCCACCACCTACTCAGAGGACTGTGCCAGCTGTATCTGAGGGGCTTCCACCTCCACCTTCCGTGCCAGCAGATGCGACACAGATGTTTACACTATTTTGTGAGATGGTGGATGCACAGAGGGCTTAGTCTGAGATACATCAGAGGCAGACCGACGTCTTGCGGCAGGGCATCGAGAGTGCTCATCAGCTTGCTCGTGCCATAGTAGAGAGAGGAGTTTCGTTCCAGCAGCAGGTTGCTCCTCAGGTTGCTCAGCTTCGGCCATGCAATATTCAGGACTTCAAGAAGTTAGAACCTAGCGTCTTCAAGGGGACGGAGGGCATCGTCTATACTGATGATTGGCTCAAGGACATTGAGCATCTTATGAGGGTGTCCCATCTTTCTGAGGATTTGAAGGTTGAGGTAGTAGGACTTCAACTGTTCGACGTTGCCCGCACTTGGTTCAGGAATGAGCCGATTCTTGTTGACGTAGGACAGTCTTGGGAGATGTTCAAGGATCTTTTTAAGAAGAAGTTCTTCGCTCGGGCAGACAGGCTAGACTTGGGGAGGCAGTTTGAAAGCCTCATTCAGGGGAGCATGTCTGTGGAGGAGTACGCTACAGAGTTCGGCAGGCTGAGCCAATTTGCAGAGTATTTAGTAAGAGAGTCGGAGGTTTGGGTGTTTGTGGTATTAAACGAAAGAATGAAATTGTATTTCAATGACGGGGTTTATGCGAAACCCGTGCCCTTCTGTTTACAAACAAACTTGTACAATGTAATCCTATACGAGGATGTGGGAGTACAATTTATTTAATCTGGGTATAAATTGCTATAGGTGTCTGATCTGCGGTCGATCACTTTAGCCCTTGGACCACACGATGTTGAAGAAGTGCCGTGGAAGACAGGTAGCAGCTTCGAAGGTTGCAGAAGAGGTTGGACGCACGAGGCCAAGGTCGTCGATCCCTGCTTTTTGCCTGCTCTCCGGGCTCTCTCTCTCTCTCTCTCTCTCTCTCTCTCTCTCCCTCTCCTGGGATGATAATTCTCTCCTGGACGATAATTCTCTTCGGTCCTCAATTCGCCTCTCGTCCTCTTCTCTTCCTTTTCCCCATTGACAGAGGTCTCTATTTATAGAGTTTTGGTGACAGTGACCACTCCGTTGGTATAAAAACCGAGGAGTGGAAAGTACAATACCCTTTTACACAACGGTTAAAGCAACCAATGCCTGCGTATGGATGATCTTTTGAATGAGCGTATGATGCGGGTCCAACTAAGGGGACACAATGCGTACTATTGCTACGAAGATCACGGCATAAAAGCCACGCAGGTAGGTCTCCCGTGTGTAGAAAAGGTTGGCGTAGAAGCCAAATGACTGTCACCCCGGCGCAGAGGCCGGATAGGCATAGAAGCCGAATAGGCGTAGAAGCCGAACAGGCGTTGAAGCCGAAGAGGCATTGAAGCCGGGGAGGCGTTGAAGCCGGAGAGGCGTAGAAGCCGAACAGGCGTTGAAGCCGGAGAGGCGTAGAGACTGAGTCGGCGTAGAGAGCCGGAGAGGCACAGGTCTTGAATGGGCGTAGAAGCCGCTGCGTACCGTACCCGAGTGCTGATGTGGACGTCTTAGCCGGAATCACGGCTTTCGAAGATATAATCAAATCTTCTACAGAGATTTGCCATCATCCTGTGCATTAAATGCGAAGACGTGTTTCGAAGGTCTGCAGCCCTTCTGTGCATCCGTCGCAGAGACGTGCCTTGACCGAACCTGTCACCGCCCTGTACAATTAGACGTAGAGACGTGCCTCGAGCCCCGTACGATGTGCAGCTTTTGGCGTGGCAGCCGATTTGTCTATTGTGGAGCGTAAACCGGCTCATGTCCGCCTATGAAAAAAATAAGGCAGCGTATCCCCCTGCACGCAAAAGAGCGGTTTATGCTGAGGGGACGTCAGTAAACGATGGTTTGGTGGTATTTTAACCAAATCCCCTGCATTAAATGCAGAGATCCGCCATCATACTGTGTGTGCGTCCCGAGGGGTCTGTGCTCGTTTCCAGCCGTCGTCTGGGTAGCCGTGCAGCACTTTTTTGTCAGGAGTCAGAGGCCAGGTTTACTGCGTGACTTGACAGGTTCATTTCGGGGAAGACGAAGCGTTCCTCGTACGCTTTTAACGCTGCTTTGAGAGCGGCTGAGTTTTACGCCCTGGAGGCGATGGGGGGGTTCCGTCTATGCCGAAGCGGCTTTTGGACGCGCTGTACCCTATACGGATGGTCCCTTTTGAGCTTTTGCGCCTGTTGGCTCTGAAGGCCTTTGTTTGCGTTGCTCTGTATCAATATGCTGCGTAGCTCTTGCCAGCGTATTTTTCATGCTTCTACAAGACCCCCTTCAAAGCTTTTAAATTCCTTGGAATTTGAAACGCTTTGAATGAAGCATGAATGGCCCCTCGTTACTCGAAACGTTTCTGAATGGAGCGTTGAAATGGTCGGTGCGGCCTTTATGGCGGATTTATTGGGGACCACTTGTGATCTCTTTTGCCTATAAAAAGGCGGGAGGGGGGTTAACCTGTTTCCCCATATTCCCATCACCATGCTAAGATGATCGCCGGAGTTCGTCGGGTCGATCTGAGGAAGAAGGAGATCATGTTCTTCCAGCATGTTGGAAGCCGAAAAAGACGGCGTCTTCGAGCAAGTGTCCTCTGTAGCGATGGATCATGGAAGGATATCTTAGCCTCCCTTGCTCGGGATAATCAGCAACTTTGTATGGCGTTGCGTCTGGCGAAAGGAACGATCGTTCTTGACCGTGCTGCCTGTAACTGGTGCCTTCTCCTCTTACCTCCGGTGACGAGAGTCAGACAGACTCGTGCTGTCCCGGTTTGAGCGGTGCACGGAGTAGGGGATCTGCAAAATCTATGCAAGCCCCAACTCTGTCGTGCCCGCCGGTGCTCATCTTCTGGGAAGAAGAGGAAGACCTTCACCGACGTGAGAACCTGTCAGAACAGCCTCTCGGTGCGATCTTCAGACGACGAGGGAGTATCTCCTCTGTAGACGGAGTTTCCCTCACATGTAATCATGAAAAGTAGAGAAAAACCCATGTAGACAGGATCTCCCTCATATGTAATCATGATTTTAATCTTCAATAAAGTCGTCTTTTCTTCATATGATCACTTGCCATACGTTGCTGTGAAGTCTGAATGTGTGCAGCTTCGACACATCTGATTCTTTACGCCAACTCTGATATGAAGAGTATTAGGCCCTGTCCTTTCCAGCGAATAATGCATAGAGCGCCGTTTTAGCATTTTGAACATTTTCTAGAATTGTCTTTTTGCTAGGACTGAGGGTCGGCGTAGAGCTCTGAACCGCTGCTTCTGATGAGCAGAACTTGTTCAGTCTTCGTCTTCAAGAATGATCTCTCAGAAATCCCTTGAAACAGGGTCGAGGATTCTGGCTGAGCTTTGTCATCTTGACAGACGAGATGTTCAGACTGGAGTCTGGATGAACCTCCAATTCTGGACCCGAAAAGAGTAATTTCTCAATGTTTGAACTCTGTATGTTTCGGGTACTTGGGGGTCAAGAACGAGTATCTTCTGTGTGAACTCTTTGCACTTGACCGGGTCGGGGACTGTTTTGGATAAGCGAAAAGTCGTGGAGCGCGAAATCTTCAGTCTGTAGCGTCCGTGCGTAAAACACCATCGAGCGTGAAGTCGTAGGCTTGTGGTTCCTGAGCGTGAAGTCGTAGGTTTGTCACCTCTCGAGCATAAAAGCTACCGAGCACAAAGGCATCCGGGCGAGAAAAACCATAGACTTATAGCTGTTTGAACGTAAAGCCGTAGAATCGTTGCTGTTGAGTGTAGAAAGCTCCTTTAGCGTAGGACTTATGGATCTGTAGCTCCTGAAAAGGAGAATTTCTTCGAGTGTGAAGTTCTGCGGATCTGTTGCTTCTGAGCGTAAACTGAGCGCCACCGAGCGTGAGATCATCGATTTGGTATCTGCTGAGCGTAAAGCCGTAGGTTTGTCGCCTCTCGAGCGTAAAAGCTACCGAGCACAAAGGCATCCGGGCGAGAAAAAACCATAGACTTGTAGCTTGCGAGCGTGAAATCGTAGATCTGTTGCTGTCGAGCGTAGAAAGCTCCCTTAGCGTAGAACTGCTAAACTGTCTTGCGCGAAGAATTTTTTGAATTCGCTGACTGTCCGTCTTTCGAGGGTAGTGGGCTGACGTAGCACCCAATCATAACCGACTATTAATGTGAGACTTGGTTAGGGTCTCGAGGAGTCCGTCCGAGGATTCGAGGAGTCGATCCGAGGATTCGAGGAGTCAATTCGGACTCTATATATATCCCAAGCTTTGGAGAGAGAAACTTTTCATCCGTCTTCTGCGAACGAGAGTTCTTGACTGTTCAAGCTTTTCTTCGTTCGTTCTCCGAGCACTTCGTGTCTTCAGGAATGGCGACGAAACAAACCTCCTCCGTTAAGGGAAAGAGCATAGGTTCTCCTCCTTCCGCCGTCCCAGCGAGGGAGTCTTCGGTCGGGCAGGGTGAACTTCCTTCTGAGCGAAGCATCCTGCCGACGAGCAACGCACCCGGTCTGAGAGGTAGAGCCTTTGGGGTGACAAGAATAACGAAAAATCCTTCACACACGTTGAACGTGACCGCGCTAGGCCATCTTCTGTGCTGATAGTCTCTTCTGAGAAAGATGATGCACGGAGGCGTTTTCATCTTTTACGCCCATATTTCTTATGTGCCAGTGCAGAAGCCCCATATTTTTGTAGTTCCGAGCGTAAAAGCTCCGGCTACCGAAAACTGGCGTATATCGTAAAATAAGCATTTTACGTTTGTGGAGGGGACTCCCGGCGTATAATAACCGAATTCGTACAATCCTGGCGTAGAGCACAGATTGTCGTTTCTTTGGTTTTGTACGTTTGTGCAAGATTTTTGACATACTTTCTTTGCACTTTTGCAGTTAACTTGGGTGAGTCTCCGCTGACCGAGGTGATGGGTTCCTCCGCCGGGATGTTGCACTCGAACTACCTGGAGGACTTGTCCCACGTGGCATTTCCCCTCTCCGGACCCCAGTATCCTGAGGGAAGGGGATTTCTGCTGTCGGCTCAGGGCGAGCGGGCATTGCTGAGTATGATCAACGGGGAGCCTTTGACGTATGTAGACGGAGAGCAGTACATAAAGCAGGCTTTCCTCTTCGGGGACATGATCGACAAACGGTCTCAGACGAAGCCCAAAAGAGAACCTTGGGTCTTTGCTGCCGGGAGTTCGGTTCTGTATCTGCCGACGATGCCGAGGGATTATCCCATCTCGGCTTTCTTCCACGCCACTCATCCCAGGAAGATGTCGTGGACGTTGACTCCCGATCTCCACGGCAAGCCGGGGAAGATCTTTCATTAGAAAGGAGCTGACCAGGGATCGTTCGTCAGTTGCCCTTCCGGCCCTATGACGTTGTTTCGGGGATTGTACCTGGGCAGTGTCCCAAGCGAAGATAGCTCAGTTATCCAGCCGGTCCAATTGGCAACTTTCTGCAACAGCTTCATGGTACGAGGTGGGGTATATCCCAAAAAGAATCCTCGGTGTAATGGGTGGATCACCCCAGCAAACCTCCGATGGACTAGCCTAGTTAACTGGGCCTTGAAGCGCTTTCGGCAAGAGCTAGAGGGCATTGGGCTGCATGCCGCTGTGAGTGCGACGAGCGTCGGGTTGCCTCCCAACCCTAATTTGTTCTTGGCACTGATGGAGCGATACGTTTCGTTCACCGGGACTTTCGCCACTCCACTGGGGGAGCTGGGATTGGCCCTTCATGAGATGGCAGTTGTCTCGCAGCTGCCGATGGGGGATACCCCATACGAAGAGTATGTTCCATCTAACCGGGAGTTGGGGGATTTGGACCCTCGGGTGGCGGATGTGTATCAGGAGCTGATGTGCCAATACCTCGCCTGTACCGCTTTTTATAATGAGCCTTCCGGTTTGACCCACACCACCAAGTGGATGTCCTACCTCTTCTTCCACCGAGCTAGGGCCGCCAAGTCGGAGAAAGTCTCAGGGGGCAAGAATGAGCCCGTGAACTGTTTGGGCGTGCTTAGTGCCCAGGTCGTGGGGGGCCTTATGGAGGAGACCAAAGCTCCGGATCGGATTCTGATTGAGGGGGTAGGAAAGTACCCCGAAGGTACTATGGCCCACAGTTACTTGAGGTGCTGTCGCAGGCCTCTATCTAAAGAAGCTCAGCTGGCTGGTTTCCTCTCGTTATGGCTACGTCGAGTAGCAGTGCCTGGCACCGCGTCCGCGGACCGCATTTACCGGAACATCTTGTGGCCGGCAGTGCGCCTGGTGTTCGGGGCGAGACTGGGCTTGCTTCCTGCCATGGTGTGCCGTATACAGGCTGGCTTGAGAGCTCTGACCGATGGGTTGCTCGCCGATGAAGCTCGGCGTGAGAGTTTCCCCAAGGTGGAATTACCATACCTGTATCTGATGGGCTGGTTAATTCTTTATAATCCCCGAGTGATGTCTCCTGGTTCTGGTAGCAGCTCGGGAGGGAATTTCTTGTTGAACTACAAGGATTCTCTCTGGAACATGGACACCGTTCTAGATTGTCGGCTAGCATTGAACCTCAGCCATGGCTGGAAATTCCTCTGCACACCCCCTCCCATTCATCAAAATCAATCAGGGATGAGGCTTGAGGATTCAGGTAGGGAGAAGACTGATCTTTCTCCGGAAGCCTTCAATTGGCTGGTCTGCATTAGACCCTCCCATCTCCTGTATAGGAGTAAAGATTACTGCTTCTTCGAGCCCTACTTGCCTAGTCGGTTCGCCAGGCAATTTGGGTATGATCAGCTGCACGTGGGCAATGCCGTTACCAGCTTCAGGTCCAGAGGCGGGCTCATTGATGGAGCCAGAGGATGGCGGTATTTCATCATGGGTTGCACGGAAGCCGCCTTCGTCGCGCCGGTAGTCACCACTTCCACGGAGCTGCGCATCCTTCATTCCTATGCCCAGTTCTACGTGGCGATCAACACCTTCCATCGCGACTTTGACATACGTGGAAGTCTCAGGGTGCCCTCTTCTCAGGCCGGGGGGAGAGTTGAAGTTCCCTCGATTTCTCCTGATGAGGGCCAGGAGTTTGATACTCCGGATGAACCCCTGGAGTCGATGCCGGGGTGTGAGGTGCCTCTGCCTGCGGAGGCTTTGGTAGTTCCTCAGAAGTGAAGGGTGCCTGCTCCCAAGGAGACTTCCGTTCGTAAGAGGAGGAAGGAGACAGTTGCTCGTCCTTTCCGTATTCTTGGTTCTGAGGCTCCCGGAAGCGGGCCTACATCTACCCATATCGGGGATGAGTCTTTGGCTGGAGGTTCCTCGCCTTTTAGAGAGGGACCTTCCCCAGTTCCGGTTGGCGGCGTCGGAGGATCTTCGCTAGGGGTTGCTGCTATGGCTACTGCTCCGGGCAGTGGGACGATATCGCCTGTGTGGCCATGGCAGATGAGAGGATC
Organism: Iris macrosiphon; assembly: GCA_036927795.1. NCBI lineage: Eukaryota > Viridiplantae > Streptophyta > Magnoliopsida > Asparagales > Iridaceae > Iris > Iris macrosiphon. The sequence goes on along the minus strand of JAYESA010000004.1, from coordinate 28,063,344 downwards.
TTTTCCTGGACCCGCGACGGATAAAGCTCCCGCTGTGTCGGCGAGCGTGCCTAGTGAGATTCCAGTTGACGAACCTCGACTGCGTCTCGGTGGAGGCTTGGAGGAACTCCGGGCGATGTCGGTTGGTCCACCTCCTTCCCCAGGTATGATAGTTCGCATTGCGTCTCTAAAGCGAGGTTTTGCTGCCTCGGCTGCAGATGCGCCATATATACCGTTGGCCCCGGGTAAATATCGTTTTCATGTCTCTTTTTAGAAAGGTTACCATTGTACTGATACTGACTTTCGGGTCCTTTCTTCTCAGGGGGTGGCGCCCACAGGGAGTATAGCGTTGAAGTGCCTTCTGGCTCCGCTCCGGCCCCTGGCGGCGATACGGAGGCACCTGATCTTGCGGAGGAAACACCTTCGGGGGCTAGCTCGCCCGGAGTGGTTTCGTCGCCTCGAGAGGAGGACGAGCCTGTCACCGTGACCTCGCCTTCTGCGAGTATGCCGATAACTTTGGCTGTCGTTGTTGCGTCTCCCTCGGTTGCACCAACCGTCGAGGCGGTAGCTGTGGCTACCTCGTCTGCAATCGTCCCTGGTGGGGGACTTGCTGATATCACGGTCTCTCCTGGCGTTCAGTCAGGTTTAGTTGCGCTGACTGAGTAACATACCAGCCTCTTTTACATCGATTTAGGAGCGATGATATCAATGGTGTTGGCGAAGAGCCTGGATTTCGAGCGCCTGAAGAGAACCGCCCAGTTCTCGATCGGGGTTGTCAGGGAGCTCGGCGATTCCGGGGAAGCCGATGCCCTGGAGGCGATGGTTAATGGTTTAGAGCAACCCATTAACGAGTACTTGCGGTTGGCTCAGGGCAGTCTTGACGCTGAGGCCCAGACCAGATACGGCTTTATGACTGCGCATCTTGCCAAACGGATGGGAGACCTGAAGGAACTCCTTCGAACTCGCCAGCTGGAGGTGATTCAGAGAAAAGCCGCCGTGGATGAGATCCTCTCCCTCCAGAGAACGTGCCAATCCGAGCACGAGGGGAATGTAGCGAGGATTCACGGGTTGAGGGAGAAACTCGCTCAGGCAGAAGAGTGGGCTTCTCAGTCGTTGGCAGGCTTGGATGTGGTGGCCGGTCGACTGAGCACAGCGCGGCGGGATCTGGATCGCGCGGAAGGCGCCTGTGCGGGCGTTCGCCGGACGGTAGCCGAACTGTCCTACTCGAGTGACAATGAGGCACTGCTGGAGCAGGCCCGTGCTGATGCCTTGGCTATCAGGGACGAGAGGATGGCTGTGCTAACGCAGCAGATTTGTGACATGACTGCTCCGCCGCAATGATGTAGCCTTTTTGCCTTTTACTTTTCCAGATGTAATTTTGCTCTCTTTTGGGAACGAATAAAGCGACTCTTTCCTGACTTCGTGGACCCATCATTTCGGAATGTAAATGACAGGTTTGGGACCCCGTCGGAGGTGGCAGGTTTGGTGGACTTAACATCATTGGCGTACTTAGATTAAAGTACAGATGATAAGTTGAGATGGCGATCGACATCAGAGGTAATATGGATGTGATAATCGATAGCCAATATTCAGAAGATTTGCTCAGAGGTAATATGGACATGGCAAACTCTACTGGAGATTACAGCTCAGAGGTAATATGGACATAGCTGTTTTGTGGGCCTATTACTCTTTGCGCACCCAGGTGCAAGTAATAGGTTTGAGGACAAGCCCTGCTAGAGGTAATATGGACATAGCAGATTTTGTGGACTCAATACCACTGGCATACTTAGATTAAGTACGGGTGTTAAGTTGAAGTGACGATCGATACCAGAGGTAATATGGACGTGATAATCGATAGCCAATATTCAGAAGATTTGCTCAGAGGTAATATGGACATGGCAAACTCTACTGGAGATTACAGCTCAGAGGTAATATGGACATAGCTGTTTTGTGGGCCTATTACTCTTTGCGCACCCAGGTGCAAGTAATAGGTTTGAGGACAAGCCCTGCTAGAGGTAATATGGACGTAGCAGATTTTATGGACTCAACACCACTGGCGTACTTAGATTAAGTACGGGTGTTAAGTTGAAGTGACGATCGATATCAGAGGTGATAATCGATAGCCAGAATTTTGGAAAGCCTGTTCAGAGGTGATATGGACATGGCAGATTCTCCAAGGAAATACAGTTCAGAGGTGACATGGACATGACTGATTTTGTGGGCTTAACTAATTCCTTCTTTGAAGTAGTTTCGTCGGATCATGAGAATCTCGCCGTATTCCACCTGAGTGGAGGAGATTAGGCGTAGTACCTCTTCAGGAATTTGCCGTTGATAGGGGCCATTAATAGGTCTCCATTGGGCTGGGCTAGTCTGTAGGCTCTGTTCGAGAACGTTGTCTCGATCACATAAGGGCCTTCCCACTTGGGCTGGAACTTGCCTTTACTCCTGTGAGTAAGAATCATCGGCCTTCTTACGGCTAAAACTAGCTCGCCGACTTTGAACACCCTTTCCTTTACTTTTCGATCGAAAGCTCTGGAGATGCATGCTTGGTAGAGCGCGATGTGCTGTTGAGCTTGGAGGCATTTCTCGTATAATCCTTCTAGCTCCTGAAGCCTTAACAGGTCATTCTTTTCTTGAGTCAGCTCGTTAGCCACGGCTATCCTGAGTGACGGAATCTGGATTTCAATGGGGAGAACTGCCTCACTCCCGTATACCAGTGAGAATAGGGTACAACCTGTCGGCGTTCGTACCGTTGTGCGGTATGCCCAGAGACACTCGCCCAGCTTTTCATTCCAATCTCTTTTGTTTGAAGAGACGAACTTCTTTAAGAGCTTGATAATGGTTTTGTTGAAAGCTTCCGCCAAACCATTAGCAGCTGGATAGTATGCCGTAGAGGCGATATTGTGTATTCGATTTTTATCGCAAAATCGATGAAACGTTTGGCTGATGAATTGGGGCCCGTTGTCATGGATTATCCTTCGGGGGACCCCGAAGCGATAAATGACGTGATGCTTGATGAAGCTGATCACATTAGACGCCTTTACCTCAGCGAGAGGGATTGTCTCTGCCCATTTGGAGAAGTAGTCCGTGATGGCCAGTATGAACTGGTGACCTCGGGAAGAAGACGGGTGAATGGGACCAATGACGTCCATGCCCCATGCTTCGAAAGGCCAGAATGCAACTGTAGGATGTAGATGCTCAGACGGTTGGTGTATGAAGTCTGCGCGAACCTGACAGGCTCTGCATTGTCTTGCATACCGTATCGCATATGTGATCATAGTAGGCCAATAATAGCCCATTCTCCTGATGCGATCCTGTAGCTTAGGGCCGGGTTGGTGTGCTCCGCATACGCCGTCGTAAGCTTCCCGGATAATCTGCTGTGCTTCGTCATTAGACAGACATCTCAACAGTAGTCCGTCGTAGGTCCGGCGATACAGGCATTGTGCAGACGCATCATAGTAGAAGCGTAATGATCGTCGCTTGATGGACACTGCTTCTTTGGGGTCCTCCGGCAAGATTCCGTATGCGACGAAATCTATGAAGGGACTTCTCCAGTCTTTTCTGGAGAGATCTGTGTTCACAGCGTGGCTGCATTCTATGTGAAGGTTGTTCTTCACACAGAATAAGTCTCTGTTAAGAAGGATTACCGAATCCTGCCTTCTTATAGGAGTGGCCAAGTCTGCAGCTAGACTGGCCAGGGCATCGGCTTCCAGATTCTGGGATCGAGGTACATGCTCCAGGAAGAATCCTTTGAAGTTCATGGCTATCTCGACCGTTGCTTGGTGATAGGAGATGAGGTCGGGATTCCGGACTTCGTATATCCCTATGACTTGATTGACGATAAGCAGAGAGTCACCGAAAGCTTCCAAGGATTCCACCCCCAGCTCTTTGGTGACTTGGAGCCCGATTAGCATAGCGTTGTATTCTGCCACATTGTTGGAGCAGGGCTCGCTAAGAGAATATGCTCGGTAGATGACGAGCTGATCAGGAGTGACCAGGATGACTCCCACTCCTGAGATGACGTTTCCCTTGGGACCGGTTCTGGAGGCCCCATCGAAGAAGAGTTGCCATGCGTCAGTCTCCGTCACGGAGTTACACTCTGCAACTTCGTCGGGAATGTCTTCGTATAACTTGGAGGACTCCGGGATCGGATGAGCCGCTAGGAAGTCGGCCAGTGCTTGGCCTTTGATGGACTTCTGCGGTACATATACCATGTCATATGGCGTTAATAGCATCGCCCAAGTCGCAAGTCGGGAGTTAAGAACACTTGGCTTGCTCATGAGTACCCAAAGAGGATTAATCCTGGAGATGATATGAATGGTTTGTCCGGCGACGTAGTGTCGCATTTTCTGGACAGCGAACATCAGAGCCAAGCATTCTTTCTCCACGGGATTGTACCGATGTTCGGCTTCGACCATCATTCTACTGAGGTAGTAGATGGCCTGTTCATGTCCCATGTCGTTCTTTTGCGCGAGAAGAGCTCCCAGCGAATGATCCATCGCTCGAACGTATAGCAAGAACGGCCTTCCCATGATGGGAGGCGCTAGAACTGGCGGAGTGGTGAGGTAGTGCTTGATATCTCCGAACGCCTGCTGACAGGTTTTGTCCCACACGAAGGATACACCTTTCTTTATGAGGTGAGAAAAGGGCTGACATCTCCCCGAGAGGTTGGATATGAATCGCCGAATATAGGCCAGACGGCCTTGAAATCCACGGAGTTCCCTCAGATTGCGGGGTGGTCGCATTTCTACGATTGCCTGGACTTTGTCAGGGTCTACCTGGATGCCTCTGGCGGTGATGACAAATCCCAGGAACTTGCCACTAGATACACCCAAAAATGACTTCGTAGGGTTCATCTTGAGTCGATGGCGACGCAATAGCTCGAATACCGTCCTCAAGTCTTGGAGGTGATCACCTTTGAGGCGACTCTTGACGGCTATGTCGTCTACGTAACATTCCACTATTTTTCTTAAATGTTCATGGAATATATTACTCATGGCCCATTGGTATGTAGCCCCGGCATTCTTCAATCCAAAGGGCATAATCGTATAGCAATATACCCCCAGTGGTGTCCGGAAGGCAGTGTGCTTCTCGTCTTCAGGATGCATCTTGATCTAATTGTATCCCGAGAATCCGTCCATAAAAGACATGCGTTCGAAACCGCAGGTGTTGTCGATCATGATGTCGGTGATAGGAAGGGGGAATTCATCTTTGGGGCAGGCCGCATTCAGATCCCGGTAATCGATGCAGATACGTATCTTCCCATTCTTCTTCATGACCGGGACAACATTGGCGACCCAGTCGGGATGTTGCTCTTTACGGATGAAGCCGCAGGCTATCAACTTCTTGACTTCAGCCTCAATGGCGTCCATCATATCCGGGCGGAACCGGCGTTGGTGCTGTTTGACAGGCTTTGAGTCGGCCAATATGTTGAGTTTGTGAGTAGCCACCTTTGGATCGAGGCCTGGCATATCCTCGTAATTCCACGCGAAGACGTCGATGTATTCTTTTATCAGCTGGATGATTTCTTCCCTTTCAGCTGGGAAAAGATAGTTACTGATAAATATTGGCCTTGGTGAGAGTTCACCCCCAACGTTGATTTGGATAACTTCATCTTTGGTGGGAGGTTCCCTTTGCTCGAAGCAAAATTCCCACTGCGTATCCATGTGTTGAGCCCAAGCGTCATTTTTGAACAACTCGGATTCTTGTTCGCTTGCCTCCAAGGGATCTGTCGACGCCATATTCACCGAGAATGTTTGTCCGAGATCGTTGGACGAGTCGGAGGACGTTGAGCCGCCTTGAGGAGAGGCAATAGTGTCTTTAGAAGTCGCAAGGGAGGTCGTATATCCTAACCCGAAGTGGGTCTGTTGGTAGCAAGGGTTGCCGAGCAGCGGCGTACGCCTGCCCCTCCCACCGTTGAGACCTTGCTTCCGCTTCAGATCGTAGCCCATATTTCGCATGATCTTCAACGCTTGCGGGCTGTATCGGCGAACCTGTATTTCCCCAGTATCGTCGTCGAAAGCATCTTCTTGGATAGCTGGCTGATTGCGCATACGGCCGAAGAATATTGGATGCTGACTGCTGTAGGTAGGCGGGATAATGAAGATAGAATCCTCATGGGGTCCATACGTTGCGACGACGTTGGATGATGACGCTACTTCCCATACATATGGATGATAGGCCTTTATAGCTCCCAAGAATTTTTGTGCTATCGGTTCTATCTCATCAACGTACTGGAAAAAGGGAATTTTATTGTCATTGGCCACCACGTTGGTAGTTTTTACATCCCTTTCGTCGCGCCGAAGGTTGATGACCAAGGGTGGAGGCTTTTTATTTAAGGTGATTACTAAAGGATCACCCCCCCTTCCTGACCTAGTATCGTTCAGGTGGGTGGTCATAGGCTCTGTGGCCTTTGGACGAGCAGTTCGTCCTTTCACCTTGATTGACAGAGGTCGTTCGACAGCGGGTTCTTCTGGCTCCCGGCGGGATTCCTTCTCTGTTTGGGCTGTCACCTCTTCCGTGTAGCTCTGAGAGTATAATACGATGTCGGAGTAGTAGGATTCTACCCCTCTGAATGGGTTTAAGTCCGCAAACTCGGTTTGCACTGTTCCTTTGGCATCTACATATTTGAAGCATTGATGTAGAGTTGAAGGGACAATGTTGTGGTCGTGGATCCACGGTCTTCCCAGCAGGATGTTGTAGGACACCTCTGAATCAATGACGTAGCATGTAGCCACTGATCTAAGGTTGCCAATCTGGATCCTCAAGCGAATCTTTCCCAATGGTTTACTCTTTCCAGCGTTGAAACCCATAATTGTAGTAGTGGTATAGGCCAGTTCGCTGGTGGGGATCCTCAATGGTCTGAGTAGACTGTGAGGAATGATGCTGATTGACGATCCCGGATCTATGTGAATCCGGTCGACCTCCATAGAACCGATATATCCGGTATGATAGAGAGGCCTGTCATGCTTGTTGTGTTTCAGCAGCATGTCGTCTTGGGTGAAAGTGATGTTTGGCACCACCTCCATCACACTGTGGCATTGAGGGCACGCCACGGGTTCCTCGTCGGGGGACTTGAGCTGGGTCAGGTACACATCCGCTTGCATCAACGCTTCGCTCAAAGCTAGGCGAGTGTCTTAGGAGAGCCTGAGCAGCTCGAAGATGGACAACCTGGCTGGCGTATTGGCCAGTTGGGCCAGGATATCAAAGTTGTACGGCTTCTCTAAACCTTTGTTCGGAATATTTTTCACAGGTACATCGAAGCGTATTCCCTTTTGTTTTCCCTTGTCCGCTGGAGTTGGTTTTGAAGGACCGGTCTCTGGTGTGGCGGCCTCGGGTCCCGAAGGCTTGGTGGCTGGAGCGTCTTCCGGGCTCGTGCCGTAGTCCTTGAGGTAGGCTTTCCCAGAACGGGTTGCTGTAGCCAATACCTCGTCCTCGTCTGAAGTCACAACCATATGGCATGGTTTGCATTTGGAGTTCTTCCTAGACTTAGCTCTGATAGCATCAGTCTCTTCTTCGATTTCTGACACCAGGTCAGGATGGACCCACATAATCTCGCCTTGCCGGGTAGTCAGGGGTACCAGGTTGCGATTTTGATCCCGAGCTGGAGGGAGATTGACGATGTTCATCGTTGCTCGGGAAATAGGTGCGACACCATCCAGGATCGTTTGGGGAGGCAGACTGCCAAACTGGAGAGAGATCATGTTGGCCGTGATCGTCTTCTCGGTGTTGTGCAGGGTGATCGCCTTAGCATCGATTAACCCCTGGATCTTCCTTTTCAGTACGTAACACGCCTTTGTTGGGTGGTGTACGTATCTGTGGAAGACACAGTATTTGGGGTCGTTAGTATTGCCAACTTCCTGGGGCCGCCTCAGCTCTGGAAGGGTGATCTTGCCACTCTTTACGAGACACTCGAATATGCTCGGGACGTCGTCGTCGTCGAAGGAGTAGACCTCAACGGGTCTGGAAGTCCCGGGCTTTGCTTGCGCAGTTGCCGCAATCTTTGGTCTGGCCGTATTGATCGCCAGGGCTTCTTTTCCTTTGGGACCACGAGGGTGGTCGCTGCTAGGAGATGACCTCTTGCCTCTGTCGGAGGCGGAGATCATGATGCCATTGCCGCGCGCCTTGCGACTGTTGTCTTCGGCTGCTACTGCCGAGATGATGAACGAGGGCCAATCACCGAACTGATATGGTCCTGTGAACACCGAGACCACGGGAAGGAGGTTCTTCCTGCAGATGTCCACCAATGCAGAGTCGGGAACTCCTGGAGGCATTTGTAAGGTGGCCTGATGAAAACGTTCGATGAAGATGCGAACGTCTTCCTTTTCCTTTTGCTTGACTTCGATGAGAGAGGACATAGACATGTCCATTCCTCCCTCGTAGAATCGCGTGAAGAATAAAGTTCTGAAGTCTTCGAAGGAAGTGATGCAGTTATCCGCCAAGCTGCGGTACCACTGATAGGCTACTCCTGAGAGGCAACCTTTGAACACCCGAGTAAGGAGGGCGTCGTTCCCTTGTAGCAACACCGTCATCATGCTGAAATAATTCATGTACTGGCTTGGCGATGTTTTTCCCTCGAACAGGGCCATGGTCTGAGGTTTGTACCTCGGCGGGAAAGGGACTTCCTCCCAGATAGCTGGGTAGGGCTGGTTGATTCCCAGTTTCTTGAGCTAATCCTTGTGTTTCAAGGCGTCAAACTGGGCTTTCAACTCCCGGACTGCCTGCATCAGATTTTCAGTCGGAAGCGGGGCCATGGACTGGTGCGGAGTTGGTTGTATCGTAACCCCAGCGGGAGGTAAGGCATTCTCTGAGTGAGGAAGCGGAGGAACTGCTGACTCTTGATCCAGCGCGGGCTCTTGGCTCGGGTGGGATGGTGGTAAGTCCACCCCTACACGTATCTGGGTTGGCGGGGCCGACGCTTGAGCCATGGCAGTTGCGTGCTGAGTTAGCATCATCTGGTGCATGTTTTCCATCATGGATTGCATTTGTTTCAGAGATGTCTCCAGTGTGGTGATGCGTTGTTCCGCGTTCCCTGACGGCGAAGCTTCCTCACATTCATCTTCAACGGCGTAGGCTCCCATCTCCCTGGGCGTCATTGAAGGATTACTATAGGTCGCTGTAGAAGTTGACTCTACACTTTCTGCTTCTGATTCTTGGCGACCCCCAGCGTCGAAATCGGAAGAGGATGGAGCTGGTTGCCGTGACCTCGCGCGAGTGTTCTGGAACACTCCGGCTTCAGTGTCACTGGACCTTCTTTGGCTCGGGGGCTTGGAGGGATGACGTCTTGAACTTGACCTTCCTCTACGCATGTGTGAGGCCATGTTTACAGCCGCATGCGTGGGCTCCTCTCCCTGGAAAGACGGAGAGTAGCTCAATCGGTCGAAGACCGATCGTTTTGTTTTGGGACAGCAGCAACTAATCACAACCTTATGGCTATTACAACGATGCTCGCTAGGAAGCGTAACAGACATGTTGGAAGGTTCCCTCTCTTTACGCTTCTGGATTAGATATTCGCGTAGGTCAGGAGGAGTTGCTGGAGAGGCCCTCAGTCGGCCATTGGCTTCTCGCGTAATCTGGAGGGTAGGCATTCTGTTCCTTCGCTGGTGTGAAGGCCGAGAGGTTGAGTAGCCTGCCGCTTGCTTTCCCTCGCGGAGATCACAGCGCACATCTGGTGTACCGTAGAGGTCAGATGATGTCTTGCACGTGGAGCGTGATCTGTTCTTCCGTCTTGGCGCCGAGGCACCATCGGAAGTTCTGTCTGTACCACGCGGAGCGGGAGACAGATTTTTATGCGTAAAGCGCAGTGAATGCTTCTGGGTTAGCGCTAAGGCTTTGCCCGAAGTTTTGTCTTTACCGCGCGTAGCGGGAGACTGTTTCCTACGCGTAAAGCGCAGTGGATTCTTCGGGGTTAGCGCTAAGGCTTCGCCCGAAGTTTTGTCTTTACCGCGCGTAGCGGGAGACTAAATTTTACGTGCGGGGCACGGAGGGAGCGACGCTACAACCTCGTTGGCCGAAGAGATCGGAGAGATCGGAGAGTCCGGAGAGATCGGAGAGTCCGGAGAGATCGGAGAGTCCACAGGAATAGTAGAGGATGTCTTGGGCATCCACACATTGCGCAGCTTCCTGTTGTCTTGGACGGAGAGAGGGCGAGAGCTACCCCCGGTTCGAAGCATGTCTTCGTAGGCTGACTGGTCGAAATGAACGACCAGTGTCTTCTTCACGGTTCCCACGGATACCGTATCGTGTTGAGCAATTACTTCCTCGTCAGAAGAGAAAGATGTCCCCAGCAGAGTCGCCATCTTGTTTGTGGTATTAAACGAAAGAATGAAATTGTATTTCAATGACGGGGTTTATTAGAAACTCGCGCCCTTCTGTTTACAAAAAAACTTATACAATGTAATCCTATACGAGGATGTGGGAGTACAATTTATTTAATCTGGGTATAAATTGCTATAGGTATCTGATCTGCGGTCGATCACTTTAGCCCTTGGACCACACGATGTTGAAGAAGTGCCGTGGAAGACAGGTAGCAGCTTCGAAGGTTGCAGAAGAGGTTGGACGCACGAGGCCAAGGTCGTCGATCCCTGCTCTTTGCCTGCTCTCCGGGCTCTCTCTCTCTCTCTCTCTCTCTCTCTCTCTCTCTCTCCCTCTCCTGGGATGATAATTCTCTCCTGGACGATAATTCTCTTCGGTCCTCAATTCGCCTCTCGTCCTCTTCTCTTCCTTTTCCCCATTGACAGGGGTCTCTATTTATAGAGTTTTGGTGACAGTGACCACTCCGTTGGTGTAAAAACCGAGGAGTGGGAAGTACAACACCCTTTTACACAACGGTTAAAGAAACCAATGCCTGCGTATGGATGATCTTTTGAATGAGCGTATGACGCGGGTCCAACTAAGGGGACACAACGCGTACTATTGCTACGAAGATCACGGCATAAAAGCCACGCAGGTAGGTCTCCCGTGTGTAGAAAAGGTTGGCGTAGAAGCCAAATGACTGTCACCCCGGCGCAGAGGCCGGATAGGCATAGAAGCCGAATAGGCGTAGAAGCCGAACAGGCGTTGAAGCCGAAGAGGCATTGAAGCCAGGGAGGCGTTGAAGCCGGAGAGGCGTAGAAGCCGAACAGGCGTTGAAGCCGGAGAGGCGTTGAAGCCGGAGAGGCGTAGAGACTGAGTCGGCGTAGAGAGCCGGAGAGGCACAGGTCTTGAATGGGCGTAGAAGCCGCTGCGTACCGTGTCCGAGTGCTGATGTGGACGTCTTAGCCAGAATCACGGCTTTCGAAGATGTAATCAAATCTTCTACAGAGATTTGCCATCATCCTGTGCATTAAATGCGAAGACATGTTTCGAAGGTCTGCAGCCCTTCTGTGCATCCGTCGCAGAGACGTGCCTTGACCGAACCTGTCATCGCCCTGTGCAATTAGACGTAGAGACGTGCCTCGAGCCCCGTACGATGTGCAGCTTTTGGCGTGGCAGCCGGTTTGTCTATTGTGGAGCGTAAACCGGCTCATGTCCGCCTGTGAAAAAAATAAGGCAGCGTATTCCCCTGCACGCAAAAGAGCGGTTTATGCTGAGGGGACATCATTAAACGACGGTTTGGTGGTATTTTAACCAAATCCCCTGCATTAAATGCAGAGATCCGCCATCATACTGTGTGTGCGTCCCGAGGGGTCTGTGCTCGTTTTCAGCCGTCGTCTGGGTAGCCGTGCAGCACTTTTTTTGTCAGGAGTCAGAGGCCAGGTTTACTGCGTGACTTGACAGGTTCATTTCGGGGAAGACGAAGCGTTCCTCGTACGCTTTTAACGTTGCTTTGAGAGCGGCTGCGTTTTACGCCCTGGAGGCGATGGGGGGGTTCCGTCTATGCCGAAGCGGCTTTTGGACGCGCTGCACCCTATGCGGATGGTCCCTTTTGAGCTTTTGTGCCTGTTGGCTCTGAAGGCCTTTGTTTGCGTTGCTCTGCATCAATATGCTGCGTAGCTCTTGCCAGCATATTTTTCATGCTTCTACATTGGGTTATTCATTTTTGTGAGGGTCTAAACTGGGAAGTGAAGATTCTCATTCCGTCTGTTTATGAGACATACTCGGAGATACTTGCGGAGGCACGCCAGGTTGAGCGGGAGTTGGGTTTGAAGCCCAAGAGAGACCGTAATTCTTTTTCTGGGGGCCAACAGCAGTGCAGTATCTGCCAAGCGTCCTCATTTCCAGTCCAGGCCTTTTCAGCACCCGCAGCAGCACCAGACTCCAGCTAGGGCACTGTTTCACCAGGCACCACAGCAGCAGAGACAATTACAACAATCTTTCTGCCACTTCTACAAGAAGCCCGGTCACATCTGGGAAGTTTGCAAAAAAAGATTGGGAGTTTGTTTGTATTGTGGTACTGAGGGGCATCAGCTGAGGGAGTGTCCTTCAAATCCTCGTCGTAAAGTTCAGGGAGCAGCTTCAGCTCCGAGGGTATAGAGACCACCTGCAGTACAGCCGAAGGGACCGCTTCCGACCCAGCAGCAGTATTATATCCAGCATCAGTAACAGGGAGGTGCACGTCAGGGATGAGCGTTTGCTATGACCGTCGAGGAGGACGAGCCCACCGGAGATATCATCGCAGGTTCTATTCTTCTTGATTCTATTCCAGCTTTAGCTTTGTTTGATAGTGGTGCTTTCCATAGTTTTGTATCTGTTTTTTGGCTCTGAAGCATGGTTTGGTAGAAAGTCTTTACTTAGGACTTGCAAGATCATGATCGGGGGAGGTATTATCCTGGTTAATGATATTTGCAAGGATCAGAGAGTTACTCTGGGAGGCTGGGAGTTGAGTGTGTGTCTTCTTGTAATACCACTTTCGAGCTACAACATTATACTCGGGATGGATTGGTTGAGTATGCACCGTGCTAGCATAGATTGTAGGGGAGGTAGAGTTTCGTTTGGTCCGCCGGGAGAGCCAGTTTGCTAGAGGAGATACAGAGCAGGGAGAAGGCATTATTTGTGGAGCTATGGTCGAAGATAAAGAGTTGCCGCATCCGTTGATAGCAGAGTTCTTGGATGTATTTCCTGAGAAATTGCCAGGATTACCGCCAGATCGAGATGTTGAATTCTCTATAGACTTGGTGCCAGGTGCAGAACTAATTTTGCAGCATGTCTATAGAGTAAACAACAACGAGATGGTTGAGCTGAAGAAGCATGTGGATGAATTACAGAATAAAGGGTTTATCATATCAAATTCTTCACCGTGGGGAGCCCCGGTATTATTTGTACCGAAGAAGGATGGATCGGTGTGCATGTGCATTGATTACAGGGCATTGAATAATATCACTATCAAGAATAAGTACCCTTTGCTATGGATTGATGATCTGTTCGATCAGTTGAGTGGTGCCAAGGTATTTTCTAAGATAGACATGAGATCAGGCTACCACAAAGTGAAAGTGAAGCCGGAGGACAATCGAAGACTGCTTTTAGAACTCGGTATGGTCAGTACGAGTTTATGGTGATGCCGTTTGGGTCGACTAATGCACCGGCGGTATTTATGAACTTGATGAACAAGGTGTTCCATCAGTACCTTGACAAGTTTGTGGTGGTGTTCATCGACGACATACTCATATACTCGAAGACACTGTAGGAGCACGAGAAGCATTTGCGGATTGTGTTGGAGGTGCTGAGGAAGGAGAAGCTGTATGGAAAGTTGTCCAAATATAAGTTCTTCCTGGACAAGATGGAGTTCTTGGGACATGTTGTGACTGGTGATGGTATTTCAGTGGATCCGAAGAAGATCACAGCAGTAGAGTCTTGGAAGACCCCGAGTTCGGTAGCAGAGATCAGGAGTTTCTTGGGATTGGCAGGCTACTACAGGAAGTTTGTGCAGGGTTTTTCGAGGATTGTCGAGCCGATGACTAGACTCACCAGGAAGGATATAGAGTTTGTTTGGATGGAGGATTGTCAGGTTGCTTTTGAGGAATTGAAAAAGAGGTTAACGTCTGCTCCTATTTTGCCGTTGTCATCAAGGTCTGGAGGTTTTACTATTTATAGTGATGCATCGGAGAAAGGTTTGGGTTTTGTTCTTCATTAAAATAGGAAAGTGATTGCCTATGCATCCAGGCAATTGCGTCATCATGAGAAGAACTATCCTACCCATGATTTGGAGTTGGCAGCAGTTATCTTTGCCCTGAAGTTGTGGAAACACTATTTATACGGAGAGCGTGTGGAGATCTTCACAGTCCACAAGAGCTTGAAGTACATTTTTACGCAGAAGGTGTTGAACATTAGGCAGTATCGGTGGTTGGAACTGATAAAAGATTTTGATATATCTTTGCAGTATCATCCTGGGAAAGCTAATGTAGTTGCTGATGCCTTGAGCAGGTATCCGGTAGCTATGTTCTTGACGCAGGATCGATATTTGTTGGAGGACTTGGAGAGCTTGGGCATTGAGGTGATAGTTCCTGGTTTGCCTATGCAGATATGGGGATTGCAGATACATTCAGAGTTGATGGATATGATCAAGGCAGCCCAGTATAAGGATGTATCTCTAAGAAGCATCAGAGCTCAGGTGAGAGCAGGGTTGGAGGATGAGTTCACCATTGCCGAGGATGGTTTTTTGCAGCATAGAGTTAGATTGTGTGTGCCTAGTGGGGATCTACGTAAGGAGGTGTTACAGAAAGTGCATCGCTCTCATTATTCCATACATCCAGGTGCCAATAAGATGTATCAGGATATGTGAGAGAGTGTGTGGTGGTATGGCATGAAGAGGGAAGTGGCACAGTTTGTATCCAGATGCTTAGTGTGCCAGCAGGTGAAAGCCGAGAGGCAGAGTCCATGAGGTTTACTTTATCCATTACCTATTCCAGAGTGGAAGTAGAAGCACATTACTATAGATTTTGTGTCCGGACTTCCATGATCTCCAGGAGGAAAAGACGCAATTTGGGTCATCGTTGATAGGTTGACCAAGTCGGCCCATTTTTTGCCTTTCAAGTTGGGTTTGTCTACGGAGAAGCTGGCAGAGATGTATGTGAGGTAGATCATCAGGATACATGGAGTTTTCGTCAGCATAGTCTCGGATCGGGATAGTCGTTTTACTTTTCAATTTTGGAGGAGTTTGCGGGCGAGTTTGGGCAATCAGCTCAAGTTTAGTACTGCATATCATCTCCAGACAGATGGACAATCAGAGAGGACTATTCAGACTCTTGAGGATATGCTGCACACTCGTGTACTAGATTTTGGGGGTTCTTGGGAGGACCATCTCTATTTGGTATAGAGATGTCACCTTTTGAAGATCTGTACGGTCGGAGATATCGTACTCCCTTGTCATGGGACGATGTTGGAGAGAGAGTTTTGCTTGGGCCAGAGATGGTTACAGATGCAACGAAGAAGGTTCAGTTGATCAGAGACAGACTTTGAGTGGCGCAGGACAGACAGCGGCATTAGGCCGATAGCCACCGAAGACCTTTGGAGTTTGAGGTATAGTTTTAGATTTTTGCTTTGTGCTTGTTATTGGTTGTTTGTTATAGATTAATTTGTTAAGGTGGTATTTTTTTTCTAGGTGTGTGGTTTGGTGTTTATGAGGATTTCTCTGACACGAGGCACGATTCGCTTCGGTGGAGGCGGAAAGCTTAGTCCACGATTCATCGGACCTTTCACTATTCTAGATAGAGTCGGTGTAGTTGCTTATAGACTAGACCGGTCACCTGTATTGGAAGGAGTACACAATGTGTTTCATGTGTCGCAGTTAAGACGGTACATGGCAGATCCTAGTCATGTATTGGATCACTCGGAGATAGATGTGGGCCCTACTCTTAGCTATCCAGAGAAGCCAGTTGAGATTCTGGATCAGAGAGAGAAGGTGCTGAGGAACCAGACTATTCCTTTGGTACACGTCGCATGGAGGCATCACTCTCCAGGGGAGTCTACCTGGGAGAGAGAGGATGAAATACGAGAGCGTTATCCATATTTGTTTGTGCCTTGAGGTATGTTCTTTCAAAGTTAAGTTCTGTTCTTTTGTTATGTTCTGTTATTTTCTCGGGATAGTCTTTGTCTTTGAATTTTGAGGACAAAATTATTTTAAGGAGGGTAGACTTGTCACAACTATATTTTTTAGGGAAGGATATTTTGGTCATTTCATAATTAATTAAATATTGTGCATATTAGATAATTATTTGTTGTATTATTTAATTATTGTTAGATGTTCGTTATTTATTTTGGACTTGTGTTAGTGGACCTAACTAGTTTAGTTTAGACTCATGGACCAACATGTATTAATTGTTAGAATAGAATTGAGCCCAACTAGAAGCCCATTAATTAGGAGGATGATTAGTTTAATTAAACCATTAGACTAGAACCTTTCTTCCTTAATTATTTCTTTATGAGAGGCCCCAAGGAATATAATAGACATTATATAGTATCTTGAGGGAGGGGCTAAGGGGGCGGCCTATTAAAGAAGGGGGGAGATTTTCTCTTCTCTTTTCATTTGAAATCTAGATCTAGAATTTTCCTCAACCAAATTCCTTCATTCCACATCACTTTTCCTACCAAATTTTATCCCAATTCCTTCCTAAATCACCATTGGAGACTAGTGGAGAAAGGATCTAGAAGGAGAAAGTAAGGATCTACAAAAAGGAACAAGGATCTATAAGTTGGAGGCCAATTTCATCACATTTAGAGGTTGCATTAGAAATCCATCTTCCAATAGGTAAAATTTAGCTTTTCTCCTTAATTTAGGTTCTAAATTTAAGAATTAACCATGAGAAATCAACCCATATATATAGGCTACCCATAGGATTTGATTTTGAGTTCATAGGAGGCCTACTGAGAAAGTTATGGTACTTTTTGTATCAATTTTGGAAGAATTTTGAGATTGACACTTGATGTGTTTATCAATTGGTCCTATAGATCAATTTGGCATGTGATTGTGTATTTGAGGCTAGTATCGTATCCACAATTGGGTACGTGTAGGTCGTATCCCAATAATTTGGTGATGCGTATTGATTTGGGGGTTTTTCCTTCGACACGGGATTTTGTGCATGTCACATTTTGACACGGACATGTAGATTTGTGTTTGACTCTTCGTATTGTTCATAAATAATATATTAGACTTTCTCGTATCCTTTGAGGTACGTTTGGATGTGTGGTGGACTCGTGTCGCAAGCGTATCATAGATCTAGTGTGATACGGGTGCGATGCACTCCACGTGTTTGTGCATTTTATTTCTAGATCTATTTTCTATTATTCTTTGTCATTATAATATATATATATATATATATATATATATATATATATATATATATATATATATATATTGTTATGTATATATATTTATATGTGTTATATCATATATCTATGTACCTATGTGTTATGTATATATGTAGCTATACTTCTACATATGTAATAGCTATTGAATAAGTAGTGTATATATATATGTTATGTGTATATATAAGTCATGTTATATATATATATATATATATATATATATATATATATATATATATATATATATGTATGTATGTATGTATGTATGTGATGCATATGTATATATATGATGGTGTACTATATCTAAAGTATATAGGTGTGTATATATATATATATATATATATATATATATATATATATATATATATATATATATATATATATATATATATATATATATATATGTATTGGCAATTGTGGAGATGTATATATATACATATGGTTGAGCATGTATATATATAAATAGATATAGTTAGTATATATATTAGTATGTATTTGTGTGTGTGCTAGTGTATAAGAGAGGGGGGGCTCGAAGCTACAACAACAACAACTATAGCGACAGCAGCAGCTTCAGTAGCAGCAACAGCAGCATCATCATTCAACGATAGCAGCAGCAGCAGTAACCGTAGCAGCAGCAGCAGTATTAGCAACAGCATCAGCATCATATAGCGATGGCAGTAGCAGCATTCAGTGACAGTAGCAGCTAGTTAGTAGTTAGTTGTTATGTTTAGCTAGCAATTAGCTAAGGTACGGGTGGTTAATAGCTAGTTGGGTTAGTTAGTCATTGATAATATAGCTAATTGATAGTTAGCTAGTTTATTAGTAGTTAGATATATCTATCTCTCTTATGTATCTCTAGTTAAATATGTAGGTATATTACCTATATGTATGATATATAATAGTTAGATAGATTGGTATTAGTTAGATTCTTAAACTATATATATCATAAGTATTGTATTGTAGGTTAGCATCTACGCATTAGTATGTTATATTTAGTAGCTAAATGTTTAGCATATGTTAAGTAGAATGTTAGCTATGATTGAGGCTTTGACAATTACCTTGAGATACCAAGGTAAGTATCAAGGTATTTGAGGATACCCAAGGTATTGGGTTTGAGTATCAAGATAAAGGTTTAGTGGTGCGATACCGAGTTGGTTCAAAACCAAGGTATCCATTTAGTATTTATAATTAGGATTTATATATTTAATATTGCTTAAATATACCTATGTGATATTTCATATCTCTTGTTTGCGTATCCTGAGATACAGTATCTTAGTATCCTAAGTTGTAGCTTGTATGACCTAGATTCTTAGTGTATGAACCCAACATCTTTGAGATAGACTCATACAACCTAGAAATTGGTAGTTTGACCAAGTTTTACTGGTTTGACTTAGAGTTGATCCAGTTTAACTATTTTGACTTAGAAATGGCTCTTTGACCTAGATGTTGACTAGTTTAACTTATTATCTTTTCGAAATCTCAAATTGATATTATATTCCATATTTAGGTCTTCGAGGCACCGTATCAGATATCTGTAGACTATTCACCGAACTTCAGGCGAGTACATTCTTTGATAGTTTCTCATTTATGATATCCTCTAAGTTCATTATATTTAGTGTAGATATCCATATTTTCTTGACACGATGGTTACACGGATTGGTATATTCGGATCTCGTCATGAGATGTTATTCCTTGGTATATGGTATATCTTATGCAAGCCTTGTTTTATTGTTTATCTTGTACATGTACAAAACAATGATTCTTAGGAAGACTAGCTATCTTCTTGGAGAATCCCATGCCATAGCGTACCATGGTTGAATCTACTATACCAGTCGGGGGTGGAGAGTATTTTAGTGTAGATATGTGATCATACCCTCCTTGTGCATGTCTTGTTCCTTGTGAGTATTGATCATACACCGTACGTATAACGCCCGTAACCGCACAGTGCGTTACGCTGAGTCAGATTGAATAAAACAATAGCTGGTTACATTTGATTTGTTGGATTTTGGGAAGAAGTATTGATTGAGTTGGTTTCATGTGCAGATGGCTAGCAAAGTCCGATGGGAATCAGGTGTTCGTTCAGAGCAGTACTGAGATAGCTGGGTTAGAATGATAATGCCATCTTCCTTAGTCCGATCGGTCGGATGATTTGTAAAGCACGGCCTGCTCGCACGGTCATACCAGTTGAGTATATCGCGCTTTGTATCGGACCACGGGTTCAAGGGATTGGCCGTATCGGCAGGAGAGGATGCTTAACAGAATCAAACATTGTGAGTGGGCTCTTTCCCTTCTCCTCTACTCCTTCATGCCTAATAATATGGAAAACACGTAAAAGGCTTGAACACTTGGACTGAAACATTGGGAATCACTACACTGAGGCATGCATAGAGTGTACATCGTTTGCTTGGATAGGATTATGGCTTAAATTAGGTTTCGCATTGGATAGTTGGAGCTATAGTTGGAATATTGCATTCGAGGCAGTTGGTT
Source organism: Iris macrosiphon (assembly GCA_036927795.1). Taxonomy (NCBI): domain Eukaryota; kingdom Viridiplantae; phylum Streptophyta; class Magnoliopsida; order Asparagales; family Iridaceae; genus Iris; species Iris macrosiphon. The sequence goes on along the minus strand of JAYESA010000004.1, from coordinate 28,043,658 downwards.
GAATGATTGGGATTATGCTTGGACAGTTGGAATGATACATTGAATCTTTGGAAACATCGGGAATTCGGGTGAGCGAGCATGCATCCGTGCACGAGTATCACTTGGGCGCTTTGTTAAGCAAAGCGAGCAGTTGTGGTTCGAAACCGAACAACTGCATCGGCGAGGGCATTATGCCACTGTTGGGACATTGTGCCATGGGTTTGTTCTGAGTTGGGGTGTTGCACCCAATGTGGAACACTGTGCTGAGAAGAGGCATTGTGCCTATGGAATAACTTGTGAATTGTGCCTTGGGCAATATGTTGGAAGAATGGTTATGGATATTTTGGTTGGATATTCGGTTGAACGAGTCTAGGATCGCTTGGTGGGGCGAGAATGTTCGATCCTCTCGTCATACCTACTTGGTGTCTGCATGTCACGAACAACCTGTATTATACGGGGTTTGGTCTCCTCGAACGGGAAGGCTCCGGGGCACCGGGACCGTTCGGCCATGGAGGAGACAACTTGGTAACATGCCTTGGGCGCGGTGCCGGCGGTTGGAATCGATCCAGGTGGGTTAGCTACTTAGCGTTGTTTCGAGTAGAACCGCATTTGATCAGTCCGATCAACGTCCTTTATGGCTTGGCCAGTGACTTCATATAGATAAGAGTTGGTTTGCTTTACTTTGGTTGGTTTGTGCTTCGTGTAGGCGCGGCCACCTTACCTCGGCAAGAGTGTGCACATTGAGATTTGGATTATAAGTTTTGGTTGAGGATAGATATTGAGGCTTGGTTGATGGTTTGATATGTTATCGTGTTGCTTGGGTTTGAGTAGGACGGTCTGCATACTATAATCCTTCGGATTGGTTATTTATTGCTTGTCAATTAGATTGAGTTGAATGCTTGCATGCTTAAACTGCTTTACAGCTTTCCTTAACATGTCATCCCTATGCCATGAAATGAATCTAGGATTCAACTAGAAAGATCACCATATAACTGTATTCAATATTTTACTTAGTATCGGCTTAGACGAGTGGGTTATCCCGCTCACCAGTATGGCTGTGTACTGACCCACGTTTGTGGGCATTATTTCAGGTATGCAGGTGTAGTAGCGCTGCTTGGATATACGAGACATGATGTATGAACTGTAAGTACCTTTGTGGGCTAGAGAAAAGAGCAAGAGTATTTCATCGCCTTTGAGGAAATTGCCTTTGTGGCATTTCATTTGGACCCTATCGAGAGCTCGCTGCGTATTACTCTGATGTGTGCTTGGTACACAATACTTGGCTTCAGTTGCAACTTGGTCATTTCGATGATAACTTTGGTGTTTGACAACATCGCCTTGTACGAGCGCAACTCCAGGCTCGTACGGCATCACGTCCCGATGAGAACGATAGTCCTGCGGGAGAGCTGCAACGTGGTGATTCACGTTCAGCGGGGACAATTGAGCTTGCGGGAGATTGGGGCATGATAAATTGGTATCAGAGCGCTAGGTTTATTTTTTCGGACTTGGTCCTTTGCTTCATCACAAACTCTAAACAGCTTCCGTGTGTCGTTTAGCTCTTGACTCTACTCAATGCCGCATTGGATGTTTCATGCAATAAGTCTATATAGTGCTGGTTGTGGCTGTATGTTGTGCTTTGTTGCATTTCTTTTATTGGTTTTCGTTAGATCGCTTAGCATCATTAGGCGTTGTTGTATTCGTGCAGCAAGTTGGGTGGCGTTGTTGCATTCGTGCAGCAAGTTGTTGGGCGTTGTTGCATTTATGCAATAAGTTGAGAGCTGTCGTTGGCTTGGCTTGGCTTGTCGTTCAGGGAGTTTCTGGTTGCATTAGTGGATCATTTGGTTGGCAGACGATATTGGTTATGCGACATGTTGTGAGTAGAAGCACCGATTGAGAATGCATCGTTGCACGAGTTGCTCGTGTAGCAAATGTGTTGGATGGAAGTTTGATTTTTGGCTGGGTATATCACACAGAGCATTGGTTGAGCATGTTTGAGTTTGGCTTGGGAATATCAGGATAATGTTGCACGAGTTGCTCGTACAACAAATATAAGAAACAGTTGGGTATTGGGTTGGACTACTTGGAAGAGAGCTCGATGCACGGGTTGCTCGTATTGCGAAAGTATCAGACGGTGAGGATAGTTGGAAACATTGAGAATAGAATATAGCACAAGTTGCATAGCGAGATCGATGGGAAGAGTAAGATGGTTCACTTGTTGGTTGAGTTTTTGTGTCAGACTTGAGTTAGGAATGGCAGGATCACACATAAGGGATAGTTCGAACGGACATCGAATCAGTGCAAAGGAATCATAATGCGAGTAGCGACTTGATTCGGAGTGGTATATGGGATATCACATAGTGAGCAAGGCATTAAAATATCTTGGCTAGATATCAATGGGAATTGCCTAAACGGACTCGGGTAACAGGAATATAAGTTGGTTGGTGCACATCGGTTGAGTTAGAAGGAATAAAAAATGGAGTAAGCGAATATTGAGTTGAGCATAGGGAACAAACAGTTGGAATACGCTTGAACGAGCGATGGGTGAATCGAATGATAGCGAGCACGGACTATGATTTTTGGGCAACACATTTGAGCTGTTGGTTGAGCAATGAAACACGACTTGGCTTGGAGGGATAATACGATGGATTTGAACGAGCTAGAAGGATTTTGGATATTGCTGCTCGAGAAGTTGACTCAGGTTTAGCGGAAGTGGAATTTTGGGCAAAATGGTGCAACGATTGTAGACGGATTCTCCGAAAAGACGTGAACGGATTGAGGCAACAACTTAAGGCAGAAGATTATGGCGGACAGACTTTTAAAGATGGCTAAATATGGGAGCAACTTCGAAACAAATCACTGTGCGGTTTGAGCAAGTTGGACGTGCATTGTGGGACGCGGCTAACGGATAAGAATTTGAGCAAGTCTTTGGTTTCGGGAATAATTGTAAGTGGTAGTGCGAGAGTCGAACATGCAGTTCAAAAATTTAATGGATTCAGGACAGAATGATGGATTGATAGAAGACGGTTTCAATGAGCGCAGTTCTCGAATTGTTAGCTTGGATAGATAGCAAGACTCTAGGTGGTTAAACGACGTTTGGTTGACAGATCAACAGAGGTAGTGCATGAAGTGCTCGGATTCAGAAGTTCGCTCAGATGGAATGGTTGGATTATGGCTCGGATTTGTAGATGAGATATAGCATGGTTCATAGTAACTGTCCATCGTGATGACTTACAATTATCGAGCGTAGCTTCGGGACAGCTGACCCTAGCGACTTGCCCGCAAATCGGAGATGAATATTATAGACCCATAGAACGACCCTTGCGGCGGCGCGTTTGGGAATGCGTCGAGGGCAGATATGAGTAGTGTGTGTTGGAGATTGGCTTATTGACTGAGAGTTGGATTTGAGAGATCCTTGGGATAGCCTTCAGCTGAAGAAGCAGCCAGAAGACCGAAACGATGGTGGAATTGGCCTAAGTCAACTGATGAGATTCAGAGTCGCAGACTTTTGTAGATGGCATCGCCTCTGACTCATCGTGCCCTGGAAGGGAATAGCATTCATATGAATTGACGACTGTGAAACTAGCTCGTGAAGTTAAAACAGCGGCTCGTTCAGATCAAATCCTTGCGAATACTGGAAGGGACAGATGTGCCTCAGATTTACAAGATGCATCGGAACTTAGTCTGGGAAGATTGCTCGTTCGGAAGGCAAAGGTGATATCATGTGCTTCGAGGCAGTGGAAGCAGCGCGAAGAACTATTCCATGCGCAACCTAGGAATTGTGGCGAGTGTGTCTACGTTGAAATCGTGGTGACACTATCCCTTTGGCGTAGCGGCAAAATCTTCGTGGATCACACGAACCTCAATATAGATGTTCACCCAGCGAGGTATTGAGATTGAGGAAGAGGTGTTTTGTTGAACTGATCTAAGCAAAGTTTGATATTTGGGTAAGTCGCCTAGTTGGGGTAGTATCAGTTGAGATGATCGTTCGGTGCATGAGATATATTTGGAGATATTGCTAATGCGGATTCAGAAATAGTTGGATGGATTGAGTTGGAACATGAACTGATTGATTCGGTGGGAAATTATCATAATTGAGAATAGTGCTTAAGCGAATATGTTGGAATGGAAATCAGGATTGGTTCAATTGAGAGTAAAGCAAATGGATGCCTCGGACATAAAGATACCCTTGTAACTTGTTCAAATTTACTATCGCAAAGCTCGGCTGAAATGCATGTATTTTAGGGACGCCTTAAATATGTGTACGATCCAAAACTAAGCGATACGACGAATTCGTATTGAGCTGCAAGGAGGATGTAGGAATTCAGAAATTTGTACGAGAGTTCAGCAGAGCGAGATGCTGAGACTGGATCGTGAGTATGAGAGTTGCATAGAACAGAGTTATGAATTGGACAAGCGGCATTTGAAAATGAATGAGTACCCGCACGGTTCGTGGACGAACCTGATTCTAAGGGGTATATTATGTAACGCCCGCAACCGCACGGTGCGTTACGCTGAGTCGGATTGAATAAAAAAATAGCTGGTTATATTTGATTTATTGGATTTTGGGAAGAAATATTGATTGAGTTGGTTTCATGTACAGATGGCTAGCGGAGTCCGATGGGAATCAGGTGTTCGTTCAGAGCAGTACTGAGATAGCTGGGTTGGAATGATAATGCCATCTTCCTTAGTCCGATCGGTCGGATGATTTGTAAAGCACGGCCTGCTCACACGGTCATACCAGTTGAGTATATCGCGCTTTGCATCGGACCACGGGTTTAAGGGATTGGCCGTATCGGCAGGACAGGATGCTTAACAGAATCAAACATTATGAGTGGGCTCTTTCCCTTCTCCTCTACTCCTTCATGCCTAATAATATGAAAAACACGTAAAAGGATTGAACACTTGGACTGAAACATTGGGAATCACTATACTGAGGCGTGCATAGAGTGTACGTCGTTTGCTTGGATAGGATTGTGGCTTGAATTGGGTTTCGCGTTGGATAGTTGGAGCTAGAGTTGGAATATTGCATTCGAGGCAGTTGGTTGAATGATTGGGATTATGCTTGGACAGTTGGAATGATACATTGAGGCTTTGGAAACATCGAGAATTTGAGCGAGCGAGCGTGCATCCGTGCACGAGTATCACTTGGGCGCTTTGTCAAGCAAAGCGAGCAGTTGTGGTTCGAAACCGAACAAATGCATCGGCGAGGGCATTGTGCCACTGTTGGGGCATTGTGCCATGGGTTTGTTCTGAGTTGGGGTGTTGCACCCAATGTGGAACACTGTGCTGAGAAGAGGCATTGTGCCTATGGAATAACTTGTGAATTGTGCCTTGGACAATATGTTGGAAGAATGGTTATGGATATTTTGGTTTAATATTCGGTTGAACGAGTCTAGGATCGCTTGGTGGGGCGAGAATATTCGATCCTCTCGTCATACCTACTTGGTGTCTGCATGTCACGGACAACCTGTGTTGCACGGGGTTTGGTCTCCTCGAACGAAAAGGCTCCGGGGCACCGGGACCGTTCGGCCATGGACGAGACAACTTGGTAACGTGCCTTGGGCGCGGTGCCGGCGGTTGGAATCGATCCAGGTGGGTTAGCTACTTAGCGCTGTTTCGAGTAGAACCGCATTTGATCAGTCCGATCAACGTCCTTTATGGCTTGGCCAGTGACTTCATATAGATAAGAGTTGGTTTGCTTTACTTTGGTTGGTTTGTGCTTCGTGTAGGCGCGGCCACCTTGCCTCGGCAAGAGTATGCACATTGAGATTTGGATTGTAAGTTTTGGTTGAGGATGGATATTGAGGCTTGGTTGATGGTTCGATATGTTATCGTGTTGCTTGGGTTTGAGTAGGACGGTCTGTATGCTATAATCCTTCGGGTTGGTTATTTATTGCTTGTCAATTGGATTGAGTTAGATGCTTGCATGCTTAAACTGCTTTACAGCTTTCCTTAACATGTCATCCCTATGCCATGAAATGAATCTAGGATTCAACTAGAAAGATCACCCTATAACTGTTTGCATTCACTATTTTACTTAGTGTCGGCTTAGACGAGTGGGTTACCCCACTCACCAGTACGGCTGTGTACTGACCCACGTTTGTGGGCATTATTTCAGGTACGCAGGTGTAGTGGCGCTGCTTGGATATACAAGATATGATGTATGAACTGTAAGTACCTTTGTGGGCCAGAGAAAAGAGCAAGAGTATTTCATCGCCTTTGAGGCAATCACCTTTGTGGCATTTCATTTGGACCCTATCGAGAGCTCGCTGCGTATTACTCTGATGTGTGCTTGGTACACAATACTTGGCTTCCGTTGCAACTTGGTCGTTTCGATGATAACTTTGGTGTTTGACAACATCGCCTTGTACAAGCACAACTCCAGGCTCGTACGGCATCACGTCCCGATGAGAACGATAGTCCTGCGGGAGAGCTACAACGCGGTGATTCACGTTCAGCGGGAACTATTGAGCTTGCGGGAGATTGGGGCGTGACAGCACGTATGATTAACCAGGCCATTTTACTCTTGTGCAAGTTCCCAAGCCGATCATATGTTAAGTTAGTACTCACACACTTAGTCATTAGTATTCTTGTTCATTGTCATATTGTTCATTACTGTATTTATTCCAGTATTTTTTTATTGTATATCTCTTGTATCTATTATTGCATCTTGTATATTCATATCTATTTACTGTTACATAATTCTTATCATTGATTAGAACTGCTGTTAGAGATTGTACTCTGCTCCTTTTTTGACTGGATATATTTTTCCCAGATGACACTGAGGAGTGGTACCCTACATATTACGAACCTTGGGATATTGTGGGCCTAGAGTCAGAGACCCTGGCTCAGGAGGGACTTATCCCGACTGAGATAGATGACTCGGGACATGTAGCTTCTTAGTATTCTTTGTACTGGATTTGTCTCCAGCTTATTTGTTTAGTATTTTTTCAGACTCAGTGATGTTATTATTTGACTCATGAGTTGTATATGACTATTCTATTCTTTATCATATTTGTAAACTCCCTCGACCAGATTTCAGTATTTTAGGATTATTTTTAGCAATTTAGGATTTGTTGCAATATTTTAATTTATTTTGCTTACATATCTTATTGATTTGTACACCTGTCCATCGCCTAATTATTTGGAGCTTTACCTTGACTGTTATCCCCGAACAAAGTTTCCATACCTCTCCCAAACATGCTAGCCTATTTTTTTGAACCTTGTGCAACTCCTAGATGCTCTGTTTTGTGCCTCGTTTTAGACGCACAAATATCGTTATAAACGTACGTATTTAAATTTTCAGATCTGTACCCACCTCTGTACCAATAGAGATTTGAGGCCCATCATGCACCTGTTTTGCCTAGACAAAAATACGTTATTATTCTACACTGAGTATACTACATTTAGTGTATTGACACCGCACTAAAATTATGGCCCTACCTGCCTCTAAATAATTAGAAAACACCGTGCACAGTATTTATTAATTAATTAAATACGATGGCCCATATCACCCCAAAATTAGGCCCAGTCCCTGCCAGACTCACCCCCACCCCCCAGGGCCCTCACACAATAATTTTCGTCAGTTCTGTGCATTTTAGCATTTTCAGGAATCGGGTGTTTTTCCCAGACAATTTCGTAATTGCACAATTTCCCAAAATAGGACCTCTGTGCAATTTATGAAATTACAGGGACTTTTCTGCAAAATTACAGTGCGATGTGTCACCCCCTCATTGGCCGGTAAACCTACACCATCCATTTTGAAGTGGGTCCCACCATAAAATATCAGCAAAGATATTTTAAAGTGAATTTACCAAATTAACCCTAAATTAATTTCTATAAAAGAAAATAAAAGAAAAACCCTAACCCTAACCCTAACCCTAGCCGTCGGCTACCCCCCCCCCCCATCGCCGGAGCCGCTCCGCTTTTTCCCCCCCGCCGCGAGCCAACCCCCCCCCCCCCCCCCCGCCGCTGAGCTCCGCCGCCCTCTCCCAGCCCCCGAGCCCCTGTTCACCATCTCCTCCATCCTCCCATGGCCGGAGCCGACCCCGACCTCGCCGGCGCAGCGCCGTGCCGACCCCTCGACCTCCTCCTCCTCCTCTTCTCCTTCCCCGACGCCTCCGCCACTCGCCACCACCACCATCATCATCACCACCACCGACCCCCTCGACCTCCACCTCCTCCGCCACTCACCACCACCACCCCCGATCCACTGCACTCCCCCTCCAGCCGACCCACAGCCCGCCACCGCCACCCTCGACCCACTCCTCCTCCTCCTCCACTCTGCCCTAGACGCCCTCCTCCCTGACTTCCTCCCCGGACCCCGAGCCTTCAGCTCCCCGACGAGCTCCACCCGACCTTCTCCCTGACTTCGCCTTCTCCGCCCTGCTCGGCCACTCCATGGCCGGAGCGGCACCCCCATAACCTCTTCCCCTTTCTCCTCGACGCTACCCCCGACTCCGGCTGCCACCACCACCCTCCACCACCAACAGCAGCCCCAGCCCTCGACGCAGCGGCCACGACCTAGCCACCCAACCCCGGACACATCGGCCCCGCAGAACCTGGACACAGCAGCTGGACGCAGAACCCGGACACGTCCAGGACACAAATCCCGTGTCGAATCGACATACGGACACGCGCAACTCGGTTTCACGGAGCCCTGTTCAGGTAACCCGTTCTCTCTCCTCGTAGTTCTATTTTTAATTCCGTCAGTTGTGACACGTAGGCTACGTAACCCTCTCGATGCCCGTGCAATCCGCTCGGTGCATCGCGTCCTGTGGCGATCGCGACACGTGATCCAAAAACAGGAAAAACAATACCCTGTTTCACCCCGGAACTGAGTACGCCCTGCCAAACGGGACGACTTGGTCGCACGCGGTCTTCACCAAAATGTGCGTGCCGCTGATACGGACGTGCGGGATTTCACAGAAGTTGATTTGGATATGCGTGCACACCGAAATCAACGCGTATCCGCCGACGACCCGTATCTGCCTATTCTGGAACATGCTGTAACTTTGTGTACACACGTCGGATCGAAACAAAACTTGTGCCATCGAACTCGTAGCAATACGCTGGTCCTGTGATCCAAGTTTGGTTCGATTCTGAGAACGTTGACAAAATCTCGTATCGTGGGCCCCACAGGCTCCACTTGACGGGCGATTTTGTGATCGCTCATCGGAATCCAATTCTGGAAGTTTCATTGGGTTCGTATCATCGTTCTGGACTTATTGACACTAAGTTTGGCAAATTTGGAGACCTTTGACCCTGACATATTTTTCGGTGCAAAGCGGCCCACACGTGGACCCCGCTTTGACCAAAAACTGTCATTTTTGCCCCTGTGTCCAAATTGGACTTAAGGACAGGCGTTTCTAGCTATTTGATATTTTCTGAGACTGTTAGTAATATTTATTTCAGTATCCGGAGACGTTCATTCTAAGGTCATAGTTTCTGACTTTTGGTATTTGATATCTGGACGTATATTTTTGCAGCTCTCTTGCCAGGCAAGTATACCTTACGTTGATGTACTATTTAAATTCAGTTATTGTTAGTTACATGTTTATTTATTATATAAATGTGCGCATCCGAGAAAACTCGGGTGCAGTCAACGAAGGCGTTGACGTTAGGATTTGTATCTGACCTAGTGTCTAGTAGACCCACCTAAAGTTGTGGAGTTATTGGTATGACTTCCCAGGCCTTGACACGTATCAGTACACGTCACAGAGTGAGTTCATGTAGGGACGCGTGCCTCATACTCGACTGGCCATCGGTGTGAGCAACACGTGTAACGGTATTTAGCTTAGTTGTTTATTTTATAGGGACTTGCATCATAGTATGAGATGTCCACGTCGTTCTCACGACTTGTATATCTCCATTGGGCGGGGAAGACATCTAGTAGGCGTATGGGACACCCCCTCCTTGAGTCTTTTATCCTTCGTGCCATGCTCCTCGGAGATGGACGATTGCAGAGCTACTCGTGTGTCCGGGGGCATATGACATATATACTAGCCAGTCCCGACGATTGGTGAATTACGTCAGAATATGTCAAGCCTACACATTCCCATGCGTACTATAAGGTCTTCAAATTGCATTCACTTAGATGGTTAGCACACCCTATTTATTTATTCAGTATTTACATTATGGCATGCTTCTATGTATCTTGTTATGTCCCTCTGAGGACCTGGTCCCTTTCCAGGTATAGATGTTCCTGAGTATTCGTGGGAGCGCAGATCCGGACATGCTACTTATATTCCGAGGAGATCTTCGAGCCTCGTGATGGTTATATGTTGTATTTATATAGGGTTTATCTTATTCATTTTTATATTCTATTTCGGTAGTGGATTTGTCTCCATCCGACTGTCATTCTCTAGATACTTTATGTTGAGATCTAGTTACCTGGTTATTAGTTATTCCTGTATATGTGATTTCTGTGGATGAGATTTAGATATTACCCTGTGACTTGTGATTAGTTTTACCACTTATGAATTATTGTTCATTATACAGCATACGCACGTATATATGGTTTCCATATATTGGAGTTGCCATATATACGGGCGGCTGGCATGGTTACGTGTCCTAGTCCTACGTATTTTGGGACTGGGGCGTGACAATATTCGTGCACAATTCCATCTTAGATCTGTGATTAAGTATATTGATATTGTTGGTGGCTTATTATATTGTTAAATAGATTACCCAAACAGCGTTCTACCATCGATTCTGCGGCGTTGGTTGGGTGTTGTTTCTGACTTGTACCCTTATACTGGGTGTGGGTCATGATAAGAAGGACCCTTAAGGGCTTATAGAGGATCATTGCCACCTTTATTTTGGTAGACTTGCTTGTAGAGGATCGAGTCAGAGTAGTAGGCCTAGACCCAATCTCTGCCTCATTGTCGGCATCATTACCACCTTTATTTTGGTAGACTTGCTTGTAAAGGATCGAGTCAGAGTATTAGGCCTAGACCCCTTTAAATGGATCAATGTTAGCAAATTCTGTCTTGATGACTCCGTGATCGTCCACGTACTTGAAGCACTGGTTCAAGTTTGATGGCACGATCATATACTGATATATCCATAGACGTCCCAACAGAAAGTTGTAGAATACATCTACGTTTATGACGTAGCAGGTGACCACTATTTTCAGATCATCGATCTGGCACCTCAAGCAAATTTTGCCCAGAGGGTAGCTTCTTCCAATGTTGAAGCCACTGATGGCAGTATAGGTTGCTGTCAGGCGATGCATCGAGATGTCAAGGGTCTGAAGCAGACTTCGCGAGATGATGCTGATTGACGAGTCGGGGTCGATATGTGTCTTACCCGATTCCAGATTTAGTATTTTTAAATTTCTAGAAATTAATTTTTCCTGATATTGTATTCCTGCTATATTTCTCATGTTGGTTCCTATCATTTTATTTATTGTTTTATATTTCTTGTTGTTGAGAGAGACTACCCGATACCAGTAGAATATCCATTGGCATTGCCATGGACCCGGTTTAGGACCCATATGTAGAATGGACCCTTAGTTCGGTTTATTTTGGGTGAACCCATGACTAAACCTCTTTTTCTTCTCTTAGTAAAATATGAGCTTTTCTCTCTCCTCTCTTTCTTCTTCTTCATTTTTATTTCCTTCTTTTCCCTCTCCCTCAAGCTCTCCCTAACCCTAACCCTAACACAAAGAAACAGTTGATGCGACTTGGATCGTGAGAGGTAAAGGCTAGAAGCCACCCAAGGCAAGTACATCTTGCTCAATGGTGAAGTCATGAATTTTTGGATTTTTTATATATATATTGTTTTTAAAATATAATTGATAAAAAATTTCCCCCTTTTGATGCTGATAATTTTTAGTTCTTGGAGTTTTGGATTTTGATGTATAGATTTTTGTAGATCTGAGTTTTAAATTTAGGATTTCTATGTATTCCATGAGTTTTTCTTGGTTTTGATCTATTAAAACTTAATATTTTTGAAAACTAGTGGTTCCTTATGTTAGAGCATTTTATTTCGTACAACTTGGCTTTAGTTTCACTTGATTTGGAGTAAAATAATTTTTTTATGAAGAAAGCAATTTTTGGTTTTTGGAGCTTTCGGCCATGGCTGAACCAATTATTGGAGAAGACGAAGTCTTCATGCGGCCAGCCATCTATGCGGACGAGAGTGTCATGCGGCCCGATAGGGTTATGCTGCCTGAACTCTTGCCGCATGTTGACAGCATGTGTCCATCTTGTTGGACGTATGACTACTTATTTACACAAGTGTCCTTGAACACCTTATGCTTTCACTCGTTGAACGAATAAAAAATTTGCTAAGTCCATACGGCCAGTGGGTGCATGCGACCAGTGAGTCCATGCGGCCAGTGGGTGCATACGGCCAGAGAGTCCATGCGACCAGTGGGTGCATTCGGCCAGTAAGTCCATGCGGCCAGTGGACGCATGCGGCCAAGAACTTTTGTGTGCATTTTGTGTTCCCTATTGTTACGTTCTTCTTAGTAATTCCTTTTAGTGATTATTATTGTGTTTTTTCTTATGTCGATACAAGTTTATGATACCAGACAAGTTTTGCATATGAGTTCACAAGCCTAGTTTATGTACCAGTTCATCATCCTCACGACACCGTAGAAATATTTGTGTATAAAAATTTATTACATTTGGCATCGGACAATCAAGTGTGAGTATTGTCTAGTGTATCGCGTGTCACAAATATGTTAACTCATGAAAAGCTCGTACTCGCGACTCATCATTTTAAGGAGTTTTCAAGTGTCCACAATTCAAGAACTTGAAATAATTTATTAATGATTAAACAAGATAAGATTTACCTAGAACATTAGGAGGGAAGAATATTGCGCTACCGGCTACCCCGATCTCCAAGGGCCCCATGCGGCATGAACAACCCTGCTAGGCAAGGGCTCCATGACTGAACAAGTTTACGCGTGCTACGGCACTTACAAGACAAGTTTATATACAAGTTTGTGTTTGTAAAGCAAGTTATGATTACAAGCTCAAGAATTATGCTTTTGAGTTAAATTTCTATTTGTGACATGTAACAAGTTATATTATTGTATAGTTGAATGTGCATTTAAATTTACTAGACAAGCGTACCCTTAGCCATCCGGGTTAACTACAGTGTCGGTGGTAGCAATATTCTTAAAACATGCATTTAGTAATTATAATATGTGATAACCTAGATAGTTAATCATAGCAAGCCGTAAATTTATTTAGCCGTTCGATGAATGATGTTACTTTCATTATAGCTCACTCTTCTTTCTTTCTTTTCCTTCCAGCGCGTGGTTAGGGAGCTAAGTTCTGCTCGGGTGAAGGTCTGCAACTCAGGTCCTTATTTGGTTTAAGGGTTATGGTCCCGATTCAGAGTAGTTCATATGCTATCTTACCGCTCGTTGCCTTACTTTTATTTCTGTACTTAATATTGTAGGACCATGTATGGCAACTCTAGAGGGGGGATGAATAGAGTGCAGCAGAATAATCTACCCAATTAAAAATTAAGCAGAGTGAATGCAGTAAGTAACTAGCAGTGTATATACAATATAATAAAGTAAGAGAGAGAGCAAACGCAAACACCGCAATGTATATTGGTTTCCCTCTGAGAGGACTAGTCCAGTCCTGAGAACTCTTGCTCGGAGTTGTATCCACTATAATCACCAATAGTGAATCATAAGCTTTGATCTGAAGGCTTGCCGACTTCTTTACACCACGAGGTTTGATCCGAAGTCTCGCAACTTCACACACCACGAGTTTTGATCCGAAGGCTCGCAACTTCACACAGAAGAGGGTAGATGAACCAAGCTCTTTACAACTCTGTAAACTTCTAGCCGAGACCGCACTTGGCACTTAGAAGGCTAGGGAGTTAGTCTTGGAGATAATAAAGTTTAGGCTCTGAGGGTTTACTCACTATAGGATAGAAAGATTGAGAATGGTTGAGTTGGTTGAGTGAGTAAGAATGAGAATTCCAATCCTATTTATAAGGTGTAGGCAAATAGAATTCAACCAAAATTCGGATGGAGTTTAATTCAAATTTTTAACAGTTGGGCTAAGAAATTAGGAGCTTATTGAACTGGTTGATTTCATACCAAAAGGTAACCGAGTTCGACCCGAGTTCGGTTTCTAAGTATGGTAGACTTTGTAAATGAATGTGGCCTGATTTGGTGGATAGGTTCTTTGGTTCATTTGAGTGGACTAGGTATCTGGGTATAGGTACTGAGGTTTTGCCAGTGTGACTCAGATTATATCAGTGCTAGACTCAAATAAATAAATGATTACATATGAAAACCAACAACACTGATGATGCCAAACTTCTGAAACATCTGCTGATTTGAAGACGCTTTTTTTTTATGGCAGTTGTCCAAAGATAACCAGATCTGGGAATCTAAATACCTTTCAGGGATAATGCTGAGATTAAGTAAAAGATAAGTCGTAGGCGGTTGGACGAAATCTTCTGGTATAACATCGTCTTTGGCTCATCGTTATATAGCATATTTCTATTGCTTATCTTACTTATTGCTTTTTGTAAGTACATGTTAGACGAACAAAAAAATATACAGAAGCAACTATTACATATCTGGACAATGCTGAGATTAAGTAGAAGATACTATAGTGATTGATCGATTACTATAATGCTAAACTTAATTGATAAGCTATATTCAAAACTCAACATAAATATTGGGCCAACAATCTCCCTTTTTTTATTATGGCAAATTAGTTAAGTTTAAGAAAAATATAATTGATGCATATATAAAACTAATAAGCATAAATCACTATACGTATACAACTTAAACATATACTTACATACTTAAACTTACTTTTCCCCCGTTGACATGATCAAAAAGAAGCTCCCCCGTAATAGGAGATTGATACAAATCTTTACCGAAGCTTCTATATGTGCATAAACTCCTTCGTAGTACGACGGTGGCGAATATGTACATATTTGACATATTTCTCCTCCTTTGTCAAAATATATTATTTACGGCTCTCCCGTAAACGAAGTGTTTATCATAAAGACAAGGTGAGTAACATAAAGCATATAATATGATCATGTGGTAAATTAGGAGTAAGTAGCTAAAATATTATCATATGTAGAATAATGACATGCATATCATAACCATATACTTACCAATAGGAAAGTAGATACCAATTGTAGGAAACTAGATACAGTACAATAATATACAAACATTGGATAACAATAATACAAGAGAAGCATAAATGAATATGCACATTTAGTCATATGCAAGAGATAATTAAACAACTTCTCTCTAATATCATTGTAACTAGTGAAAGTCTAAACTCAAATTAAAACTAAGTGGCATAGTTTTGAAATAATTAGAAAAACTTAGTAGTGCTTACTAAAAGTCATAGTGTCACAGTCTAAAAGTTGTCAACTTTAAATTCAAGAAGTAGGGCTCAGATTCACTGTTGTATTATAAAAATAATTGCAAATAGACCTTAATAAATTATTATAAAATAAAGTATTAATTATCTTGGGTTAGTTGTAGGGGCCGGTTCCCAGCTAGCGGTGGTCCAAAGAATCTTAAGTACCGTGTCGCTTAGGCTATTTACACATTTTTGACAGAAGGGCCCTTTCGGCTTATAACCAAAAGTAATCTTAACTTTAAAGAACTTAGATTTAATAGGTATATATGCTAATTATAACATCATACAATATCAAAATCCAGAATCCTAATTCTTGATGAATAAAGTTCACTAAAAGATATAAAGCATGCATAGACAATTGTGTCATACTAATAGAAAGTAAATAACTCTATAGTATGAACTAATCACTGAGGCTAATCAACTAGTCATGCTGAATAGAAATAATTTCAAGAAAATTAACTAAGCATGCCAGTATCACATCTCTCATAATTTAAATAAATACCAACTAAAAGATATTAATAAGAGATATGCTAAATTCTTTAATTATAAAAATTTAAGAAAAATCAATTAGCACGTTACCAAAGTGGCTCAAGTGGCCATACTTATGTTGGTACAATTGCTTGGTAGATGACCTTTGTAGCTTTATAATCACCAACATTCTCCTCGGTGCTAAATCTTGACACAAAGTGTTCTACTTACATCATTAGGCAGAGATTTTGGTATCCAAGATTTGGATCCATATTTGTTAGCTTTGGGAACCCACTTATACATATTCATATCAACCAATTTTCTAGCCTTACACTGATGTGTAACGCGTCCTTTTAAACCACAATAATGACATATAGCTTAGGCATTTATTTTGGGTATAGAAGGATGAGTATGAAAAGTGGTGTGACATATCTTGCGTGGATATTTATAATAAAATGCATGATTATGTAAAGTATATTGTGTTCTATATGCATGATAGTGAGGAGCATTTGGTTTGCTTGCTGGTGTCTTGTTGTGAGTGCTCTTTTGTTTAGCCATGTGTCTCGTATTAGACTGAGTAGTAGGTTGTATGACCTGCTTTCCCAATCTAATCTCTAACTTTTTAGAGGTGATATATAAATCATCATGTTTAGTAGTAAGAGCATCAATTCTAAGTGAGGCATTAGAGTACTTCTCCTTCTCATATTTTAAGTCCTCCTTAAGTTTCGCATTTTCTTGATTACTTACATCAAAGCAGTCAAGTGCTTCTTGTAAGCTAAGCTTAAGTTTGGAGATATAAACAGAATTATCAAAAGAGGAATAGTCTCTAGCTTCATTTTGTAGACAAGTAAGCTTTTCATTCTCAAGCTGATAAGATTTAATATCTTTTATGGCTTGCTTATACTTATTCAAAAGCTTCTTGTGATCTTTAAATAAATTATTGAAAGTATCAGATAATTCATTATAAGAAATCTCTTCAAATAAAGGATTATCTTTTACCTCATTAGTTAATGTTGTTAAGCATACTTTTGCAGCATGTCGAGGGCTTTCTTCTTCCGAATTGCTAGCTTCACTTTTATACCAGATGCTTGTATTTGCATATTTGCGAGACAAAGATTCTCCTTTATTTGATCGTTCATATCGATTCTCTCTTTTTGCTTTGGAGCAATCTTTCATCATGTGGCCTAGCCTTCTGCAGTTGTAGCAAATTGGTTCTTCTTCAAGATCTTTCTTCTTTTTGTTTGATTTCACAAACTTCAAGAATTGTTTGACGAAGTTCCTAAAAATTTGGGCCAGATATTGTCTAAATTATCGTTGGTTTTTTCATCTTCAGAAGCATCAGCAGAGGACCTTTTATGATACGCCTTGAGTGCGATGGCCTTTTCTTTGGGAGTTGACTCTTCTTCGAGGTCGTTGAGGTCCAGCTCATGTGTCATCAGCTTTTCCATAAGTGTTTCCAGCGTCATTGTAGTAAGGTCGTTTCCTTCAACGATCGTCGTTGCTTTTGGGTTCCAGTTCTTTGGAAGCCCTCTAAGCACCTTGCGTATTTTTTCATGGTTGTTGTACTCCTTGCCGAGAGAGGATAGAGGATTGACAATGTCAAAAAATCTTGTGAACATCTAAGTGATGGTCTCATTTAACTTTATCTTGAATGTCTCATATTCTTGTGTCGGTCTGCTTATCTTAGACTCCTTCACTTGAGTAATTCCTTCATGAGTTACCTAGAGAACTTTCCAGATCTCATGTGAAGTAGTCCATATAGATACTCTGTTGAACTCTGTACTATCTAAGGCACAAAATAAAGCATTAACATCTCTAGCTTTAAGACTGGATTATTTTTTTCTATATCAGTATACTTATCTTTAGTCATATCTATGAGATTACCATCTATAATAATCTTAGCAGGCTTTTTGTACCCATCCTCAACTATTAATCAAAGGTCAAAGTCTAGTGATCTAAGATAGAAACCCATACGTATTTTCCAGTAAGTGTAGTTGGTTCCATCAAATAGAGGTAGCCTATTTGTGGACTGACCTTCACCATTGTTGGTGTGGATATATCTAATAGTTGCCATAAGTCTCTTAGGATGTTAATCCAAATATTAAGAGAACTAGCTCTGATACCAATTGTATGAGCAATTGGTATGATAAATAGTTCCTATATAAAGAGCACCTGCTCTGATACCAATTGAAGGAGCAATTAGGATCAGAAACTAAATAAGAGACTACCTGCTCTGATACCAATTGTAGGACCATATATGGCAACTCTAGAGGGGGGTGAATAGAGTGCAGCGGAATAATCTACCCAATTAAAAATTAAGCAGAGTGAAGGCAGTAAGTAACTAGTAGTATATATGCAATATAATAAAGTAAGAGAGAGAACAAACGCAAACATCGCGATGTATACTGGTTTTCCTCTTAGAGGACTAGTCCAGTCCCGATAACTCTTGCTCGGAGTTGTATCTACTATAATCACCAATAGTGAATCACAAACTTTAATCTGAAGGCTTGTCGACTTCTTTACACCATAAGATTTATTTCGAAGTCTCGCAACTTCACACACCACGAGTTTTGATCTGAAGGCTCGTAACTTCACACAGAAGAGGGTTGATGAACCAAGCTCTTTACAACTCTGTGGACCCGCACTTGGCACTTAGAAGGCCAAGAAGTTGATCTTGGAGATAATAAAGTTTAGGCTTTGAGGGTTTACTCACTATAGGATAAAAAGATTGAGAATGGTTGAGTTGGTTGATTGAGTAAGAATGAGAATTCCAATCCTATTTATAAGGTGTAGGCAAACAGAATTTTGCCAGATGGAGTTTAATTCAAATTTCCAACCGTTGGGCCAAGAAATTGGGAGCTTATTTAACTGGTTTTATACCAAAAGGGTCGGCCCGAGTTCGGTCAGAGTTCGATTTCTAAGTATGGTAGACTTTGTTAATGAATGTGGTCTGATTTGGGGGATAGGTTCTCTGGTTCATTTGAGTAGACTAGGTATCTGGGTATAGGTACTTAGGTTTTGCCAATGCGACTCAGCTTACATCAGTCCTAGACTCAAATAAATAAAAGATTACATATGAAAACCAAGAACACTGATGACGCCAAACTTCTGAAATATCTGATGATTTGAAGACGCTTTTTTTCTTGACGACAGTTGTCCAAAGATAACCAGATCTAAAAATCTGAATACCTTTCAGGGGCTTTGCCCCTGAACCCCTAAGAGGGCGCTGCCCCATCGACCCCTGACCGGACAGAGGAACCCCCGGGTGCGGGGATCCAGATAAGTCATAGGCGGTTGGACAAAATCTTCTGGTATAACATCGTCTTTGGCTCATCGTTATATAGAATATGTCCATTGCTTATCTTGCTTATTTCTTTTTCCAAGTACATGTTAGACGAACAAAAAAATATACAGAAGCAACTATTACATATCTGGACAATGCTGAGATTAAGTAGAATATATTATAGTGATTGGTCGATTACCATAATGCTAAACTTAATCGATTAGCCATATTCAAAAACTTAACATAAATATTGGGCCAACAATTATCAGTTCTTCCTGTATTATTTCTGAGACAAGTACATTGGTACCGTACTAGTCTCGATCTGCATTTATTTCTTATATGTATTTTTCTTCTTATGTTATAATTTGTCTGGTCTATCACCTCGAGCTCCTTAGTGGTACTTGTTGCTTGGGGTTCTGACCCCACTGGCTTTGCATGGCCAGGTTACCCCGAAGAGAACCAGGATCCATCACGCTTCCAGCAAGATGGTTCGCACTCGTAGGACTGCGGCTGAAGCTCGCGAGTGGATTTTCTTTCTTTCACCCCTCGTCTTGATTACTTTATTTTGTGATGTTTAGAAAGGGGCAGAGTTAGCTCCTTATATTTTTGAGACTTTGGTCAACATGATGTATATATTAGACCATGGCCGATATATTGGATCATGTATATTTAAACTCTGCTAGTGCAGCATTTTGTGTTCACTAGCTTCATGATCATATGTGACATATAATTTAGGATGCTTCTTTACTTTCATGTATGATATACTCTTGTACTTGTGTTGTTGGATTAAGATTATAGGATATGTCAGCTTTAGGAATGATGTCATAGCATGCTAGAGTTCACCAATATGTCTTCTAGACAACCTTAACACATTGCGACTTACTTCGGTATTCTGCAATGTGCGGTTGGCCATGTCAGTTCCCGTATTTACCAGTATTTTGGGAGCAGAGCGTGAAAAGATTTTCTTGGTGGGCCATGCAGGTCTATCTTTCAGACTTATGAGAGGACTCATCTTGCTAGAATCTCAATCCTCTATAATCTTCGATTGAACTCTACTTGCAACATGCACCTCTCATTTTCCTTGAACTTCAAACTTGCTTGACATGATTATTCCATTCTCGTCCCTTATTGATATCCTTGTGTCCTTACCCTTCAGGGATACCCCACATGCTCCTCCTTTTGAGGGTTTTGTTGCACCGATAACTCCAGCAGATACAGTAGGCCAGAGCTAGATCCCGATATTGAACCAAGGACAAGCGTCATTAGCTTTTCATCAGCCATCTTCGCAAGTCATACATGCCCGACCGGCACAATCAGCTCCACCAGTCTTGCCGGAACAGCCAGTTCAGCCCGCTTCATCATTCAAACTAGCCCAGCCATCCCAGACAATACCAACAGTTCTTCCTGTATAACCAGCACAGGAAGGATCTCATACTATGTTAGAAATAATCCAAGCTATGATGATGGTACAACAACAACAACAACAACAATATCAACTCCATCTTTAGCAATAAGTAGTCCAACTCTGCTAGCAGTTTCAGCAAGGACAAGAACATACCAACACTACTCTTTGCCAGGAAGTTAGAGTAGCACTCGAGAACAGCATGTGTTATACTTACAACTCGACAACCAATATTAGTCGCATGCGCCCAACCAAGTTCCTCGGTACGAAAGATGTAGTTTCAGCAGATTCTTGGCTCCAGGACTTTGAGACCATCCTGGATACAACCAAGACCACAGACGATGAGAATGTAGCAGTCTTAAAGCTATAATTGTCAGATCTTGCCCGAGATTGGTGGACAGCACAAGAAATAGAACTTTCGAAGCCTATTGACTGGTAGACGTTCAAGGAGCGCTTCCAGAAAAAGTATTTTCATACCACCGCCAAGTTCTAGCTCTAGCAGCAGTTCATCAACCTCCGCAAGAACACAAGTTCGGTCGACCAGTATGTCGCCTAGTTTTGCCAACTTAGCCAATTTTCTCCTCATATGGTAGCTTCCGATGAAGACCGAGCCAAGAGATTTGAGCAAGGGTTACATCTAGAGATACAGCAGTTTACAGTGGGTCATAATTATACCACCTACGATGTAGTACTCAGAGCAGCTAGGTCCCAAGAACTTATCGGCCAGAGATTAGTAGCAAGGACCGAAGGCCAGAAGAGGTCGCACTCATCCCTGAGAAGCACCAATATTCAGTCGTCACCTCCAGCACCAGCAGTCAGAACTCCTCGCCCGCCAGTGCCTTCAACCTCCATAGTAACCTCAGTACAATCTACCAGGCAGTCTATATCAGCAGGATGCAGCCATTGCGGCAAGCCAGCGCATACCAAAGAACAGTGTAGGAAAGACAATGGCCAGTGTCTCAGATATGGGGCATCCGACCACAAGATTGGTTCATGCCCGATCTTGTACCCAGAGACTTCTTCAGTCCGACAGTTACCAGCTCTGCCTCGGGCAGCGATTGAAGGACCGCGAGGACCAGTGTTAGCAGTTCGCCCCAAGCCCAGCGTCCTCTCCCGATGTAGACTCAATAGTTCTAGCAGCAACTTCCAGTGCAGTATGTGCAAGTTCAGCAAGCCTAACCAGCAAGACAGAACTAGCAGCAAGTCAGAGCCACAGCCCCTAGATGATGGCCTGACAAAACATTTGGCAACCTGGAGCAGTTGTTAGCCGAAGGCGCTACAATTGTGGGTAAAATTTTTGAGTTCTCTTTAGCTTATCTTATTCTTGGGTTCTTGTCGAACGATCTCGTATTCCGACGCATTCGAGATACGATAGTCATTTTGATCCTTTCATTAAGCAAAAGGCGAGTTCATCGCCCCGCTCTTCTGCCTTTGTGATTCATGGTACGTGGTGTCTATCATGTGTCCCGAATGCGAAGGTATGTCCTGGATTAGAGTCAAGTCCTCGATATAGTCGTTGGTACCGACTTACCTCCAAGCTTGGCTCTTGTCCATTTGTGTGAGTCAGCATAGGCAAGCAAGGACGAGTTTCTATTCGACTGATTCAGGAATATATGTATCCATATGCCTCCATTTCCCTGTGTATTACTTTTCTGCATTTATTCATTAGTTACTTCTGCAATTTTAGTTATTTGCTTAGTATAATCATTTGAATTATGATTTGATTTCTTGAGCTTTCTCGTGTGTTCTAGCTCGAACAGCCTTGGTGAAATTCTGAGAATAGAATTTTTCTAAGGAGGGTAGAGATGTCACACCCGATTCCAGATTTAGTATTTCTTGAATTTCTAGAATTTAATTTTTCCTGATATTGTATTCCTGTTGTATTTCTCATGTTCGTTCATATAGTTTTATTTATTGTTTTAATTTTTTTGTTGTTGAGAGAGACTACCCGAGACCAGTAAAATACACATTGGCATTACCATAGACCCAATTTAGGACCCGCATATAGAATGGACCCTTGGTTCGGTTTATTTTGGTTGAACCCATGACTAAACCTCTTTCTGTTCTCTCTTAAACTTTTCCCTCTCCTTTCTTTCTTCTTCTTCATTTTTATTTTCGTCTTTCTTCTCTCCCTCAAGCTCCCCCTAACCCTAACCCTAACCCTAACGCAAAGTTGTTACGACTTGGACCGTGAGAGGTAGAGGCTAGGAGCCACCCAAGGCAAGTACATCTTGCTCAATGGTGAAGTCATGAATTTTTAGATTTTTATATATATATTATTTTTAAAATGTAATTAATATAAAATATTTCCCTTGAGATGCTGATAATTTTTAGTTCTTGAAGTTTTGGATTTTGATGTATAGATTTTTATAGATCTAAGTTTTAAGTTTAAGTTTTCTATGTGTCCCATGAGTTTTTTTGGTTTTGATCTATGAAAACTTAATATTTTTTAAAACTAGTGGTGCCTTATGTTAGAGCATTTTATTTCGTGCAATTTGGCTTTTGTTTTACATGATTTGGAGTAAAATAAAAATTTTATGAAGAAAGCAATTTTTGGTTTTTGGAGCTTTCGACCATGGCTGAACCTGCTGTTGAAGAAGACGAAGTCTTCATACGGCCAGCGAGCTATGCAGCCGAGAGTGTCATGCGGCCCGAGAGGGTTATGCGGCCTGAACTCTTGCCGCATGATAACAGTATGTGTCCATCTTGTTGGACACATGGCTGCTAATTTATACAAGTGTCCTTTAACACCTTGTGCTTTCACTCGTTGGACGAATAAAAAATTTACTAAGTCCATGCGGCTAGTGGGTGCATGCGGCCAGAGAGTCCATGCGGTCAGAGGGTTCATGCGGCCAGTGAGTCCATGCAGCCAGTGGGCGCATGTGGCTAGGAATTTTTGTGTGTATTTTGTGTTCCATGTTGTTACGTTATTTTTAGTAAATCATTTTAGTGATTATTGTTGTGTGTTTCCTTATGTCGATACAAGTTTATGATACCAGACAAGTTTTGCATACCTGGCTTTAGGACTGACGTCATAGCATGCTATAGTTCACACATCTCTCTTCTAGACAATCTTAATACATTGCGGCTTACTTCAGTATTCTGCAAGGTACGATTGGCCATGTCAGTTTCTGTATTTATCCAGTATTCTGGGAGCAGGGCGTGACAATGTACATCCAGTCCACCTTGATGGCGTCGATATACCCTGCGTAATGTAGAGGACGATCATGTCGATTGTTCTTCAACAACATATCTTATTGTAAGAACGTGATATTGGATATCACCTCTATCACATTATTGCATTGGGGGAATGTGGCACGATCCTCAACTAGCAGCTTGACCTGCACCAGGTAGGTATCGACATTCTGCAATGCCTCACTCAGAGCAACCCGAGTGCCTTTGGAGAGTCAGAGAAGATTGAATAGGGACCACTTCTCTAGGATATTTGCCAGTTGTGCCAAGATGTCGAAGTTCTAGGGCTACTCCAGCCCCTGAGCTGTATCTTTGCGTAGTGGTTTATCGAAGCGAGTTTCTTTCTGCTTGGACTTGTCCGCTGCTGGAGGTTGGGATGGACTCCGATCAGATGCGACGATTGGGAGCACACCATCGTCAGGGATGCGTACTCTCTTTGGTACACTAGGCCTAACATTGTTGTTCCTACTATAGCTTCTTCAGAAGGGATAGAAATCGTGTAGCAGGATTTAGACTTCTTGCTCTTGGACTTGACGGCAAAAGCTATTGTCTGTTAGATCATCTGGAGCAAGATCGGGATGGACCCACATGACCTCCCCATGTGATGTGGTGAAAGGTATCAGCCTGGCTGTTTTATTATAAGCTGGCGGGAGATTGACAACCTCCATTGTTGCCCGGGGGATCGGGATTACTCTGTCTTGGTCTTCCATCGTCCAAAATTGCTTGAATTAAAGAGATACCATATTCGCGATGACTGTTTAACTATTTTGTCAATAAATTCCAGTGTGAGAGCCTTGGTGTCGAGCAGGCGCTGGATGTACCGCTTCAGTGTATAGCAGTCCCGCGTCGTATGATGGACGTAATAATAGTAGTGATAGTACTTCGAACTCACCTCGGCTACCTCAATATGGCGCGTGACGTCGGGGAGCCAAATCTTATTTCCCTTTATTAGAACGTCAAATATTTCCATGACGTCATCATCTTCGAAAAAATAGGTTTTCTTCGATTTTGGATCCTCTGCGGGCTTTTTCTCGGGCTTCTTGGCTAGATTGGCGACCAGAGCCTGCTTTTCTTTATCATTCTGGGCACTATTACCGTTGTTGTTGTTATTGTTGTAAGGGCGCTTTCCCCTATCATCAGCGACGAGTATCTGTATCCCCAGGAGATGGGCGTCCTTCACCTTTTTCTTGGTACCGACAATATTTATGATGAACGTCGTCCAGTCTTTAAACTGAGAGTCTCCCATCCAGAGCCTGACTGTGGAAAGGATATTCCTCTAGCAGGTGTCTATCAGCATGGACTCAAGGTTACTAGGGGGTAGCTTTAGTGCCGCTTGCCTGTACCGCTTGATGTATTCCCATACAGACTCTTTCTCTCTTTGTGTGATGTCCATTAACGAGGACATCGTCATATCATTTTCTCCCGTCGTAGAACTGAGCAAGAAAAATGCCTTTGAGGTCATTGAATGACGAAATACAATTGTCCTGGAGGCTACAGAACCAATCGAAGGCTATTCCAGTAAATGCCCCGACAAAGAGCTTGGTTAAGAGGGCATCGTTGCGAGGCAGATGCCCCATTGCCGTCTCGAAATAACTCATGAATTGATGGGGAGATGTCTTCCCATCAAACGGAGTCAAGTTGAAGGGCTTGTACTTGGACGGATATGGTACGTCTCTCCACTCGAGACGATACGGTTGTCGAATCCCGAGCTCGCGTAATGAGCCCTGATTTCCCATAGAGTCTAGGCGGGCCCGGAGTTTCCGTACCTTCTGTATTTCTTTCAGAGCTTCGTCGACTACAGAAGGAGCAAATGATCTGGGTAGAGGATGGTTACTGCCAGCGGGTGGAGCGGTCGCATTTGAATTCCTATTGGTCCCGGGGTTCAGGCTTGCTTGGCCAGAGGCTTTTGCTGGTTGTGGGGCCACATTTGCTTTAATTTCTAGTATTGTCTGGGTCAAGGCTTGCATCGACGCACTCATGGTCTGTATTATGGCATCAAGGGTTTTGAGGCACTGTCAATCATTGGGGCCCTCATGATCGTACCCTACCATATATGATATTCTCACATGGGAAGAAATGGATGGAACGGTGGATGTCGCACTTTTTGCCTCAAACTCTTGCCGTGAATAGTCATCCGGGAAAATTGGTAGCGTCGCATCCTCTTCGGACTCGGAGGAAACACTATCCCAGCGTAGGAAGTTGCATCCTCTTGACGAGGGTGGCTACCCCCAGGGATCTCAGCATCTGTTTCTTGGGAATCATCATCTTTTTGGAATGCCAGATTGTCATAGAGGTTCAGGGGATTACAAACCCAGCTTGCGTAGCCATGTGAGGAGCTGAGAAAGAACTATCCCCAATGGCTGACAACTTCTTCTTTGAGCGGGTGCCCAGGAAAATACCTTCCACAGGTTCCACTGTCTATCCTCCTTGGATATGTATTCTTGACTCGTTGGCCAAGAGCGACGGACTGAAGGTGCTAGACTTCTGACCATCCCTCATGGAGGAGGACTTCCGAGCAGAATATCACGAGGCAAAGGGCACTCCTCTTCCTCTGGTGCTTGTACCTATTATCCGGATTGCAGCCAAGTGGGTGCCTTTGGTTACAGTCATTGGAATATCGACTGTCTATTTGTAGGTATCGCTGATTTGTTATAGCAGTAGTTGATGATAATATTGGCACAGTTATGCCCTGGTGAGGATACTTCATATGTCATGGTTATTTTTCGCACTTTGCGCTTGTGATTGACCACGTTGCACAAGTCGAGTGAGGGCTGATTCACCTTTGCATTCTTCTTATGATCCTGGGTAGACCGAGCACACGAGTGCGCAGGCGTTGATTTTGCTTCCTGGCCTGGGGTTCGTACAAGAACTTGCACCAAGTTGCCAAGAAAGATTCTTTAGATCTACCATGTCTGATTGCTACTGCAGGATGGATGCATGGGCCAGTTTTGTACGTTTTCGTCAAGAGAACGCATAGTAAGCGATGCCTGGTGACGATCGATCGAATGAGCAATTACTTGAACTTGGTGAGCTCGCATTGCCCTAGACTTCTTTGTCCTAGCATGCGTCGGTGCATAGTATAAAGAGTCCAAGTTTACATCTTTTCCTTTTTCAGCAAGGCGCATGGAGTCAGCGCTGCATAAAATTCGGTCGAAGACAAAACTTCGTTGGCTGTTTTGGCCACACGCGGCCATCTGCTTGCGGCTGCCGAGCGATGCCGCATAGTCCTCCTCAAGCGGCTTTTGACGTAGCCGCATGGAACATGTCTTCGCACTCGAACTCCTGGCATCATAGTATTTTCTTCTGCCAGAGGTCAAGTGCTGAGCATTTTTTTTGTCCGAGGAGGCTGACGCATGAGAGGTGGACGCATGATGTGTGGTCCCTGCGACCGAGAGAGAGACAGGGAGAGCATGCTCCACAGTTGGGTGAGACACAGCATCCTTTGCAACCCATGTCCTGCGGGTCTTCAGGTGCTGAGCACTCTTCTTATTAGAAGAGGTTGCCGCATAAAAGGTGGACGCATAATGTGCGGTCCCTGCAGCAGAGAGAGAGATAGGGAGCGCGTGCTCCGCAGTTGGGTGAGGCACAACAGCCTTTGCAACCCATGTCCTGTGGGTCTTCTTAGGCTTTGCCAGACTTGGAGAAGCACCACCCTCAGAGAGCATTTCCTTAAAGGCTTGCTGGTCGAAGTGTACAACCAGCATCCTCTGGGTCGAACCCAGCTTCGACGCGTCGGACTGTGTCACGACCTTCTCATCAGAGGAGAAGGAGGTCTCCAGCAGAGTCGCCACCTTGTTCGCCATTACAATAGGTTTTGGAAACCTTCATTTAATAACAAATAAAAAGAGTACAAAAAATTCTAGACAAACAATCTACGTACAATACTTTTTATCTAAATAATCTACGTACAATACTTTTTATCTAGGTAGTATGACGATGGAGATCGATTACTACAGCGACTCTTTTACTCCGTTGATGGTCCGATGAGTGACTGATGGATGCTCTCTTCTCTCTTCTCTCTCATGAGCTTGTCTGCACATATATAGCTCGCCTGAAGGGGTATGGTCTCTTTGAAGAAGAAAAAAGGCCAGCAGTTGAGACGTCCAAGTTGCCTCTATTTGTAGCCATCATGTTGATGGGTTATAGGTGCCGCATGTCCTTCTATTTGGTGGACACATGGGGCTCTTTCAACAGAATGCGGTTTCAACTGTAGGTGCATAGTATGGGTTGAGTCCAGGACAAGCTGCCACGTGGACGTTTTGTTGGGATTTGATGTTGCTGGAGATCCTGGAGGTTCTTATCTTTTGTTTGCATGACTTGGTCAGCTTGACTTGTGGCCCACATTCAGTTGGAGAGAATCGCAACAGAAATATTTTGCCTCAAGAAACCTTGCCACGTTGGACGCAATGAGTCTGAGATGCATGGCGTCTAAAACGCATAGGGCTAGAGACA
Organism: Iris macrosiphon; assembly: GCA_036927795.1. Lineage (NCBI taxonomy): Eukaryota > Viridiplantae > Streptophyta > Magnoliopsida > Asparagales > Iridaceae > Iris > Iris macrosiphon. Next base: position 28,015,514 of record JAYESA010000004.1, on the reverse strand, counting down.
CATGGGATACGTGGAGTTTGGAACGCATGGGGCTAGAGACACAGGGGACGCGTGGAGTCTAGAACATATGGAGTCTAAAACGGATGGGGCCAGAGTCGTATGGAGCGCATGGAGTCTGGGACGCATATGGCCAAAGTCGCATGGAGAGCATGGAGTTTGGGACGCATGAGGCCTCGTACACGTGGCATTACACGCTTGTCAGAAGTCATTATTAGTCTGACGAGAGCTTCTTGTCGCTTAGTGTGCTCACATCTTTCGAGACATTTAGAAAATCCTTTTTTCAGAATTTTGTGTCAGACATAATCTTGGTGTCAGGCCTTTATGCGGCTAATATTTGGGGGCACGTGGATGCTGCTTTTCTTGGCCGCATGGTCATCCAGCGGTCTGATTTCTTCTGAGTTGAGTTTAGGACTCATGTTTGTTGAGCACTTAGATCTAGATTTTACATGCTTCTACATGTCTAACACTCTTCATTTTATAGCATTAGGCCACCTGCCTATATGCGGTGCTACGCCAATGTGACATGGCTCGCGAAGCCGAGGCATTATCCTATCGAGGAACCTCATGGTGGTGTAACCCACTGTAGCATGGAGTCCTTCGCTCCTTTGTAGTTATGTGCTACTGTTCTTCCTATAGGGCACGACGAATATTCCAAATGCCCTAGAACTCATTAAGGCGTCTAAGCCATCCTCCCACAGAATATTGTTCTACTCAGAGAAAAGATAGTAGACAATAGTGATTCTGGGTTCGTAATCCCTCAATATCTCAAAGACCTATCCATTGTTCTTGATATTCTCCCAGTCAATGATCCTTCTTTGAACCAAAATCTAAATGCCTAGTATATTTCTCTTTAAACTAATAGCATAAAACTTTATGGTAGAATTACAAAGACAGAATATCAAAAGTCCTCCAAGCCCATGTATGTTGTTTCCTTGACTATATGCGGTGTTACGCCGCTATGACATGGCCTGAAGCCGAGGCTTTACACTGTCAAGGTACATTGTGTGATGTCGCCACTGTAACATGGAGTACTATGCTCCTTTATAGTTCTTATGATCAGCTAGTGCTTGAGGTCTTATATGAACAGATCTGCCAGACCCTCCTGACTCCGATCATCAACTACCGTAATGATGCCATCTTTGATGCGCTCTTGTATCCTAAACGGACCCACTGGGATCACCTAGCTCCGAACATTAACCGCTACCATGATGCCATCTTTGATGCGCTTACATAACACCATGTGCCTTAGCCGCACAGATCTTTTCTAACCATTGAAGAAAAAAATTGATGCCACTACTGCAGTTGCCTGGTTGTCGTAGTAAATCGGTACCGCAAAATATGTGCACCAACCACTAGAAGATCATACATGAGCTCCCGAAGCCATCAAGCTTCCTCTGCTGCAACCGCTAGTACATAGAACTCAGATTCCCTTGAGGAATGAGGGAGAATTGTCTGCTTCTTCGTCCACGATATAGAAGATCCACCATTTGAGAAGACATATTCTCCTGTGGAGCTTTAGCTCTCTTCTTCTGAACACAGTTTGCATTACTGAAGCCTTCCACTGCGGTAGGATTACCGCTGTAGTGCAATGCATACTTCTGAGTCCTCTTGAGATATCTTATTTCTCTCCTCACAGCTTTCCAGTACTCAACACCTGGATTACTCTTGAATTGACTCAGCATCCTGACGGCGAAAGCTATGTCAGGCCTTGTAGCAGTTGTTGTATACATCAAACTTCCAATGACGCTTGAATACTACAGCTGCCTGACATTTTCCCTAGGATTTGGCTTTAGCTTCTTGTCACACATGTACATGATATCGATCCTTGGAAGATCTTGATATCCATAGTGTATAAAAATCTTCTCAATATAATGAGACTGTGGCAGCGCCACTCCAGTGCCCGTCTGGTTGACCTTGATCCCCAGGATCACATCAGCTCCCCCAAGTACTTCATAATAAACTTGGATGAGAGAAACTTCTTTGTCTCAGTGATACGTTCTCAATCCGTGCCCAGGATCAGCATGTCGTCCACGTATAGACAAACGACGACTTCTCTTCCGTCAGCGAACTTTGTGTAAACATATTTATCCGTCTCACTGATCATGTAGCTGTTTGATCTTATGAATTTTATCAAACTTCTCATACCATATTTTGGGAGCTTGCTTTAGACCGTATAATAATTTTAACAACTTGCAGACTTTGAATTCAAGTCCCTTGACGATGAATCCTTCTGGTTGTTGCATGTAAATCTCTTTGGTCAATTCTTCATTCAGAAATATTATTTTAACATCCATCTGATGTATAACTAGCTTGTGAATTGCACTCAGAGCAATTAATATCCTGATGGTTGTCATCCGTGCTACTGGAGCATATATGTCAAAGTAGTCGATCCCCTGCTTCTGAGAAAACCCTTTGGCCACCATACTTGCCTTGAACTTGTCAACAGTTCCATCGGCCTTCATCTTCTTCTTGAAGATCAGATTGGTTTAGCTCCTTCAGGCAAATCGACCAACACCCAAGTGTTGTTGGAGGTTATTGAGTCATACTCATTATTTATAGCCTCCCTCCAGAAGACAACATCTCTGGTCTTCATCGTCTCATCATAGGTAAGAGGGTCTGCTTTCACATGATAGGTGAGAAAGTCATCTCCGAAGCCCTTCTGCCTCCTCACTAGCTTAGACACTGGTTGCAAGCTCGAGTTCTAATGTTGTCTCTGGAATGACAACTTCTTCTTGGACTACATCTTCATTGGAAGCGTTAGCCTCCTGTGCACTCACACTATTCTCCGAAATATTCGCAAAAATAATATTCTTGTGCCTACAAATTTATCTTCAAAAAATTCTGTGTTGCAAGATTTTTATGATATAATTTGACTCAAAATCAAGGAACCTCTGAGCATTAATCTTCTCAGCATATCCGAGGAAGATTGTCTTCGTAGTCCTTGTTCCTAGCTTATGAATCTTCAAGTCTAGAAGCTTCACATATAACAGACACCCCCACACTCGAATAATATTCAAGTTGGGTCTGACTTTGAACCAGAGTTCATGAGGAGTGACATCGGATGTTACGTACGGTACTCTGTTCATGATGAATGTAGCCGTCAGTACAGCTTCTCCCCAGAAGCAGTTTGGAAGATCCACAGTTAACAGTATTGACTTCATCATCTCTGTCAATGTTCTGTTCTTCCGTTTAGCTACTCTATTTGATTGAGGAGAATTCGGAGCAGTCGTATCATTGACGATTCTATGTTCTTTGTAGAACGATACGAATTCAGTGGACCTATACTCTCCGCCTTGATTACTTCTGAGTCGCTTGAGTTGTTGCTATATTCGACGTTCAACCTCAGCCCGGAACTCCTTAAACTTCTCGAATGCTTCATCTTTTATCTTGAGCAAATAGAAGAACGCGTACTTTGAGTATTCGTCGATAAAGATAATAAAATACTTCACCATGGCCTTTGTGGAGAACTGTTTGAAGTCACATATATTTGAGTGTACCAACTCAAGAAAATTTGTACTTTGATTTACCTGTTTGAACAATTTTTTTATAATATTTGTCTGTGTACAGGCCTCACACTTCTCCACCTCCTTACCTCCACATTTGGAGATAAGACATAGACTAAACATCTTGCGGTACAGAGTACATGTCCTAGTCATGGTGTCCCCATAACTCTTGTAATGAGACTATACTCACAAGCAGAAGCTAGAACATCCATTTGATACTGAAGCCTTATTTCAAAGTATGTCTCCTGCCAAGATATCACTATCTGGCAATCATGGATATTCACCCTCAAGTCTGCAACAGACTTCCTGAGATCAGTTTCTTGGTACTCACTGGTACTTTTCTACACGTACTTCTTTGACCGTAATTTTTTGAAGTCCAGAACCATTGTCCTAATCCCCAGATCCTCTGCTTGATCCTTATTCGCTATCGAGATCTTCGGCCTTCTTCAGTGATAGGCTTGACATTGGTGAACTGCTCTTCCTAGAGCTCTCGTGGCTAGATGCACTAGTGTCCATTCACCAGTCAGCAACCCCGCCAGATGACTTAATCTGCGCAATCATAGCAACCAAGTTAAGTAATCAAAGTAACCAAATTAAGCTTTGACCTTATTATTTTGGTTTAAAATTGGATCTGCAATCCTCATTCTCATGGTCATTCATGCTTGAATAGACATGTGCCAAGGTTCCCATAGCCCTATGTGTCATGCCCCGATCTTTCGCAGGTAATCGGTCATCCCCGCTGGGCGCGAATCACTACGTCAACGCTCCCGCAGGACGATCTTTCTCATCTGGACATGATGTCGCACGAGCACAAGCTTCACCCGTGCAAGGCCATGATCCGAATAGGCGGTAAAATGACTAAGCCATGGAGTCGTACAGATAGTCTGAATACAGCAGAAAAGAAACGAACAAGCGATTGGTAACAAGTTCACAGAGTCGTCAATAGAGGAAGTATTGAATAACATAAGTATAGAAGTAAAATAAGCTCTTTATTGATATTGAACAAGTATTACAAGCGGTGGTAGGCCGATATTACAAGTCACTCAAGTCTCTCTCTCTCTCTCTCTCTCTCTCTGAAACAATAAAAGTGTGCCAAGTAGCCATATTTATGGAATGATACATAGGCGATATTCTAACATTATGTCTTGTATATGTGCTTCAGTTCTGGACTTAACGTTCCAAGGCTCCAGATTGAACTCCACGCCTTGGCACGCACGAAGGGAATTTCTGTACCGAACGAGGTTCTTCCGTACCCTACAAGCAATCTGGTGGGTTATTAGTACATAAATGCACTGGTGGGGAGGCTTCTCGCCTGCTCGATAAATCCAAATATGTTATATAGGTTCCATACACCATCTAGTAAGTTATCTTTCTAGTCTTGCCTTAGGATCAGTTTCATGGCATAATGAAAAGCCTAATTTGTGTGGTGGTGCACCGTACGATATATGAGTAACACGACGATACTTACCAACTTATCATCCGTCCTTTCCTTTCTAAGGCAAACCAAGTTAAACCAAGCACGAGCATATATAATGAAATCCAGGGACAATTATATAAGCAAACACAAGTGTCATGAGCGAGGTTCTGTTTCAGGTGCATGAGTTACATAGATTGTCCAGAAGTATTTGCAGAAGATGTTCAAGTGTTCAAATATGTACAAGTGTGCACAGATATCTAATACTGTTATCCGTTCATTTGTTATAAGTTACTCGATGCGATGCAATGACTCACACGCGGATTGATGCTAAGCGATGATGACTTATCTATATGAACATGAGTCACTGGCAAGGCCATAAAGGACGAGTTATAGTCATGAACGAGGATGGTGTGCAACGTAAAGTATATGAGGTGCTACACATCATTACATCATGTATATGAGACTATCAATTTTAGAGCGAGAATGGCGCAGTATGAGGCGCATACACCATCCTACTTGTACTTGAAAAAGATTGTTGCATGAGTTCCATCCAGATCGGATCGGCCCCGGTGCCCCAGAGACCGTCCGTGGAACGAGATTCGAGAATCTCCCTTGTTACCAAGTTATTCGCGATATGCAAGTCTTGGGTCTTATAAATTCACAATATGACATGATAATCCTTTATTCTTGTTCTGAACGAGCATTGCTCCACGAGCTGTGATTCGTGCTTTACTTGACATGATTCTCATTCAATGTTCAACTTGACTTGATGCATTCCCCTGGTTTAGGGACTGTCTTGGCGACCTAACGGTCCCGGATACTTGCAGGTTCATATTACATAGAAGGACTATTTGATAGTCTTCTGGCTAACTAGATGCATGCACGATACGGATAGTGTTACTTGATTTTGGCATAAATTTGTGTGGCAAGCATTGAAACGAGGCAACAAGTATAAACTACAAAGTAGGCAGGCAAGCATGCATTTATATAAAACATAAGCATTTACGTTGGCACGGTCTAAGGGGTAGTGCGAGGGGTGAAGCTGTACAGGGACAAACTGAGCGACATAATCTAGGGAGGTACTGTCACGCCCTTATCTCCCGCAGACATATCGGTCGTTCCCGCTAGGCGAGAATCACCGCGCCAGCACTCCCACGGAATGATCGCTTTGACCCATCCGAGCATGATGCCGCACGAGCGTGAACCACGCCCGTGCAAGGCCATGGTTCATTGGCTGACGGTAAGAGTTCTAAGCCACAGAGTCGCACAGATTGTCCGAGTGCAGCGGAGTCATAAACGCATAGCGATTCGGTAACAAGTTCACTGAGTCGACAATATAGCAGAAGCATTGAATAACACAAGTTGAAGTAAAGCAACTCTTTATTTATATAAACATGTGTTACAGGCGGCGTATAGCCAAGATTACAAGTCGCTCAAGCCTCTCTCTCTGAAACAGTAAAAGCGTGCCAAGTGGCTACAATTGTGGAATGATTGTACAGGCGATGTTCAAGAAATGTTCACAATATTATGTCTTGTATATGTGCTTCACTCCGGACGCAGCGCTGCTTCGGAGTGATCTTCACGCCTTAGCATGCACGAAGGAGCATCCGCACCGAACGAGGTTCTCCCGCACCCTGCATACAAACTGGTGGATTATCAGTACATTGAATGCACTGGTGGGGAAGCTACTCGCCCGCTCGACAAATCCAAACACGTAATATAAGTTTCATGCACCAACTTTTAAGTTATCTTTATACTTGCCTTAGGATCAGTTTCATGCAAGATTGAATAGCCTAACTCGTGTGGCAGTGCGTCGTACGACATGAGAGGAAACACGGCGAGACTTACCAACTTACCATTTGTCCTACCCTGTCCAAGGCAAACAACATTGTAAATTCAAGCACGGGCAAGTATAAACATTCAGGGGCATAGCATATGCAACACGAGTACTGTTATTTCAAGATCGTTCAGGTATTCAGTTGTTCTTGATGCGATGCAATGACTCGCACGCGGATAGCCGCTAAGCGATGATGACTTATCTATATGAACAAGAGTCGCTGGCATAGCCATTTAGGACAATAGTCACTGGCAGTAATGGTATGCAGCAAAAGTACAAGGAGTGCTACACGCCACCACGTCCTACACAATAGACTATACAATAGGGTTCAGTCACTGGAGAGAATGGTATGTAGCGAAAGAATAATAAGCGCTACATGTCATCTCGTCCATCATAATGGACTGTACAATACAGTTGAGTTCCATCCGGATCGGATCGGTCCCAGTGCCCCGGTGACCGTCCGTGGAACTATACCTCATTTTCGAGTTGTCCGCGACATGCAATTATTGGATCTTTCCAATTATCACGAGATACACGAGAACAAGAGTGCACTAGAACAAGAGAACACGAGTGCACAAGAACACGAGTACACGAGATACTTGAATCTTGATTCTGTACAGTAAATAACTTGCCTTGATGCATTCCCTGGCTCGAGGCTGCCTGGTGACCCAACGGTACCGGATACTTGCAGGTTCATTTAGGCACGGAACGACTAGATAGTATTCTCCCGGGGTTTAGATGAAAACAAGGCAACACACAAGCAGACAAGCATACAATTGTATAAATACAACATTCACGTTAGCTCGGGCCCGAAGGTAAACCGAGGAGTGAGATCGTTAGGGGACTTCTCGAGTGACACGTTCTAGGGTAGCATGCGAGGGTCTGAACATATATATAAGCAATATTTTATTTCCATGTTCTAGCATAAGCAATACAAGTTGGGATTATTCCCTTAGCTAGGTGCGTTGGATTCTTATTAGCATGCAGGGGGTGATTCACCTAGCGACTAGCATGAACATTTCCATATTTTATGTGTGCTGGCTAAGCAAAGACAAGTTCACCGTAGCCACCCACCTTAGCGATAATTTGCCTCGGTAGAGCGATACGTCAAGCGAGCCTCTGAAAGCCTAAGCTGAATTCCTGTAGGGACAAGTCTGGATATCCTTTGCTTCTCGTTTGAGGCAAAGCGGGTCGGGACAGTTGCACTTTTGCCGTTTGAGTCGGCAGTCCGCTTGAACGGAACGGGGTGTTACATCCTACCAAACTCAGAAAAAGTCTCGTCCTCGAGACTTACTGAGGACAAGCAGTACGTTTCAATCAATTTTGATTTAACGATACAAGGCTGAGGCAAACCTATACAAGTCGTTGTACTTGTTTATTTAGATATTCACTTGCACAAGCATCGAGATCAGCATATCGCTTAGTCTGGATTATGCGCACTTTTGAAGTGCACTTCTAGCGTGAACACGTCAACCAGCTTAGTGATAGCGAAGTCTTAGCACTCGAGTTTTACCTTTTCTTAAGTCTTGGATCGTGCACAAGTTCAAGGCGTCCCTCGAATAGATGCATTCAACCAAACTTAGAGTTAGTAAAATCGGACAAGCTACTAGCGATACTCTCAAGGGTTCGCACAGGTTGGCACAAAGGCCACTCGCAGCACAGTATAATATAAGCAATCATATCAATCAAAACGCATTTTGAAAGTATTTAGACTTATTGTTGGAATATCCCATCGAGGCATTGAGAGAGAGCGTGCACATATCCCACGAACGAGCTTTCGAAACTGAGATATCGAAGTAAAGTCCAAAGGCGTAGAAGCCAGGCTCTGATACTAATATGTCACTCCCCGATCTTCCGCAGGCATATCGGCCATTCCCGTTAGGCGAGAATCACCGTGCCAGCTCTCCCGCGAAACGATCACTTTGATCCATCCGGGCGTGATGCCGCACGAGCGTGAACCACGCCCGTGCAAGGCCATGGTTCATTGGCTGGCGGTAAGAGTTCTAAGCTACAGAGTCGCACAGATCGTCCGAGTGCAGCGAAGTCATAAACGCATAGCAATTCGGTAACAAGTTCACTGAGTCGACAATATAGCGGAAGCATTGAATAACACAAGTTGAAGTAAAGCAACTCTTTATTGATATAAACATGTGTTACAGGCAGCGTATAGCCGAGATTACAAGTCGCTCAAGCCTCTCTCTCTGAAACAGTAAAAGTGTGCCAAGTGGCTACAATTGTGGAATGATTGTACAGACGATGTTCAGGCAATGTTCACAATATTATGTCTTGTATATGTGCTTCAGTCCGGACGCATCGCTGCTTCGGAGTGATCTTCACGCCTTAGCACGCACGAAGGAGCATCCGCACCGAACGAGGTTCTCCCTGTCACGCCCCAGTCCCAAAAATACGTAGGACTAGGACACGTAAGCATGCCAGCCGCATGGATATGGCAACTCCAATATATGGAAACCAAATCCACACGTACGCTGAAATATGAATATCAAATCCACAAGTGGTACAAAACATATGTCACAAGTCACAGGGTATACTCTAGATCTCATCCACAGAAAATCAATATAAACAAATAACCATCATCTATATAACTAGATCTCAATATAAGTAGCTAAGGATGATAGTTGGATGGAAACAAATCCACTACCAACTCGAATGGAAAAGTATATACAATATAAGTACAATACCACAACACAATATAAGAATACCAGCTATCAATCACAGCTCGAAGAGAAAATATCCTCGGATCATAAGTAATCATCCAAATCTGCGATCCTGCAAATACTCAAGAAAAGATACACCTGGCAGAGGACCAGGTCCTCAGAGGGACGTAACAAGATACAGAAAATACGAGCCAATTTGAGTACAGTAAACATGCATAATATTTGAAAATAAATAAGTACGCTGTACAAGACAATCTATATGAATGCAAATGAGGACAATTTTTCGACGTATGGGCAAGGGTAGGCTACTCGATCTAAGCCTCACAACTCACACACCCGCTAATGGACATCAGAAATCGACATACCTCTGGGGTAGCGACCAGCGCGACTCTACAGAAATCGACATACCTCTGGGGTAGCGACCAGCGCGACACACGCCCGTAGTGCGAACTATATACTACGGTTTACCAGAGTGGTTAAAAGCCCATACGCCTAATGATTGTCCTCTCATGATACTAGGTGTCAAGTGTGTGTCAACATATCTAATATATATAGTAATGACTGAACTAACTACACATGCAACGACTATAACTGAACGAAACTACATAGGCAATGACTAAACAAAAATATAAATAGCATGCAAAGTACTGTAAACAATTTGGCAAGGTATCTTGCCTGGTAAGGAAGCTGCGATGTACCAATAACCTGCTCCAGAAGTCGCGCAGAACAAATCCAATATCCTATGTATTACAAATTTATCACGTCAAAAGATAATTTATTTTAATTTATTTAATTCTGGAATAATTACTCCAAAATCCTATTTTAATCTTATTATTCTGATTTTTATGTTAATTCCTAAATTTTGTCCAAAGAAACTGAATTTTATCAACTCGAGACTCATGGCACGCAAATCGAGGCGATCTATTGACCGAAAAGTCAACCAACACAAACTCAACTTTCATGCATAATTTCCTGTAGATTTCAGCGTCAAAAATATGCTGGAATTTATGGCTCGTCCGAATTCAAATTCGTTTGGGAATTATGGCACATACAAATTTTGTATTGTGCACCGATGGTTAAATTCTAATCTAGAAGTTCTACAGAATTAACAGTATATAAATACTTAGAAATAAATTCTGGAAAAAACATATGTCAATGATCTCGACATTAGCTTTCCGAAACTTTAAACGGTTCATGATTCTGATTCCTGGTTCTCCCGAAATCGCAAAAATATTGAAACACGTCTATTTTCGGACATGCTGTGCTCTACGAATTTTCCAGAATTTAATACTCATAATTTCAAAAAATAATTTATATAATCAGAAATCTAACCTCAATATCGTTCTAACAAAAAAAACTAGGCCTCGTTTGGAGTCCGGAGCTATGCGCAATGGCTTCTGGAAGATGAAGGAACCCTAGATGACAATTCTCCAAAAATCGGCTGAAGAAAAACCCTAGAAATTAATATCTAAACTATTATATATATAGAGGAGAGAGAGAGCAGCCGCGGCTCATATAGCGCCATGTGGCAGCCATCCGACGCTGCCCGCTCAGATCTAACGGTCTGGGTTCGCTGCGGCTCGGCTCAGCTGAGTCCGAGTCGAACTCTGACTCGGCTCGGCTCGAGGTCGGCTCGGCTCGGCTCGCACCCACTCAGCAGTCACTGACAGGCGGGCCCGGCACAGTTCACTGCTGGAGGCTGACAGGTGGGCCCCCTGTTTGCTGACTGGGCAGAATTAATTACTTTTTGGGTTTTCTTTTTCAGAAATTAGTTTTTAATTCAGTTTTTCATAATTAACTCAAAATAAATGCTAAAAATAATCATAAAATTCCCAAAAAATTCTAGAAAATATATTTTATTATTTAGAACCTAAAATAAAAGTTTGGGATATTTTTAATTAAGTTTGAACATAAAATAAATTCTTTAAAGTCCTAGAAAATTAGTGTTTCTAGTTTTTAATTAACTAAAAATTATGGAAAAATCCCAATAATCTAAAATAGCCTAAAAATAATTCTAAATAAATATTTATATAAGTAAATATACTAAAACAAATTATTTTCTAATTAACTAAGAGAATGCTCTAAATAACTTCAACATCTATAATAAATATAATAATATAAAATATACACAAAATACCTATTTTGGGTGAGGGAGTTTACACTCCCGCACCCTGCATACAAACTGGTGGATTATCAGTACATTGAATGCACTGGTGGGGAAGCTACTCGCCCGCTCGACAAATCCAAACACGTAATATAAGTTCCGTGCACCAACTTTTAAGTTATCTTTATACTTGCCTTAGGATCAATTTTATGCAAGATTGAATAGCCTAACTCGTGTGGCAGTGCGTCGTGCGATATGAGAGAAAACACGGCGAGACTTACCAACTTACCATTTGTCCTACCCTGTCCAAGGCAAACAACATTGTAAATTCAAGCACGAGCAAGTATAAACATTCAGGGGCATAGCATATGCAACACGAGTATTGTTATTTCAAGATCGTTCAGGTATTCAGTTATTCTTGATGCGATGCAATGACTCACACGCGGATAGCCGCTAAGCGAGGATGACTTATCTATATGAACAAGAGTCGCTGGCATAACCATTTAGGACAATAGTCACTGGCTGTAATGGTATGCAGCAAAAGTACAAGGAGTGCTACATGCCATCCCGTCCAGCACAATGGACTATACAATAGGGTTCAATCACTGGAGAGAATGATATGCAGCGAAAGAACAATAAGCGCTACATGCCATCTCGTCCAGCACAATGGACTGTACAATACAGTTGAGTTCCATCCGGATCGGATCGGTCCCAGTGCCCCGGTGACCGTCCGTGGAACTATACCTCATTTTCGAGTTGTCCGCGACATGCAATTATTGGGTCTTTCCAATTATCACGAGATACACGAGAACAAGAGTACACTAGAACAAGAGAACACAAGTGCACAAGAACACGAGTACACGAGATACTTGAATCTTGATTCTGTACAGTAAATAACTTGCCTTGATGCATTCCCCTGGCTCGGGGCTGCCTGGTGACCCAACGGTCCCGGATACTTGCAGGTTCATTCAGGCACAGAACGACTACGTAGTAGTCTCCCGGGGTTTGGATGAAAATAAGGCAACACACAAGCAGACAAGCATGCAATTGTATAAATACAACATTCATGTTAGCTCGGGCCCGAAGGTAAGTCGAGGAGTGAGATCGTTAGGGGACTTTCCGAGCGACACGTTCTAGGGTAGCATGCGAGGGTCTGAATATATATATAAGCAATATTTCATTTCCATGTTCTAGCATAAGCAATACAAGTTGGGATTATTCCCTTAGCTAGGTGCGTTAGATTCTTATTAGCATGCAGGGGGTGATTCACCTAGCGACTAGCATGAATATTTCCATATTTTATGTATGCTGGCTAAGCAAAGACAAGTTCACCGTAGCCACCCACCTTAGCGATGATTCACCTCGGTAGAGCGATACGTCAAGCGAGCCTCTGAAAGCCTAAGCTGAATTCCTATAGGAACAAGTCTGGATATCCTTTGCTTCTCGTTTGAGGCAAAGCGGGTCGGGACAGTTGCACTTTTGTCGTTTGAGTCGGCAGTCCGCTTGAACGGAACGGGGTGTTACAGGTACAGTGTAAACAAGTGAAGCGGTGCACTATGGAGAGTATATAACGATCTACTCGAGGCATAGCGGTGTCTACTTGCACAAAGCAAAGGTAGCATGCGATGGTCCATTTGTGAGCCAAGTTTCATTTCCATGTTCTAACACAAGCAATACAAGATGGGATTATTCCCTTAGCTATGTGTATTATATTCTTTATTAGCATGCAAGGGGTGATTCACCTAGCGACTAGCATATATCGTCCATATTTTAAGTGTGTTGGCTAAGCAAAGACAAGTTCATCGTAGCCACCCACATTAGCGATGATTCGCCTCGGTTGAGCGATACTCCGAGCGAACCTTTGAAAGTCTAATTCTGAAATCCTCAAGGGCCAAGTATGGAATACTTTGCCTCAAACGAGTCTTCTCGCTGAGCAAAGCAGGTCGGGTCGTTGCACTTGTATCGTTTGAATCGACTGTCCGCTTGAACGGAATGGGTCATTACATTATACACCACTCAGAAAAATTCTCGTCCTCGATACGTCCTGAGCGCAAGTCGTTCTATCGTATACTATCAAATCTAGATCAAGCATAACAATCGGTACCACTACATCCGTTCGAACACAATTTTCTACTCGTTTCTTATACCGTGTCGCGTATATGCTGGGTCTGTCTCATTGAATGACTCTATCATTCAATCCAAGCTCTGACTCGGTCTCTACTGCGCCTTAGCGTAGAACATATATCGCTTAACGCGGGGTACATTACAATCCATCTTTGAATAACGATCTAAGGCTGAGGCAAACTTATGAAACCGTTATACTTGTCCATGCAGATCTAACATATTCACTTGCACTAGCATTCGAGATCAGCATATCGCGAGTCTGGATCATGCACATATTCAAAGCATCCCTCAAACATATACATCTCAACCAACTTAGCGATAGCGAAGTCTTTGCACTCGAGTTCAACATATCACTGGATCTTGGATCGCGCACACGTTTAAGGCGTCCCTCAAATATATGCATTCAACCAAACTTAGCGATAGTAAAATTGGACAAGCTTACTTACGAAAATCTCAAGGGTTCTTGTCTTACAAATCACGATGATACTTCCGACAGGGTCAATCAAAATCCTAGTCATTTCCATTCCAACTCAAATCAAGCATTGCACTACCGTTAAGCACAATCTATCCGATCAACCGACTAGCGTCCATGTCCTATCGTACATTCTGTTCGTATCAAACATAGCACACACTTACCGTTCCAAGTCTTACACTAAGTCTTACTGTCCCAGTTCTATGGCTTACTCAAGCAATACTCTAAAGTCGGTTACACAAATTCTTTTACTCGGCACAGGATCGTCTGCCTAATTACTAGGTCAGCTCACAAGGTCATAGGTACAAGTTCAGTCACACAATTCATTGTGAAAATTCGTTGAACGATACTCGCCCCAATTCCTAAGGTCAAATCATTATTCATTTGTATGGGATATTCTACCCAACCTCATTTTACTCAGATTTCTAAACATCGAGCACAGATTACCCAACTCACAGTAATATGTTCGTTTGTACAGGGTTCGAGTTCGTTCAGTCAAATCCATGATATATCCAAGATGCATGACAAACCTAGCAATTTGCGTAGTCTATCTCCATAAGTATGTTTGATAGAATCTATATAACCATTCTAAGTCTAGACCACCAAGCCATGATTCAATTCTAAATCTTTGATCTCAATCATAACTCTAAGTCGTCCAACATGATTCATGTATTCGTTCATGAAACCATCAAGCATTACTTACTCCAGGTTCTAGGCTAACTTATCCCTGAAACACTTCCGATTCACTTGTATTTCCAAATTCGTCTTATCATATCGAACCACAAGTCAAGATGATCCATCAGTTGTCACGCTCCAGTCTTCCGCAAGTTCGATCATCCTCGTTAGACGTGAGATCACCACGCCAACGCTCCCGTTAGATAATTATCCTAATATGGACGTGACACATGTACGAGCATAGAGTTATGCTCACACAAGACAAGAACGTCGAACGTTATGGTTATCCTCGAAACGATCGGGATACCTTATCATTTTATCTTGCTTCATCCAGGATATATATAAAATTCATCAAGTCATGTCCACTCATGTCGTGATTATAATTCGTCTAGCAAAATCATCCAACTTCAATGTTACCGTTTGATAAATTCATAGTCTTACTTCTAGCATTCCTCAAACAACTAAGTTCAAATATTCAAGCCAAAGTCTATCCACTTTTGATACGTTTCATTCATCGAGTTCGTTTGGAATAATCACCGAACATGTTCCCGTGAGTTTGATTTTCCCCGTCGGACATTAAATTATTACGCCGGCGCTCCCGCAGGATAATCATTCACGGTCGGGACTGATTGTCGAGAGTTATCTTTTTGAACTAGATTCAAGATCATTCTTCCAAACTCCAGATCGAATCTGTTATTGCTTATCTCTTTCATCGAACCATAATATTCCTTCTCGGGATAACTTCTATCACGCGATATCCTACTCAAGTTCAATCCGTTTGTTTCAATTTAAAATCGCTCACACGATCCATTAAGTTTCCTACAAGTTTCCTAATCAAGATATTGAATCCATTACCTTGAATCCCTATTCGATATAAGCCTTATCACTTATTCAAGATATTCTCAATCGTTCAAACCAACTATCGCACGAGACCTATGAATCCGTTTGAACATTTCTAAAATGATCTATACACCACTCAGGAATTGAGTTACCCAATTAAATCCTCAATCGTGTTCGCATCACTAGCTAGCATATTCACCAAGTCGTTTCCTTAGAATTCTTGCACGATACCTAAGCATCGCCTGATAAATCTTAGTCTCGTATATATCCTTGGTGATAATCATCCAAGTAAACAATATTTGATTTGTATCTTCCGACACGAAATATTGTTCGAGCTATTTCTCAAAATTCAAGCACGATTCTCTATATTCGCCTTAGTGATAATCTGATAATATTTCTATCGGTTTCCATTCTAAGTCTAACTTATCTTTTCCTGAACGATATTCCAATCTCGCTTGCAACTAGCTTGCACCAAAAAGGTCTTGGCACACGATACTTAACACAACTTAGCCAAAAGGCTGTGTGCATAGCTAACCGTCCGAACGATATTCTATTTCGCACACTAACCAGCTGGGTAATCATGTATAGGTAATTGGGTTCACACATAACTTATAATTTTTAGCACGAGTCTATTCCCACAAAGTCTAACACAGGTCGGCACAAAGGTCTTCACATCACAATTTCGTACAAGCAATCATATCATTCACATGCACTTTTAAAATTATCTAGACTTCTTGTATGGAATATCCCACTGGGTCAACGAGAGAGAGTGTATGCATATAACCCACGAACGAGCTTTCAAAACGGAGAAGATAGATAAGAAATCCAAAGGCGTAAATCCATGCTCTAATACCAATATGTCACGCCCCGATCTCCCGCAGGTAATCGACCGTCTCTGCTGGGCACGAATTACCGTGCCAGTGCTCATGCGGGACGAACTTTTCTATCTAGACGTGATGCTGCACGAGCACAAGTTACGCCCGTACAAGGCCATGATCCGAACAGGCGGTAAAATGACTAAGCCACAGAGTCGCACAGATAGTCCGAATGCAGCGGAAAAGAAACGAACAGGCGATTGGAAACAAGTTCACAGAGTCGTCAATAGCGGAAGCATTGAATAACAAGTATAGAAGTAAAACAAGCTCTTTATTGATATTGAACAAGTATTACAAGCGGCGCTAGGCAGAGATTACAAGTCGTTCAAGTCTCTCTCTCTTTGAAATAATAAAATCGTGAAGTGGCTACATTTGTGGAATGATACATAGGCGATGTTCTAACATTATGTCTTGTATATATGCTTCAGTTCCAGACGCAACGTTCCAAGGCTCCAGAGTGAACTCCACGCCTTAGCACGCACGAAGGGGATTTCTGCACCGAACGAGGTTCTTCCGTACCCTGCAAGCAATCTGGTGGGTTATCAGTACATGAATGCACTGGTGGGGAGTCTTCTCGCCAGCTCGACAAATCCAAACACATTATATAGGTTCCATGCACCATCTATTAAGTTATCTTTCTAGTTTTTCTTTAGGATCAGTTTTATGGCATAATGAAAAGTCTAATTCGTGTGGCGGTGCACCGTGCGATATATGAGTAACACGGTGATACTTACCAACTTACCATCTGCCCTTTCCTGTCCAATGCAAACCAATTTAAACCAAGCACGAGCATATATAATAAAATCTAGGGGAAATAGCATAAGCAAACACAAGTGTCATGAGCGAGGTTCTGTTTCAGGTGCACGAGTTACATAGATTATCCATAAGTGTTTGCAGAAGATGTTCAAGTGTTCAAATATGTACAAGTGTGCACAGATGTCTAATACTATTATCCGTTTATTTGTTACAAATTACTCGATGCGATGCAATGACTCGCACGTGGATTATCGCTAAGCGGGGATGACTCGTCTATATGAACATGAGTCGCTGGCATAGCCATAAAGGATGAGTTATAGTCATGAACGAGGATGGTGTGCAACGTAAAGTATATGAGGCGCTACACGTCATCCCGTCCTGTACATGAGACTATCAATCTTAGAGCGAGAATGGTGCAGCGTGAGGCGCACACACCGTCATGCTTGTACATGAAAAAGATTATTGCATGAGTTTCATCCGGATCAGATCGGCCCCGGTGTCCCAGAGACCTTCCGTGGAACGAGATTCGAGAATCTACCTTGTTACCAAGTTGTCCGCTACATGTAAGTCTTGGGTCTTCCAGATTCACAACATGACATGATAATCCTTTATTCTTGTTCTGAACGAGCATTGCTCCACGAGCTGTGATTCTTGCTTTACTTGACATGATTCTCGTTCAGTGTTCAACTTGACTTGATGCATTCCCCTGGTTTGGGGACTGCCTTGGTGACCTAACGGTCCCGGATACTTGCAGGTTCATATTGCACAGAAGGACTATTTGATAGTCTTCTGGATAACTAGATGCATGCACGATACGGATAGTGTTACTTGATTTTGGCATAAATTTGTGTGGCAAGCATTAAAATGAGACAACGAGTACAAACTACAAAGTAAGCAGGCAAGCATGCATTTATATGAAACATAAGCATTTACGTTGGCACGGTCTAAGGGGTAGTGCGAGGGGTGAAGCCGTACAGGGACATATCGAGCAACATAATCTAGGGAGATGTAGTGTAAACAAGTGAAGCAATGCACTACGGAGAGTATATAACGATCTACTCGAGGCATAGCGGGGTCTACTAGCACAAAGCAAATATAGCATGCAAGGGTCCATTTGTGAGCCAAGTTTCATTTTCATGTTCTAACACAAGCAATACAAGATGGGATTATTCTCTTAGCTAGGTGTGTTATATTCTTTATTAGCATGCAATGGGTGATTCACCTAGCGACTATAATGTATCGTCCATATTTTAAGTGTGCTGGCTAAGCAAAGACAAGTTCATCGTAGCCACCCACCTTAGCGATGATTCGCCTGTCGAGCGATACTCCGAGCGAGCCTTTGAAAGTCTAATTCTGAACTCCTGAAGGGCCAAGTCTGGAATCATTTGCCTCAAATGAGTCTTCTTGCTGAGAAAAGTGGGTCGGGTCATTGCACTTGTGCCATTTGAATCGGCTGTCCGCTTGAACGGAACGGATCGTTACACTATGCGCATAATCTGATCGTGCATAGACCTTGCTTAGATCTTATCACATAGACACTTCCATGTGCCAAGTCCTGCCATGCACCGAAAGAACGACATACGCAGTAACTACACTGCACCGAGCCCGCCATGAGCAGTGAGTGCCCTACGCCAAGACTGCTTATGTGCTGAGTTCTTCCATGTTCTAATTATTGCCATGCGTAGATGCATAGTGCCAGTCTCTCTTCGACAACCGCAGTAAACTTCTCCATGCGGCTACTAGCTTCAGGCATCTCACCAACTTGCATCAAATGTCGACTTTCTTTCTCTTGGAATGTGCGTCTCCAGCGACATTAGATCAAGATCACTTCCATCCGCAGGAATGGTAGATCCTGGATCTCTCTATCCACGTCCTACATTTGACAGATGACTCATTTCTCGTCCAAATGATTGAAGTTTAGCATGTCAATCTTCTCAAGTTTGTAAAAACTTGTGTCGAGAAGACTTGCACGGTTGTTCTCCATCTTACTCGGATCTTGCTTTGAGATTGTTAGTCCCGAGGCTTAATCAAAAATGGTAGAACAAGAAGTTGAAGTCGAGATCAGGAGTTCACACAAAAATTTTCTCTCTGATATACCTCGATCCAACGAAGATCTATATAATTATATAATATAGTAGCTAATTACAACTCCTTCTGAATCACAGAATTCAAGCACCAAAAACACGTTCTTCCTTGCAAACGCAGTTCCAATTGGGACAGAACGTTTACAACTAGAAGAAGATGAGAGAAATATAAAATAAAATTATTTTTGCTGGGGTGGTAAAGACTGTCGTTGCTCAAAGTAAGATTCGTCCTCTATCGACGATCTGCTCCCGGGAGCCAACAAGTTCTCAAGAGAGCTTCTGGAATGCTCGTAGTCACTTCTTTGTGTGATTGGAACGGACTTCTTTTGGACTCCTCTTTTTTCCAATTTTTGGTTTATTTCAAAAGGAGGCTAGAGGGCTTTTTATAAAGGGAAGGATTGAAGCCCATCATCCTCTTATTTCCGATGTGGGACCAAAAAACCAATATAAAAAATTGATATCCCACAATCGCAGCCCAATGTATAGCCCGCTCAGTGCCCGTTCAGCGTCCGCTCAATGCCCGTTCAGTGTTCGCTAAGCGCCCGTTCATGCAACACGTGCATGCAACATGCGCATGCAACCCGAGCATAAAATTCGCGTATAAAACGAGCGAACGAGCGCAACAAAAGCGCACAAGTGCCTTGCGACGATGTTGACGTCCAAAGTGCGCCAACAAAGTGCCACTTTGTGCCCTTAAGCCCGAGTTCGTGTCCGAGTCGCTGAGCCCCTTTGGGGCTTAGCTCCTATGGAATAATATCCAAGAGTATGACAAAAAGCTTTCATTGAGGAGTTAATCTTTTTTCTCCTAATAAAATACCCCCACATGGCACCCATGTGTCCCACCACACCCCATGTGCACACCTCAACTCATACAAAGTATTATATTGAGATACACACTTGGTGGTGTAGTCAATATGAGACTATTTTTCTTAGTCAAAAGGAAATAACACCAACATATATATATATATATATATATATATATATATATATATATATATATATATATATATATATATATATATTAACAAAAAAATAACAAATAAACCGAAAAATCGAATAAACCGAAAATCGAACCGATTTAATTCGGTTCGGTTATGGGCTATTTCGGTTCATTTTTTGTTTTGCTTATTCGATTTTCGGTTATTCGGTTTTGTTGAAACCGAATTAACCGAATGCTCACCCCTAGCGAAAACTACAACGGAAGCGCCGTCCTTGCCTGGCTTGAATGCAATCTGAGTTTTAAGCAAGATTAAGGGGGTGATCATTACCTAACATCACTCAGATGATCTTAAACCTTTAGTATAAGAAGGGAAAGTTTGGGTTCTAGACTACAGGTATATAAAGTAAGTGGTCCTTGATCGCAAAAAGAAAAAGGAAGATATCTTCACTTTCGTTGGTTATGACAAGTGATGGATTGCAACTGGACAAGGAAATATTACATTACATTCTTCTTGATCTTTCTTATGTCCTTGATCAATACAACCAGCCATAAACCAAAGCCCTGAATTCAGCTCAATGATTGATGCTTGTCTACTAATAATGTGTATATCATGTGCTCTATTAAGACAACAGCAATAACAAGTGGTTCAGTTACTAGTGGCACTGAACATTGCTCATTGACCTTAGTAAATATAATTCAAGAGGAGTGCTTCTATGTGATTAAGTAACAGATTTGTTTAGTCACAAGCACATAAGAAACAAGTCATAAGATACCTACTTTGTTTCTCATTCGTTGTTATTTTCTCTCACTGTGGACTTTCTGACGATGAATATATTTCAAGATATTTGTTTAGTCACGACTTGAGATAGTTTTTAGCTACGTCAAGCTTGTGACTTGTCCGGCAGATCTATTTATGCGAGTTTTGTTGGAGTCTTTTATCTTGCCACCCCTTTTTCTCTCTTCATTATGTTCTCGATGTAATCGGGACTTGTTTTGCTAGCTAAGTACCATTAGTGAAATGCGGAGATTTATTTCCACCGTTAGTTTTACCTTACAAGAATGATTTGCCTATAATCATACATAGTATCATAGCACATTCTCCTTGTTCTACTATGGGACTCTGGTGATAAAGAGTGATGGAGATGAAGAGATGGAACCCTACCTAAGCCAAGAAACAAGGTTGGGTTTGAATTTTGGTCCCACCACTTTCTACTGATACTGTGCTTCCAAAGTGCATAGAGGACCCCTATGGACAACTACTTTGGTATGACATTATTTTTCAATGGTGGACATGCTGGAGACAAGTGCCAGTGCATTATATATATATATATATATATATATATATAAATCCCCTTTCTTTCAATTTAGCAGCTGGTAGCATTGGACCAAGGTCCCTGCACTGTGCTGTCACAAGCAATTGGCAAAACAAGCAAGAGATGGTAGATAGATGCTCCTCTAGTAGAGGTCAGCAGGATGTGGATCGTGGTAGTAGTAATAGTAGTAGTAGCTTCTTTAGTGGAGTGGAGTGCTGCAGGCACTACTCTAGCTTCTTGTCTGTTTTGATGGGAGTGTTAAAAAAGTTCACCCACATATATATTTCTTCTTGTCTTGTTATGGAGAGATGATTTCTCTCTCTTATCTATCTTTGATCTTCAACTTAGGTAAGCTTTAACAGGATAAGAACTTGAAGTTTGATGGATATCAATCAACAATTTTCAATCCCCAACTTCATATCAATCAATGCATGGTGTAGCCAAGTACTCAGAGCAGGAGGAAAGGAAAATTTAAGATATGTGGTATTTAACCACAAACTCTTACTTCGGATACCTTGGAGAGAAGAGAGTTGTATAGGACTTAATGGTTTTAATTTTTTTTTTCTTGTGTTAGGATAGATGACTTCCTTGTACCTATTAGATAATATATCACATATCCTTATTGTTCTTTTATCCATATTCGCGCAACATAGGTTATCAGAAAATCTCCTTATATTTCCTGTGTTAGGATAGTTATCAGGTGATTATCTTCTACCTATTTGAAAATGTATGTATCCCCTATCCGTATTAGAGTCCTTAATCGTTCGACATAAGGTTATTAGGAAATTTTAAGATATTGTTAAATATGTTGCTTGTTATTTAACACAACTCTACTTTGGATACCTTGGAGAGGAGAGTTGTATAGGGCTTGATGTTTTAATTTCTTTCTTGTGGTTGGATAGATGACTTCCTTGTACCTATTAGATAATATGTGCATACCATATCCCTATTGTTCCTTTATCTGTATTCGTGCAACACAGGTTATCAGGAAATCTCCTTAGGTTTATATTTCTTGAGTTGGGATAGTTATCAGCTATGTTGCATGGACATGGGTGATTATCTTCCACCTATATGAAAATGTATGTATCCACTATCGGTTTTAAAGTCCTTAATCGCTCGACATAGGTTATCAGAAAATTTTAGAGACTGTTATGTTATTGTTATTTAACTCAACTCTTAATTTGGATACCTCAGAGAGGAGAGTTGTATAGGACTTGATGTTCTAATTTATTTCTTGTGTTAGGAAAGATGACTTCCTTGTATCCTATTAGATAATGTGTATATCCCATATCCTTATTGTTCCTTTAATCCATATTCGTGCAACATAGGTTATCAGGAAATCCCCTTGGATTTCATCTCTTTTGTTAGGATTAGTTATCAGCTATGTTGCATGGACATAGGTGATTATCTTCCACCTATTTGAAAATGTATGCATCTCCCATCCGTATTAGAGTCTGTAATCATTCGACTTAAGTTATCGGAAAACTTTAAGATATTGTTATGTTGGATTGTTATTTAACACAACTCTTACTTTGGATATCTTGGAGAGAAGAGAGGTGCATAGGGCTTGATGTTTTAATTTCCTTCTTGTGTTGGTATAGATGACTTCCTTGTACCTATTAGATAATGTGTGTATCCCGTATCCTTATTGTTCTCTTATCTATATTCGTGCAACATAGGTTATCATGAAATCCTCTTCGGTTTATATTTCTTGAGTTAGGATA